>CALYLW010000998.1:0-451818 GCA_944989445.1 Ampullaceana balthica | reverse complement strand
GGAATGACCTATGTACGTCATAGAAACACAAGCATCAAGTAGATTTGCAATTATGTTACCAAGGGAAGTGATGCAGCCATGTTTACTGTTGCAAATGAAATGCCGAACAGGCTTGATGGGGTTACCAGTTAATTATCAACAAGGACGATACATTAGTAGCAGTGAGGCAGTGTGGCGCCTGCTTAACTTTCCCATCCATCAAAGGTATCCAACAGTTGTTCACTTGGCAGTACATCTTGAAGGAGGCCAAGGAGTATACTATAAACCAGGACAGCCAACAGCACATTTGACAGACACTCCAACAAAGACTACATTAACAGCGTTTTTTGATCTCTGCAAAACAGATCCTCTTGCAAAAACATTGCTGTATTCTGAAGTGCCTAGACATTTTCGCTGGGATGCCAGTCAAAAGGTCTGGCAAATCCGAAAAAAGGTATACCTCTTGCAGACTTCCCGAGATATGTGACAGACAATGCCTTGGGAAGAGTGTACACTGTGCATCCTCACAACAGAGAAGCATTTCACTTGCGCCTCCTGCTGCACCATATTCGGGGACCTATTTCATTTGAAGATCTCAAAACTGTTATTGTGAAAGATGAGGATGGTGACATCCTTGAAATTAAGCCATGCAGCACATACACTGTTAAATGTACCATTTTATAGCATGCAAGTAAACAGTTAGTTGTGTACGCTTCTACAGAAAACCTTATTTTAAACCCGGGCGAAGCCGGGTACTTGCCCCTAGTATATATATAAGACGCATTTGTTGTCTGTC
This sequence comes from Ampullaceana balthica, assembly GCA_944989445.1. Taxonomy (NCBI): domain Eukaryota; kingdom Metazoa; phylum Mollusca; class Gastropoda; family Lymnaeidae; genus Ampullaceana; species Ampullaceana balthica. Next base: position 451,043 of record CALYLW010000998.1, on the reverse strand, counting down.
TGGTTGTCTGTCTGTTCCCTAATAACTCAAGATCCAGACAACCAAATAACGTGAAATTTGGTACACGTACACAAAATTATACCGGAAAGGTTATTAAACAGGTTTCGTTCCATATATATAAGATACTGGGGGCCGGGGGCCCAAAATGTAGTTTTTCCCTATATGAGCTATATAAAATAAAAATTATTGAAAATTAAGACGTAAAATAATGACGCAAATTAATAAACATTTTGGTGTCGAGATTAACAAGAAGGCGATTATCGCCATAAAATAATTTTTTTGTTGTTGTTGCTTTGTTGTTGTTGCTTTTGTTGTTGTTGCTTTGTTGTTGTTGCTGTTGTTGTTGTAGTTGTTGTTTTGTTGTTGTTTTGTTGTTGATGTTTTGTTGATGTTTTGTTGTTGTTTTGTTGTTGTTGCTGTTGTTGTTTTTGTTGTTGTTGTTGTTGTTGCTGTTGTTGCTTTTGTGTTGTTTTTGCTGTTGTTGTTGTTGTCCACATCCCTTGCCCTGCGACGACAATGTCCTTCATGTTGTTATTGCTTTGTTGTTGTTGCTGTTGTAGTTGTTGTTTTGTTGTTGTTGCTTTGTTGTTGTTGCTGTTGTTGTTGTAGTTGTTTTGTTGTTGATTTTGTTGTTTTTGTTGTTGATTTGTTTTTGTTGTTTTGTTGCTGTTGCTGTTTCTGTTGTTGGTTTTGTCGTTGTTGCTGTTGTTGTTGCTGTTACTGTTGTTGTTGCTGTTGTTGTTTTGTAGTTGTTGTTTTGTTGTTGTTGCTTTGTTTTTGTTGTAGTTGTTGTTGTTTTGTTTTTGTTGTTTGTTTTTGTTGTTTTTTTGCTGTTGTTGTTTTTGTTGTTGTTGTTGTTAAACCTGGGCGAAGCCGGGTACTTGCCCCTAGTATATATATATATATATATATATATATATATCAAAATTAAAAAAGTCTTCAATTTTTTCTTAAATTGATCTTTCTTTTCACATTCTTTCAAAAATTTCGGAAGATTTTTCCACAATTTTAGTGCCACCGGTTCTAAAGAGCGCACGCTAAAGGACTTCCTCCTGTGTACATCAACACTGGGGATTTTCAGAAGGGACTGCGTAGAAGATCGGTGGTTTTTTTTAGAGATAAATGTTCCAATTTTAAATCTTTCAAACTCTGCGGCGCTGACCCGTTCCTACGGCCATGAGATAGTGTCAGCATCTGATTGTCTATTCTTTCAGCCGCAGGAAGACAGTTTAGATCCTTTATTGCCGGTTTAATGTTATTTGACTTTCTCATCCTCAATACAAAAGGAGACGTTTTAAAATGTCTCAAATACCTTACTTTCTCTCTCTTTGCTATGTGTCTGACACTGCGCTGTGTGTCTTGCTAACATGAGATGTGAATGTAAGTATCAAACTATACCACCCCCCACACACACACACATACACACATGCATACATACATACATACATACATACATACATACATACATACATACACACATACATACATACATACATACATACATACATACATACATACATACATACATACATACATACATACATACATACATACATGCATGCATGCATACATACATACATACATACATACATACATACATACATACATACATACATACATACATACATACATACATACACACATACATACATACATACATACACACATACATGCATACATACATACATACATACATACACACATACATACATACATACATACACACATACATACATACATACATACATACACACATACATACATGCATACATGCATACATACATACATACATACATACACACATGCATACATACATACATACATACATACATACATACATACATACATACATACATACATACATACATACATACATACATACATACATACATACATACATACATACACACACACATACATACATACATACATACATACATACATACATACATACATACATACATACATACATACATACACACATACATACATACATACATACATACATACATACATACATACATACATACATACATACATACATACATACACACATACATACATACATACATACACACATACATACATACATACATACACACATACATGCATACATGCATACATACATACATACATACATACATACATACATACATACATACATACATACATACATACATACATACATACATACATACATACACACATACATACATACATACACACATACATACATACATACATACACACATACATGCATACATACATACATACATACATACATACATACATACATACATACATACATACATACATACATACATACATACATACACACATGCATAGACATTTTATGAACTGAAAAACTTGAATTCTCATTCTGGATAAGAGATCAAGTATTGATGTCTTCTGACAGCCGATCAGAAATGTCTTAGATTTTGTCCGTGAATTAATAATAATAATAATAAATTCTGTACCCTGAATCCTTGTTTACAACTCAAACTCAGAGTGGTAGACTAAACTACATCCCAACTTCTCTTATCCATAAGGATCTTTATTTACATTTTTCGTTTTTAAAAATAGCTTACTATTTTATCTAGTACTTGCTTCTTTCCGTTCTGTCACTTTGTTCTCGAGTGCTTATTTCTGCCCATTTTGTCACTTTATTTTCTGGATCTCATTCTTGTTTCCATATCTAGAACTCGAAAATAGTTTGAGGCTACTGAACGACAAAGAGTTGCACAATCTATCGCATCTTAATTAATTTTCTTTTTAAATCCCTTATATTAACTTCACTTGGTCGGGCAGGCGGTAGAACAAAAGTAACAAATGACCCACTTCCCGTGCTGCTATCGAGCTGACATTTTGCGCATAGTCTCGTGTCACCTAACAATGCATCGTATCAAAATTTCAGATCGATCGAACGTACCGTAATTAAATTAATGCATTTTTAGTTTATCTCAATATGAGGTATGTAATTCAATTGCTAAGTTGTTGTTTTTTTCACTTGACAGTTCAGTTCGCGCGTTGACGCCACATCGTCGATGTACCGGCGTGTTTTGTTTACATTTTACGTGTCACGCTGAGCTCGGTCCAGCGATCGGTGACCAGACCTTTCCCCTCTCCAACCCCCCCCCCTGTGGTTATAAAGCAAAGGGGAGTTAAAACAGATTCAGTCTGTAAATGTTTGTTGCGTTTGAACATATTCAATACTTTTAGTATGTCTCATATATAAGGGATTTATAGTCAAAAACTTTGTTGTTACGGGTTTATTTTATTATTAACCACGTTTTATTAACTCACTTTCGTTCCTGTGGATTTGTTTGTTTGTCTGTCTACAATTTTTCAAATCTTCCAACGTAAAATTAAACCACTTCTGATGGTCCAAGAGATCTCAAAATTTAACCACAGATAGATCTTGAATGACAATGCATTTTATCAAAATTTCAGATCGATTGAATGTACCGTTATTAAATTATTGAACTTTTTAGTTTATCTACATATAACAATCTGTACTGTCTGCTTTTGTTGACATCCATGAGTTCACCCCGTGACCACATCACCGTGTTTATTAAAACGTTGGGCGGGCGCTTATGAGGTGTTTGGTATTTTTAAAAAAATAGAGGTAAAAAAATATTTTAAAAAACCACGTTTTTGTAAGTGGACTAAAAAGAATAAAAAAAATAGAGGTAAAAAATGATTTTTAAAAACCACGTTTTTATAAGTGTACTAAAAAGAAGAAAATAATTTAAAACTAATATGTTCAAGTGCTTTCATGTGATATGACTAAAAACGTGGGCGGGTGTTTTGTATAAAGATTAAAGATTTATAATTAAGAAGGCAAAAAAGACATCTTTAAGTGAGAGAATGAGTGAACTGCATATGTAAAACGTCATAAGCGCCCGCCCAACGTTTTTAGTCATATCATATGAAAGTACTTGAACTTATTAGTTTTAAATTATTTTCTTCTTTTTAGTACACTTATAAAAACGTGGTTTTTAAAAAAAATATTTTTTACCTCTATTTATTAAAAATTCGTTGGCTGAATGTAACCTTTAAACAGGACTAGGAACCTCGCTTGCGGTGTTTCTTTGTTTGTGTTTTCTGAAGGGAGTGACACAGACATAAATAACATCAATTGGATTGTAAATCGACCGCGCTTTTGTTTATCCTTAACCCTGCCTGTTCAGGAGACGAACGGACTGCGAAGAGTAGGACCAAGAGCTACAAAGAAAAAACATACCCCACGGCTCTGAATTTTCTTATAAAAATCTGGTTTATGAAACATTTATAATGCATCCAATCAGGGGCGGATTAAGACTGCACGGGGCCCCTGGTTTCAATTCAAACTGGGGCCCTATCCAGCCAGCGTCACTTTAAATAAAATGATTGCTAGCAGCTAATATAAGACTGTAGCTTGTAACTAAATAGATGAACTATTAACATACTTTGTCTGTACTACGGGATCGGCCTTCCCAGCCAAAGATTATTCATGAAAAAATGGAATACGAAGAAATAACTGTTTGCCGGTATCCTAATATTGAGTGTAAAAATACAGTTTAAAATAAAAATGTGTGCCCACGCCGGGAATCGATCGCGTGACCGCTTGCATAGCGGGGCGACTTTCTACCTCAAGACCACACAAGCCTGATGAAATAGTGAAGTTTAAAGATATAAAGAATAATCTTTAATATTTTCTCTTAGTTCGCCTATAAAATCAGTTTCTTTTAATTCATTAATTTAATTTATGATATTTTTAGGAATACATGCAAACATTTGTCCATCTTTCTTATAAAATATACTAAATTTGGGGGCCCCTAATCATCGGGGGCCCCTGGCTTTAGCCCGTTCAGCCCCCACCCCCTTAATCCGCCCAAGCATCCAATGATTTTCTTCCGACCCTTTAGTGCCTGAAATGTTTAGTAATGTAAAATAGTAGAATGTTGAGTCTGACCCATGACAATATCTATTGTAATAGTAGAATGTTGAGTCTGACCCATGACAATATCTATTGTAATAGTAGAATGTTGAGTCTGACCCATGACAATATCTATTGTAATAGTAGAATGTTGAGTCTGACCCATGACAATATCTATTGTAATAGTAGAATGTTGAGTCTGACCCATGACAATATCTATTGTAATAGTAGAATTTTGAGTCTGACCCATTACAATATCTATTGTAATAGTAGAATGTTGAGTCTGACCCATGACAATATCTATTGTAATAGTAGAAGTGTTTGTTGTAATAGTAGAAATGTTTGTTGTAATAGTATAAGTGTTTGTTGTAATAGTAGAAATAAATGTTTGTTGTAATAGTAGAAGTGTTTGTTGTAATAGTAGAATGTTGAGTCTGACCCATGACAATATATATTGTAATAGTAGAAGTGTTTGTTGTAATAGTAGAAATGTTTGTTGTAATAGCAGAAGTGTTTTTTGTAATAGTAGAAGTGTTTGTTGTAATAGTAGAAATGTTTGTTGTAATCGTAGAAGTGTTTGTTGTAATAGTAGAAATGTTTGTTGTAATAGTAGAAGTGTTTCTTTTTAATCAAACATAAAATCAAGTATTAAATATCTCTTATCACATTGATCTTATCTTATCTTATCTTATCTTATCTATACAGACTCTCCTTCTATGCAGAAGATAATTGCGTCCACAGACCATGACAGATGATCTGTTGGCAAGTGATGCAGCGTTCACAGGCCACGGCTTTGTGGGTTCCACGCATTACCCAGCCGCCTAACTACATGTAGTGTTAGGTACCCATTCGGAGCTGGGTGACTCACGGACGCCCTAGGCCCCCGGGAACAAACCCTTGCCTTCACATGGATTCGAACCCGTGACCATCGGCACGACAGTCCAGTGCGCTGATCATCAGACAATTGGGCAAACTTTCCGTGTGTAGGGTTGCCAGATGTCCGGTTTTGTACCGGACTGTCCGGTATTATCATTATTTGTCCAGAGAAAAAGTTGAAGCAATACCGAAACTTTTATATATTTAAATATTGCTTTTTGTGCCATCCAAACATTCCGACACTAGTGTCCGGTATTTTTGAGACAGTCATCTTGAAACCCTATCCGTGAGTGATATCAGGGCAAACTATATGTGAGTGATGTCAGGGCAAACTACGCGTGAGTGATGTCAGGTCAACCTGTACGTGAGTGATGTCAGGGCAAACTATACGTGAGTGATGTCAGGGCAAACTGTACGTGAGTGATGCCAGGGCAAACTATACGTGAGTGATGTCAGGGCAAACTACACGTGAGTGATGTCAGGGCAAACTATACGTGAGTGATGTCTGGGCAAACTATACGTGAGTGATGTCAGGGCAAACTATACGCGAGTGATGTCAGGGCAAACTATACGTGAGTGATGTCTGGGCAAACTATACGTGAGTGATGTCAGGGAAGACTATACGTGAGTGATGTCAGGGCAAACTTTGCGTGAGTGATGTCAGGGCAAACAATACGTGAGTGATGTCAGAAATAGGCTGTAAAGATCAGCATCAGATGTGAACAGTAAAACGGTTGATACAGAAACATTTTTTTTATTTCAATTACGCGGGAAGAGGTTTCCCAGAAGAGAGTAATATATGCATGTTTTCTAGCTAATTGCCTTTCTGGGAATATACCGACCCACAGCACAACAAGATAATTATGGGTGTCGGTGTCAGGAAGTGTTAATGGTACATGTTGTCATGATTCACTTACTTTGCAATTTTGAAAAGTTATCAACTGCATTCATCTATCCGTGTATTAGCTATTGTTATATGGGATTGGAGGTAATTGTCTTCAGCTGGAAATATTACAAGAGATTCATGTATTAGCTTCTGTTATATGTGTTTTGAAGTAATGGTGTATGTAGCTGCACAGATTACAAGAGATTCATGTATTAGCTATTGTTATATATCGTTGGCGGTAATGGTGTATGTAGCTGCAAACACTGTAAGAGATTCATGTATTAGCTATTGTTGTTATGTATCGTTGGCGGTAATGGTGTATGTAGCTGCAAACACTGTAAGAGATTCATGTATTAGCTAATGTTATCCGTGGGTTGTGTTAGTGGTGTCTGACACAGCAAAGCTTACCAGACATGCATGTATTAGCTACAGCTCCCAGTGGTTATTAATATGCGTGTAAGTTACTCGCTTAAATCTATTTACGTAACCTTCAAGTACATTTCTAGATTTCCTATTTATTTTGTCATGAAACGCGTACAAGCCCAATGTATGGTGTCGCTATGTGTCATGTTGGACTGCACAAAAGTTTCAATTATAAGGTGAGTGTCAAGATGACTTGATGCTTTGAATTTTCAGCATAAAATTTGTCAACAAAATAGTATGGCGATAGAATCGTGTTAGTATCAAATAACCCAGTACGCACTGCGGATTTTTTAAATTTTTTTTATAAAAAATTTTTTAAAGTTAGCCGTTGACTTTCCTGGGAACAAAATAGACATGCGCAATGAAAAGTATTTGTCGAATCAAACTCTTGACTTTCATCACACCCCAACTCCCCCGGCCTCTAATTATGCAGGTTTTTGTAATGCGTTTTGGTAACCACTAAATGATGAGATTGTGAAGATGGATAAGTGCTCTTGTAAACTTCAACTAAATACATTGCAATAAAGAGATCTTCAGTTTCTTGTTCCTTTTAAGACAATGACGCTACAATATTTCTAGTGCTTTCTCTTTGCCGAAAGCCCAGCATCCATGTTAAGCACAGGAAAAAATTATTCCGTCCACTATTCGATAAAGGACAAACTCTCGGAGAAAACAGAAACCTATTGCGTGTTCGATTTACCTGTGGGCCCGGGACGCGCGTGTTGAAACTCCGCAGTTTTGTGAAAACACTGGAGCCCTTATATGCCGACCTTATCCAGTGAAACAACACATACAGTGGAGCGGTTAATGTCAACATTACGCGACACAAATCAATATTCCATGACCAACCCATGTTTGACAGGACGAAAAGACATGACGTTATCTGCCCGACTTTCCATAAAGCGGTTGTGACCGAATTTACATTAAGTGGAACATGGCAGTTATACAAAATTTCGGTTTGGTTTTTACGGTTTTCTGAGAAACGCCAGCAGCTTTTAAACGTGTTGTTTGGAAAACTTAAAAGACGACTTATTATTGTTATTTGTATTCTATTTCTGAGTGAGCAACATCTTCGGCTTCCTACGTTTTACATTCTAAAATTAATTGAATTTGATAAAACAATAAAGCATTTGTAAAAACAAAAAAAAATCCCGTTTAACGTATAAGACCAGGAGAACTATCAATTTTGGGTATCGCTTTTGTTTCCATCAGAACATTAGTGTGTTTGTGTGTGTGTGTGTGTGTGTGTGTGCTTTCAGCTCGTGAATGAAACACCAAACGCCGCTACAGTTCATTGTTTGGTGGGTCGAATAGTTTTTGACGACACCTAAACATTTCCCCGCGCTTCAATAACTAATTAATTATCCGTCTACCACTCCAGCCAGTGGCTCTCAAATCTTTCATTAGCTAAAATAGAGATAGACCAACTGATCATTTGACAGAAGTTAACTAATACAAAATTATTCAGACTGTAAAAACGAACCAGGGAGTTTCATCTCCTGTTGTTTCTGGTGATTACTTCGGTCAATGGGTATGAGAAGGGGCGGCGGGGGGGGGGTGAATTAGTTTCATCATTATCTTGACGTCAAATAAAGTGGTCAGTTACTCATGACCCTATAACTCTCTTCAATAGATTTCACTTGTTCAAAATATATAAGATCACTATTTAAGATGCTAAACGCAATTGCTTGGATTTAAAAAGTCACCTAACATTTTGAAAGAAAGACTATATTTCTGAATGAAGTAACCGTATCTTCTGATTGAGCCATTTCTGTCTCTCCTTTTTTTTTAGAATCGCTGGTGTTATCTCAATTGAAACATGCCAAACGGGCATTGGGTTGTGTTTCCTCTTAACGTCCCCTTTACAAAACTGAAAATGAATTCTCGAAAACTGGAAACGGAAGTCAAGTTTAGTAATTATGGAGGTGGGGGGTCCAAAGTAGAGGGGAATGTGGATAATTCGAGCTGACGAAAGAAAACTTGTGATTTAGGTCATCAATCGATTTCCGACAAATCATTTCATGCTTGGATTTTTAATTAAATGACTAATGTGATATTGATTTAAAAGATGATTGCGGCTTTGATTAAATTACGATGAATTTTACTATAGCTTGCTTACCGATCATGACTTCACTCTGTCTCCTTCTTGGATTATATATATTAATATATATATATATATATTATATATATATATATATATAGGGAATTCAAAACGAAATTTCAATTATTGTTTCGATAATGATGTCGGACTTATACAGTGGTTTAGGACTTTTAAAAATTCAAAAGACAACAGTAAATACGTTATTCGAAAGGAACAAAAATGTTGGTTTTTATATGTAGTCATTCACTGACAGGAGAAAGACAAATAGCGGAATTAAAATATATATTTATATAGAGAGAGAGAAATGTTGGCTTGAAATAGTAATGAAAATGCTTCTGTCAAGGTTTGTTTTCACCACGGCAGTGCAGCTTGTATTGGCATACTCAGGTGGTTTTCCAGATGTGTCGTCATTCCACAAATACGTTTCAAACATTCTTGAGCTTGTGGTAATTTCGACTCAACCAGAGGCTAATCTTAATATTCAGAAGGCGGTAAATGAAAGTAGTTAGTTCGCTGATGACAGTCCGAAAATATCCGAGGCTACCTGCTGAGTGACTAAATGCGTCGTATTTTCGTCGACTGGGAGGGAGGTCATGTCCTCATACCAAAAGTACTTCAACCTCCTCGCGCGCGCCCTTTGTTTAAAAATAGAATCGGGACGATGGGGATCAATGACGTAATGTTTTGTTTAGGCTACCGGTTTGAGGTTTATAAAATCTTGGTGTGTGGACGATTCATAGTTATTCTGAAATTTGTTGAGTCTGATTAAATATCGGCGGTAGATTAGTAGAGAGACCCTACAGTAAATTGCTTTTTTTTTCTTTCTAGCTTTTCAAGTCAAAACTGTTCATCTGAAGTCACTGAAGTATAGATATTGCGTGTATCATTTGATTTATTGATATATAGCAAATATTTTTTTTTAATTTTAAAGAAACGTTACAATTCGAGGTGAGTAATTTTTTTTGCACGGACAAAGTTAACGTATCAATTTATTTTTATTTATATTAAATTTAGCTTTAGAAAATGGATATTAAATCACTTTCCTTCAATCATTTCAGTATCTACTCTTTATATATAATTCACCAGAACAAGCATAAGACGAGTGCAAATAATCTTGACGAATGACCCTCACTAGGGTCGGCCAATCACAGTTTATGGTTGGCAAGCTAGAATGGTGCAGAGCGCATGTCTCGAGACCAACAATGCGTCAGCGGCTTCCACCTCTTACCCCCCCCCAACCCCGACGTTCTTTCGCGTTGTTCTGATTTCTTCGTGCTGTAGTTTATGTCCATTCTCCCCCCCCCCTTTATTTGCACAATGAGCAAGTCTGCGTGTCGTATCTAGTTTTAATTAAAAAGTCACATCAGCAACAACAACAAAAATGCCTCACTTTTATTTTTCCTTAAGGTACACACATTTTTAAAAAAAATTTAAACAAAGATTAAAGGCTTATTTGGTCATGCGGATGTTGGCAACTGCACATCACGTGAATCATAACAAACAGAACAGTAACAACAAGAACCTAACGGTTTTCGGGAAGTCGATGTTACATAGTGATTTATTATTAACTAGAAACGTGAACGAGGATGTGACGTCAATTACTGTAGCCGTAGCTCTACGTGAATCGATCACACCAATCGATGTAGCAGTTTAAAATATAACTACTAGACTAGACTGAACGCATGTGTCCGCGTTAAAATATGAAAAGTAAGAGTGAAAACTACAGCTTTTCAAAAAGATTAAAGCTGATAAAGACATTTTGAGAAAAAAAAACATTTACTTAGTCTAAAAGTATCTTTAAAAACCTTTCTTTGGGGTAGAAATGAGTAATTGCAAAGTATTAATGAAGTTAATTGAATTAGCCGTGATAATAAACAAAACAAAAATATTGTTTAAAATGTTTTTACGTGATAGAGCTGGATATGTGTTATTCATACCGCACTGTGAAATGCATTCAGGAAGCGTTATCTAAACTAATATATTGTTATATTGAGTTACAGAGCTTGTTTGTTGTTTTACTTTTCTAAGAAATCAAACTGATTTTAAGTACTCTTAGCTCCACCAAAACAATATCATCGAGAACAAAAATGATCTCTTACCTTATCTTATCTTATCTTATCTATACAGACGCTCCTTCTATGCAGAAGATAATTGCGTCCACAGACCATGACAGATGATCTGTTGGCAAATGATATATTTAAGAACTGTAAAATTATTATAATATTACCGCACAAATGTGTTGTTTTTCTTAAATTACATTTTTAATAGATTTTCTTTTCTAAAATTCAAAGTTAACTTTGAAAGAAAAGTATCACACTTGTCCGTTATAAGTATTATTTTGAGCTAAATTCGGTGACAAAACAGCTTATTAAGGTCGTATAAAAATATCGTCTGTTTTAATCATAACGATCAATAGCATTGTTCTAATTTTTTGTCAGTGCTATTGATAACATTGTTCTAATGTCTACTATTTTATCAGTACCAATAATAGCATTGGTGAAACCACATATTTTACTACCAAGGACAGGGTTGTGAAATATAATTTAAAAGCCTCTTTTTTAAGATTAGCCTTAACTTATACAGCTAGATCTAAAAGTCTCTTAAAAGACTTCGAAACGCACAATTATTATTTTTTTCTAGTGATGACAGAAAATGCTTTTTTAAAAAAAAATTAAAATTTGAAAAAAGTTATTTTAAAGTTTCAGAGTGAACAGATTTTATAAATAAAATTAATTGAACTGAATAGGATTCATGCGAAGAAAAGTATTGCTCAACACATTATTGTTAATGTAATACAAAAAGTGATTTTTTTCCAACAGGATGCTTGATCTTCAAGAAATTATTTTTGTCACTTACTCTGCTTGTATTTCGATCGAATTTCTTAAGTGGGCCTACATGAGCATGTATAATTAACACAAAATGTGTGAAATCTTCATTTAGATGAAACAAGTTGTTAAAGACAATTAGATTCTAATACTGTCTGTTCCTCATTCCTCAGACTAGAGGCCACCGTGAACTAACTGAAGGACTAAAGTTAAACAGACGCATCAAGGCGAGTCATTCGCTTCGTGTGACGCCATGGGAGTCACATTCATTGACGCCCGCACACGTGACGCCCGATTTCTACGACGCCGTTCTGGGATGAGTCAAGGTTACTTGCCCTTGGTAAGTAAGAAATTATCGCGTCTCTTATCTTTCCTTTCATTTGACCCTTGAAATCTCCGCCTATGTTTCAAAAAGTTTCATTTACTTTAGTTGTTAACTTCTTTGAATGTATTATACTTCCTCTCATCAAAGTCACAAAGCTTTTTGTCTTTAAACTTTGTATTTATATCATCGAAGTGACAGTCCACGAATGCCACGTTTAATCCGCTAAAAGCCTTAAGTTAGTGCTAGAATCCCCATAAATAAACGTATATAAACGTATATAAACGTATATAAACGTATATAAACGTATATAACCGTATATAAACGTATATAAACGTATATAAACGTATATAAACGTATATAAACGTATATAAACGTATATAAACTATAGCGCCCTACTATAATCTGTGGTAGTTACATTTACTTTCTTTATTTTGTATTTCCCTTTAAATTGTGTAATTGGATTTTGAACTAGAAATGTGTGCAGTTTTATATTTCCTTTTTTATTTCAAACATATTTATATATATGAACAAGAAATGTGATCATCTTGGAGGTAAAAAAAATTCGCCTGGATGCGTCTCATCAGTCACCCACTCGTATAACATATTAAGTTTGCAACGTGGTTCGCTAATTTATTTATAGGGTTATAGTTAGGGGAAAAGTCTTGAGAGCATCGACGGTTTTCACCGACATAATTGTCATATTTTCATATCCCTCCCCAACCCACTTTGCAACCCGCACGGGCTTTTTATCCCTAGGCATATACTTGGGTACCAACGAATCATCTTTCTCTACACCTCCCCCCCCCAAAACCCCGTTACATGTATCACAATGGTACCCTAGTTCGAAGTATCGTTTGAATGTATATCTAATTTCTGATATAAATTAGCAATTTGAAAACTATTATCTAATAATAGACACAGTCAGTTTATCTTACTCTTGCAGTCTTAAAGTTTATAAAACTTTATTTCTATCAATTCTGTAATGTTTCAAAGAAGTTACACGGACATGGTTATGAAGCTCCCGCAGTGGCACTAGTAGCCAAACGAGTCATCAAATCAGTGCTATAGCCAGGGGAGAAGATGGGGAAAACCTCGCGCCCTCAGTGGCCTCGGTGCCTACAGTATCCTCAGTATGTCTAGTGTCCTGAGGGCCCTATCATTTGAACTTGTGAAATTGTGGAGTGAGATCTAATAAATGTAATAAATATCTGTGATAACGAGTCCAGCTGTGAGAATAATCCCCGATCGATGGTCTGCCCGTCAGAAAATAACTGTCTTTAAATTAGGGCTCCGGAAATTAAATATTTATTCATCGAGTAATAGTTAAAAATTTAATCGATTAAAATTAATTGTATCGATTAAATTTCGACTAAAATTTAGGAAAATATTTCTAATATTTTTTTCCAATTTATTAATAATTTTAAAATTTTTTTTACATACATACTTTTCCCTCGTATTATTATTATTTATTTCGTCGTGCATACGTAAATAACAAGTTTTTTCTTCCTTATTTCTTGCATAGCAGATCGAATTTGCTGTGTTACGTCACGAAATTTGGAAGCCATGGAATTACCGCGACTTAACCGCTTTCGCGAAAATAATGAATCATAACTTAACGGGATCTATATATGCGTTATAAAAATATAATTAATCGTAATAAATAGATTAATCGATTATATTTTTTCCCTGATTGATCGAACAATTTTTTTTTAAAATCAGTACCAGGCCTACTTTAAATATTACAAGTCTGATTTCAGTCTGCCCCCACAATGGCCCAAGTTGTTTTTGACCCACTGACTTCGGGCCTATAACCTTCAAAGTTTAAGCGTTAACACTTCAAAGACGAGACTGCGCTACCACACCGTTCCACAGTGAGCTACCATATAGCTCCAACTGGGCCAACATATAGCTCCCCACCAAGCAACCACATGGCTCCCTACTGAGCCATCATACAGATTCGCACTGAGCCATCTCGTAGTTTAATCCTAAGGGACCTTTCAACTCCACATGAGTTACAACAACCAAGACTTAGAGCCATCGCACCCCACATTGAGCCACTGCACCCCCAAAATGAGCTCCCTCAACCTCCCAGACTGAGCAAACTCACCCACCACACTGAGCAACCACACACCAACACACAGAGCCAACACACCCACACACTGAGCCAACACACACACACTGAGCCAACACAACCCCACACTGAGCCACCACACCCACACACTGAGCCAACTCACCCCCAGACTGAGCCACCACACCCCCCCGTACTGAGCCACCACACCCCCACACTGAGCCCACCACCCACCCCACCCCCGACAGCTCCCCTCCCCCTCCACACAAACATCACGGCATGACTTCGAGGAGTGCATGAGCTTATTTAAGCCCGCGTGCTGTCTTAAAGCCGTTAATGTGTTTAATTGTAGTTTGTCAGGTACATAACAGGAGCGTATGAAAATAAACCGTCGTGACTTCCCACTTTCGACACACACGATCTTCAATACTTTGCGGCCAGTGGCGGAACAACAAGAAACATCTCCAAATGGAATACCGAGTACATTGAATTGTAAATGATTGAGCTTCTCCGAGCAATGCTTGCCATGATCATACGCGCATCAATATTCCTTAAGTTATCGCTGCATCAGTAGTTCAGGCGCCTCATGACCTACCTACCGTCCCATTTTCTGTGTCTATCCGTGATCCTGTCTCCGCCCCTGGTCCTGATGGCATACTTAGGATAACCTGAAGCGAAGTTGAACAGAATAACACCTGGCAATAATCTAAAGACAAAGCCCTTCTGACAAAAACAACAAAAAAATCTCGGATTTCGTTGTGAAGAACTTCAAGTAGGTTACATCGTGCTATACGACGGCTCGATGGAATTCAATCTATTTGTAATCGTAATCACTAGCCGAGTATTCGTGAGCCACCAATTCCGTGAATCCTCATATGGTAACATGAGATGAGGCCAGTCAGGTGTTATTTGTATGCTTCCGTTACCGGTATTCGAAAAACAATTTGAGATGTTCGTTTCCGATTGAATCGTATGACGTCAAGCATGAAATTTTTTAAAATAAAATCGAACATAACGGTTTCATTTCTAATTATTTTTTTTTATTAATGAGTGCAGTTATTGCTCTGATTTTGGTTAAAAAATATAATATTTCTATTTGCAGTTGTAAAATTTTGGAAAAAAAAGACGCTTCGCAATTTTGCAAATGAATTTGTTTGTTTGTTTGTTTGTTTGTTTGGTTGTTGTTGTTATTGTTTTTGCACACGTACTAACGAATCTTAGAGGGAACTTTGTTTATGAGAATATGGAATTTGGAATTAGTTTGGACAGGAAATTAAACTCAAATACTGGTCTCAATTTTACGTGTGGTTTAAGGCCCCACTAGAACCAGGTGTTGATTGGCTAACAAAAAGGGGAGTTGGGGTTGACGTCACGCGACGCATCATCTGGTGCCATACGTCAATCCTCGACAGCAAGTCGCGGACTTTGGGTAGTAAAGGGTAGGCAACAAATACGAATTATTATTCAATGGGGGGCAAGGGACTAAAATTACAGAAAACGTTATAACAAATGATAGGCAGGGATCTGACACGATTGCGATCAAATGTTTCATCCTTCGAACTCTCAATATCAATATATAGTTTTCAAATCTCCGGAAACCTGATTAATTAACTTAAATTTCGATGCAAAAATACATTTAATTCATTTTGACAATGTCGGAAGAGAAGATATATTAATCTCGCCACGTCACTCCCTCTGTCGAACAATATTTCATTTATTTGTGTTAGAAATCGACATGTGACTGACCCTGAAATTGGTAGACTTTAACTGCTAAAAATGTGGACCTAAATACGTAAGGCTGTAAATATTCAGAAACAGATTAAATTACGTGGGTACCACCCCCCCCCCTTTTTTCAAGTTTAAGAGACAGCGGTCAAACGTTAGCTGAACAATAAAGCTGATATAAATTATCACGAACATAAACCCACAAAAGCTGTATTGAAAGCAGAAGTTAATATTATCTCCCGTGCCATGACCACGCGGGTCGTGACGGCCATTGTTTTGTTGAAAAAAACTCCTCACGTTTCTCTCGTTGTTCTCAATGAGGGCATGACACGACAAGGGAATAAATCTAGCGGCGATCGTGCGGTCTACTCTGACAATGACGTCATGTAAGCAACTTACCGCAAGTCTTAACGGACGTAAGTGAGCTCAAAGCGCAAACTGGCAGGAAACACGATGACATGGGGGGGGGAGAGAGAGATTGAATGATTCGGATTGAATAGCGAATCGGAATTGTTGCAATAAGGACATTCGATTGTCACTTTGGGGTCAGGCTATAGCTCAAATAATGACATATGATAGTTCCAACGGAAAATGTTATAATAGTTCAGATAATCAAATGCTTTAATTTCTACTGACATCGAAAGAACCCCGCTGTTCCAATAATCAAATGTTCAAATTGCGATGATAGCAGACTTTTCAAGTTCCGGATTAATTTCATATCCGAAAGGTTTTCAGATTGATTCTAAAATATTTTTTTCTGAAAAGCAGAAGTCCTGCCAAAGATTTAATTACTGTCTCAGCAAGTTTAGTTTTAATGCGACTTTTCTTCAGAATCTTTTTCCAACTGAACTCCATGACCCACACCCCACCCCCACGCACTCCATTTTTCTCTTTTTTTTTCAGTTAAAGATTTCAACCGTTGTTTATGTTGTTTGTTGTTTTTTTTCTGTCGTAAATTATGTCCATTAAACATCTGATGTCTTTCTTATTGCTGTCACATGAACGCTTGCTCCCCAGTATTATAACATAAACTTCATTGGTGCAGACAGCCGCGCGGGGCACACCAACCCTGAAAAGAGAACAACAAATCTCTGCAGAGGGCGTATAATAAATAGACAACTATCACTCATGGGGCCGAACCCATCCTCCCCCCCCCACCACCACCTTTCAGAACTACCTTACTACAACAAGTTACGGAATTTCACACAGCGTACATTGATGGGGATTCATTCATTGCCCCTCTCTTTTTCCCCCTCTGATGTTTAATATTATCGAAACCTATTACATGTGCTTAACCTTTTAGACATCGATAAATTAAATAAATTAAAGCAAAAACTTTGGTTCGTCTTTCCTGTTGTTAGTTTGTCAGAAATATTAGGAACTTTAACCTTACTAATTTAAGTAACAACTAGTGTCTTGCCGCTGTTTAAAGAACCGTGGCTTTCCACTTTTAAGAGGAAGAATGAAAATATTCAGTGGGATCTTCATTTCTTAATAAATAACTACGACCATCAAAGTTCAAATAAAAAAGCGATCTTTTCGGTCAATAAATCTATCTACGTCTCTCAATACCGAATAGCTTATGACACCAAGAGGTTCAGCTGTGTAGTCACAAATTGTATTTTTTTAATAGATGTTTTAATTTGATTCCAAGAGCTCAGAATTACTTTAAGTGACGAGTTCCGTTAACAGTAGCCTTAACCTTTAGAAAACAATTCCAATTAATCCCCCAGAAATAAAAACTTACGTAGTAGATCACCAATAGGCTCACCGACTACAAACATTTGACGCGGGGAAGAAGACACTCGAACAATCGCCCGGAGTCCAGTATCGGATGACAACTTGGTTGATTAGCGGGTAGCGATGACTTCACAATACCGCCATACGATACGTTGTAAATAATGGTCAATGAAGTCGTACGATATTATGGTAGTGTAGCGATGTTGGTGTTAATATTTTAGTCGTTGACTGCGTGCGGATCAAGGATCACCATTTTCTACGATATCTTTTAACATGGCTTTATCGTCAACTATCTGAATACGCTTATAACTAGTTTGTGCTGTGGCGCCGTGGCGCCTGCGGCGCCCCCCTTTTTTTAAGTGTGCCTATGAAGCCCAACTTTTTCAAAAGCCCACCAAACTTGTCCTTGTAAGATCAATACGTAATATTAAACTTTCTTAAATGTACACAAAGTATTTTATAATAGGGTTTTTTTTTGTCAAAAGTCCAAGTAACTTATCCTTGTATGATAAATACGAACTATTCCGGAAATGTACACAAAGTATGTATATAATAATTTTTTTACAGTGCTAATCACCACACGATTTTTAAAGTAATTTTAGAAAGCAGCGCACCAAATTACTGCACCAAAAAAATAACTCTTTGAGTCAGTCAGCACTGTTTACAACACAAATGCTAACGTCATAGGTTCGTGCGTTGTTCGGTTAATGTTAATCTAGAAACCAAAAGGATTATGGTTTAGCGTTAGGCCACAATCAGCGATAATTGAGCGTAAATATATATATGATGATGTATTTATAACGCTAAGCATAAATTATAAAATCGTGTGATCTCAGCTAATGACGTAGGTGCACAAGTTTGAAGTCAGGGTATCAGAATTGTTAACCAGTGAATACGCTGAAAGCATTATGTCCGTCTCGATGAAATCTGTCCTTATATAATTCAACATATATTGAATTTTCTTTCTATTTTTAAATTTTTCCCCAATCAATTTTATAAGAAGTAAAATCCCTTGCGAAACTTGAATGACACAGAATCAATTCCCATTGGTGACTTACTTACATACCAATCTCTTAGATACAAGTGTCAACTTACTCACAACGTCTTTGTTAACTTACTTGTTGCCAGCCTAATCTATATTATCATTCTTTAGCATGGGTCCTCAAACCTTTGGTAAGTTGACTAAAATTTACTAAGTAAGTGGAGTGATTATTGATTTTTAAAAATAAATAAATTAATAAATATATATATATATATATATATATATATATATATATATATATATTAGGGCTGTTATCGATTAATTTAAATTTAATCGTTAAGTTTTTAAAAATTAACGATTAATTAATTGTTGATTTCGATTAAAGCCAAAAATAGAAATTTATGACGTCATGAAACTGAATATTTCAAGGGAAGTAACAAAAACAGGTAATTGACTTTTTAAGTCGAAGATGGTGAAAAAGTTTACTGTGTTCACTGCCATAAACAATTCTCTTTTAAATGATCAAATACATCGAAGAGGTACCACCTTCAGCACAAACATCCTATCAAGTATCAACACATTGTCATAAAATTTAGTTTCAAAATATTCTCAATTTTCAATATCCGTTAGAAATGATCAGTTTAATGACTTCATAAATTTCTATTTTTGGCTTTAATCGATAAATTCTTAAAAGGTAACGATTAAATTTAAATTAATCGATAACAGCCCTAATATATATATATATATATATTATATATATATATATATATATATATATATATATATATATATATATGTTTACAAATTCAAATCATGCCTACGGCATCCTCGCTTAAACATTACCTTGAACCGTGCAACATTATTGAAATTTCCATATTGTTTAACGTTTTAATAATTATGTTTTACAATCGTGGCACATACTAAAGATTGATTAAGTTGCAAAGTGATGTCCAATATTTTTAGGCAACAGATGCCCCGTGTGAGGTCAGACACGAACATCTGTTCAATAACTGAAGTGGGTTTTTTTACCACCTCACCTTACGGAAAACTCTACCATACCAAAACCTAACCTCAAATCCTAGGCCTACCCTAATCCTAAGCCTACCCTAATCCTAAAACTACCCTAATCCTAAGCAAAGCCTAATCTTAACCAAAAGCCTTATCATGATCATATAACCTGCTTTAAATTATTGGATGTGTTCATTAATATCGAACCATTTAAACAAAGAAATTTACACATTTGAATAGCTGTACATAAAAGCTTTTCTCCTAGACATTGCAGTCATTAATATCGAACTATTTAAACAAAGAAATTTACAAATTTGAATAGCTGTACATAAAAGCTTTTCTCCTAGACATTGCAGTCATTAATATCGAACTATTTAAACAAAGAAATTTACACATTTGAATAGCTGTACATAAAAGCTTTTCTCCTAGACATTGCAGTCATTAATATCGAACTATTTAAACAAAGAAATTTACACATTTGAATAGCTGTACATAAAAGCTTTTCTCCTAGACATTGCAGTCATTAATATCGAACTATTTAAACAAAGAAATTTACACATTTGAATAGCTGTACATAAAAGCTTTTCTCCTAGACATTGCAGTCATTTCACCAAAGCCCTGCTCTCGGCTAGTGTTAACTTTTAATTTTCGTATTTAACGATACCTCTTCATTCTCTTATTTAGTGTATCCGTTTTATTATTGTAATTGTTGTGGAGCCTTTTCTTGCTCTTATTTCATGTTACCTTTCATTACCTTATCTAGTTAAGCCACTTCATTCGTTCACAATGTGTATTTTTTTCATCAAAATCTTTCACATAATTTTCATCAGTTACTTACAGTTACTCTAAACACCATCTCGTTTCTGTTCATAGTAGGGCTGTACCGGATTCAATTTTTTGAAACCCTGCCGCAGCCGGATTTGTACAAATGGCCGGAATCCGGACTTGCCGGAGCCGGAGCCGAAATCCGGTACACCCCTAATTCATAGTCAGTTTAAAATTGTTTGTTAGGTAAATTATTTTTTTAAATATCGTATCACCCGTCAAAAATGACGGAAGTTTTCAAAATAAATACGCATCAGATTAAAAAATAGCGTAATACAGAACTTTCATTTATTTTTATTTGATTCATTTATTATCATATTGAACAATTTTATGCGGAACGTCCAAAAAAAGTTATATTTGGTACAGTAATTTTTGGTGCGCACTATTGAACAAATCAGCATTACATCCAAGAAGAATTACAACAATTACGGGAATTATGTATGTTGATGATAAGGCTGTACCGGATTCAAATTTTTTTAATCTGGCAGTAGCCGGATTTGGCCGGATTTATTATTTTAAAATCCGGCCGGAGACCGATTTGTAAAAATGGCCGGATTTCAGATTAGACGGAGCCCTTAAACATGTGTATATAAATAAATATATATATATATATATATTATATATAAATATATATATACAGAGCCGTCTTTACGCCATTTTAGGCCCCCGGGCAAAGAAATAGTGTTGGGCCCCTCCCCCGAAGGAATTTTAAAAAAATATACATAATATATATAAATAAACATATTCCCATGGTGCCCCTATGCTCGTGGGCCCCCGGGCAAATGCCCAACGGGCCTATGCGTTAAGACGGCCCTGTATATATATATATATAAATATATATATATATATTATGTCTCTATCGGCCACACCGGATTATGCCGGATTTATGAAGTGAAATTATGTTGGAGCCGGAGCCGGATTTGTAAAAATGGCCGGATTCCGGATTTGCCGGAGCTGGCGCCGAAATTCGGTAGACCTCTAATTTTTAATGACATTGGTCAAAACAAAAACAGCTTAAGTGCCATAAATCGGTTAAGTATAAAGGCCATAGGGGGGGCGGGCAAGGAGGGTAAGAGTAGAGAGGTTGATAAGCCTTCCCCTCCCAGCTAATCTTTCAGTTCAATAATTGGCCTGTTCAAACACTTGTAGTACACTTCGAGTACACTTACAACACACAGCTGAACAAACACAGCACGTAACCTCACATCGTTGTTATCAAAACAACACAGCATGGCGATCCACGCCCTTAGACTTAATCGGTTTTAAGTGGATGCTATTTATGAACTGTTCTCAAACGTGCACATCTCATCAATACAACAAACATGGCAAAACATCAGAACTTGAAATATGGAAACAAAGGTTGATGATCGTAGCAATGTTGATTGGCTAAGATTCATTGGACTTAAAAGAGTTCAATCTGTGTACGATTCTACACAGATATTAAAGAAAGCTTTTTTTTTAAAGAGATTTTTATTTCTGATTCAGTAACCCTTAAATAGATTTATTTTATTTTTTTCACATGCGATGCAAGTAAATGTAGATCGTATTTAAAAAACTGAAAGTAACTTCAGTATACCGGTTTTGTAACTTTAAAACTTGTTGTTGTTAATGATAAAAATATTTTCTTAATGTAATAGTTTTTAAAAAAATATGTTATATAGCGTCGTATAGTTTCACAGCAAGCACTTCAGGACTGATGTGACTCGACATGGGCGCGTTACCAAATTGTCTCTCGAGACAGTGTAGCCAATAAATGATGATGATGTTATTGAGTTGATTTAATTCATTAGAAAGGAGTGGACATTTTTTTTGGGGGGGCAAGGGCCGCATTAGTAAGAAATGAAACACCAAGGGGCCTCACCTAAAGAAAATTCAGCCTCATTTCAAGTACACAAACCTTGATATAAATTCATTGATTGTTTCGATATTGATGCAGGCTTCCGCAGGGCCGCACAGAAATTTGTAGCCGGCCGCATTCGACCCGCAGGCCGTAGTTTGTTCACTCTGATAAGATCCACGACCAAATTTCTCTTCAAATTTGTATATTTTTATTAATTAAGTTATTAGGGGGAAATATTCTTTTCCATGTATATTATTTCTCATTCACTTTGCCACCGCCATTTCCCGTTTAGAAGCTCAGGGCCCCTGGCCGGGGAGATATTAAATAAAGAAATCAGCGATGTTCATTCGTAAAGTAGTCAATGGATAATTCTTATGACTGTATGCAAAGTCTATCTCAAATCTAGCCCGTCCCCAATCCAAAATTTGACAAACCATTAACGACAACAAAGTTTGTGATCGTGATAATAACCAAGACAAGAATATCGATTTACTGCGCTGCAAACAGCTTCGATCCTGTTCATTTTCCTACCGAAATAACTTTACCGATTACCAATAAAAGTTTCCTTTTTGACGATTCATTGATCCAGTCACATGGCTTGTCACAAGGCTCTATATAAGCTATTAAGGGTAACAGGAAGTGTACTGCCAGAGTGAATGTCCTCCCTTACAGACAGCAAGAATGGAAAGTGTATAATTAGTATAATGGCACATACTTACAGACATGCAGTGTAAACCAGAGTGGATACTTATGACGGGTGCCGGGCACGCATCCTCAACAGTCCATGGACTTCAGTGGCAATATGTTTTGATTGACAAATAAGCATTGAAGTCTCCATCCATCTTTTCGAAGATTGTTCCTAAGTTCTGTAAAAATATAGACTATTATATTTTTTCGACCTTTTTGGGGCATCACACTACTGCAGCTGGCAAGACTGTATTGCCCGGGGCAACATCTTTTTGTACCCTTTCGTGGAATACCCTTATGGGTTCTGCCCTTTTTTTAGCTATATAATGGAAAAACAACTTTATTTGATTTTTGTAGCCTATACATTCTGACGTGTGATTCAAGCAAACGTCAAACCTTGTTTTAAAAAATCAAAGTAACTTCCCCATTGTTTCTAATAAATACTGTTTGTAACAATATTATAGCATATTTGATATTACATAGCAAAAATTATTTTAATTAAAGTTTAAAATTTAGATTTAATTAATAAATAATTACTAGCCAATTATCATAACTCATTACAAAATTAATGTTGTAATTCATAGTTTTAAATAGTTTTTTTTTATGTATTCGCTTAATCTCCCTAAAAATGCTATTTTTTCTCTCCTTTGGAAAGAAAAATGGTTATGAAAGTGAAATGAAAACAGCCGTGACAAAAATATTTTAGTAAATTTTGTGTTTTGTTATCTAATAATGTTGGAATGTCTTCAGTTTTTTTGTTGTTTTTTTGTTTCTCCCTCCTTTAACAGAGTCATATTTTATTCCAGTTCATTGAATACATTCATCCTGATAACATATTAGCGCTTCCCTTTTTTTTCCATTAAACTATGACAATGCATACTCGGTGGGGCCGACAGATAAGCCCTAGCGGCTTACGAATCTGTTTATGACGGTCTTGAAACACTCGGGGGATATAATATTTCCATAAATGGATGTAACACCCCGTCGCTCGCCGTTTTTTTTTAAAAACATTTTTTTATATGCTTCAAGAAATTTCAAGGTTTGGGGGTCTCTCAAACCGTTGGGTAACAGCTACAGGTAAACGTGATGCGTTAAAAGTCTAATGCTGTCCTGCATCTGTGAAATAAGATTTCTCGCCTCTTATTCCGAATAAAAAGTTGCGTAACAAACATGTACTTTATAAAAAAAGACATGCCAGCGAAAATATAGTTGTTGATTTTTAATCACAGTTCGTGGGTTGAGGACTCCCGCTTTCAACGGTGGGTATAAAACGAAGTTGAGGGTTTGTTGTCAATCGAAGGAGGTTATTTCACAGTGTCTCGAACGACAGCTGCTGTCGTAATGTGTCACGCAATCCAATGCGAAACTTTTCACACGCAGTCCTCTACTTGGAGGCATGTCTTATTGAGCTGCTAATGAACCGTACTTACCATAATAAGAGAGACACACATTCCCGGTCGTCAACGGATTAGTGGCCTATTTCGTTATGAGTTCAAAGAGATTTTCTCAAAATAATGCGCTTATGTATCTATAGGTGAGTAAAGAACTATATTTTATTAAGAAAGGAGAACGATTTATTTTCCAAATTGACATGAAATATTAACCATGTATATGGTTCATTTATATGGCCCAGAGTTTCCTACCGTATTCAATACTAAAGACCCATAGAAATTGATGAACTTTTGCAAGCATTTGTTTTACGGAATTTCGCACGCCTACTAGAATAAAGAAATTAACAATTCTTTTAATTTAATAAAATTATAAATTAAATTAAACGCTGTTCTGATTTGTATGTATTAAATACAGAGAGGGGTGAAATACTTAAAAGATAAGTGTATCGCTCAGGATCAAATAAAATTTGATGAAGATTTTTTAATTTTTAAAAAAAAATACTCCTTTTATACGATAAAACCTTCACTGAACTCCCTTGAAATGTAACCTTAATCTAAAACAGGGGTCGGGAAACTTTTTGTTCGAGAGAGCCATAGACACCACATATTTTGAAAAGAAATTCTGTGAGAGCCATACATTATGTTTAAAACTAAAATCCGAGTAAATGTGTTCATTTTGTGTAATTTTAACACTAAAAGTACAATAATTATGTCTTTGAATCCTTTTTAATAACATTATTATGCTGTTTTTAAATGCAATCAATATGTAGATCAAAGGAGTCGGAATAATCGTTTTTTTATAATCGAACATTTGTCTGAGAGCCAGATGCAGCCATCAATATAGCCACATCTGGCTCGCGAGCCATGGTTTCCCGACCCCTGATCTAAAACATGTCACTGATCTTAGTCAAGGGATTCGTTATTTTTTGTGGGGTGGGGTAGGGGGTGTTAATGCTCGGCTTTCCCTTAAAGCTTAACGAGATATTACAGGGGAATAAATGGGGCGAAAGAACTAGGCAGCAGTGCTAAACCATCTTACTTACATGAGAATTAGGCTGGCAGTGTTAAACCATCTTACTTACATGAGAACTAGGCTGGCAGTGTTAAACCATCTTACTTACATGAGAACTAGGCTGGCAGTGTTAAACCATATTATTTACATTATAACTAGGCTGTCAGTGTTAAACCATATTATGTACATGAGAACTAAGCTGGGAGGGTTGAACCATCTTATTTACATGAGAACTAGGCTGTCAGTGTTAAACCATATTATGTACATGAGAACTAAGCTGGGAGGGTTGAACCATCTTATTTACATGAGAACTAGGCCGGCAGTGTTATACCATCTTACTTACATGAGAACTAAGCTGGGAGGGTTAAAACATCTTATTTACATGTGGTTCTTTTCTTGGATTCAAGATGGATAAAAACTAACGATTTTTTTTTAAATATTATATCCAACTTGCAATCCGTCTTTGACTGTAACACGTGAATGGTATTTGCAACGTTCGATGAACTAAATTTTTTAGTTGCAAAGATTCTTTAAAATATGTCCTATATTAGCAACGCTTGTCAAACTACAATGTCCTCTGTTAGCAACGCTTGTCAAACTACAATGTCCTATTATAAATTTCAATGAGAGACATAATGACGTAGATGCAATTTTCGTTAAAATTTCAAGTACTAGTTCGAGAATATGACAGCCCCATGCATATTGTGTGACATAAAATTATCCAAAGAAATCTTCACTGATATTCAACACACAAAAAACACTGACTAAAATTTCAACAACCAACAACACACAAAAACACTGACCAACATTTCAACAACCAACAACACACAAAACACTGACCAACATTTCAACAACACACAAAAACACTGACGAGCATTTCAACCACCAACAACACACAAAAACACTAACGCACATTTCAACAACCAACAACACACAAAAACACTGACCAACATTTCAACAACCAATACAAAAAACACTGACGCACATTTCAACCACCAACAACACACAAAAACACTGACGAGCATTTCAACCACCAACAACACACAAAAACACTAACGCACATTTCAACAACCAACAACACACAAAAACACTGACCAACATTTCAACAACCAATACAAAAAACACTGACGCACATTTCAACCACCAACAACACACAAAAAACACTGACGCACATTTCAACAACCAACAACACACATGCATTTAATAGCCGACTAGAATAAAAAAAAACAGATTTCTTATTTTTTTTTAAACAGTCTTTGTGCTTATTTAGCCCAAATGCGGCTGTTTTGAAAAGCGCAGAAGCAGAACGCAGTCGGCGAAATGGCCGAACGAGTTTGTCGAGAGATTCATTTTCATATTTAACCGTAACAAATTCTTAGCATGGTCTATTCACAGTTCTTTTAACGTTTGCTAAATAATGATCACATAAAAATCCCCTTAACCCCCCCCATTAAGACTGCACGATTTGACATCGAGTGAAGTGCTCCACTATTCTTAAGCTCCTTCTTTCTTTATTATTCATTAATTATTTTGTGTAATAAATGTATTATAATCAAACGCAAACAATGTCTCCGGTTGTTGAGAAGTGATGTTTCACTCCGCCACTGTCAGGATGTAACATTGCCTTCAAGTAACATGGGGGCAACAGCGTGTTTGCACACTGGCAGGAAATGTCTTGACACGGACCACAGTTTGTGATCTTCAAGCAGAGAAAACACTGACTGCCCTTCATCACCTCTGGTCTTCTAACGTGGGTTCGTTTGTCATCTGTGATGGGTCCAGCCAACTTGAGAACCCTTCTGTCTGTTGTTAAGCTTGAAAATTTTAAAAAAGGCCAATTAAAGTTTTGTAGGAAAAAAACAACAGTTTGTACATGTATGGCTATTAAAATCTCAAGTTCACAGGCTATTTTGCCCCCCCCCCGGGAAAAACTATAAAAATGCCCTCCCCACTCCCGTTTTATTAATCGCCCATCTTTGTTCACTTATCATTAACAGACGTTTGGCGCCCGTGTACCCCTGTGCCCGGGGACATATGCACCTGCCCCCACCCCCCCCCGGTCGCTACGCCACTACTCTATATAGTGAAATGCGGTTGAATTCCCCCCACCCCCGGACCCGTCACACCAAAACGTTTGGTTGACAAGGCCCGTTGATTCCCCCTACCCCGGTCTATAAATAGAACGATCTCCCCAGCGCTTTTATTTGTCACAATAATGGCTTTGTTGTTTGTGATAAAAATATAGTATGTTGTTGTTGACTTCAAAAAATAAAAATAATTTTAAAATAATAAGTAACAGATATTTGACTGCTGAAAAAGCTCAGCTCTATGTACTTACTATAAGGCCTGTAACCCAGTATTGAATGCTGAAAAAGCTCAGCTCTATGTACTTACTATAAGGCCTGTAACCCAGTATTGAATGCTGAAAAAGCTCAGCTCTATGTACTTACTGTAAGGCCTTTAACCCAGTATTGACTGCTGAAAAGCTCAGCTCTATGTACTTACTATAAGGCCTGTAACCCAGTATTGAATGCTGAAAAGCTCAGCTCTATGTACTTACTATAAGGCCTTTAACCCAGTATTGAATGCTGAAAAGCTCAGCTCTATGTACTTACTATAAGGCCTTTAACCCAGTATTGAATGCTGAAAAAGCTCAGCTCTATGTACTTACTATAAGGCCTTTAACCCAGTATTGACTGCTGAAAAGCTCAGCTCTATGTACTTACTATAAGGCCTGTAACCCAGTATTGACTGCTGAAAAGCTCAGCTCTATGTACTTACTATAAGGCCTTTAACCCAGTATTGACTGCTGAAAAGCTCAGCTCTATGTACTTACTATAAGGCCTTTAACCCAGTATTGACTGCTGAAAAGCTCAGCTCTATGTACTTACTATAAGGCCTTTAACCCAGTATTGACTGCTGAAAAGCTCAGCTCTATGTACTTACTATAAGGCCTTTAACCCAGTATTGAATGCTGAAAAGCTCAGCTCTATGTACTTACTATAAGGCCTTTAACCCAGTATTGAATGCTGAAAAGCTCAGCTCTATGTACTTACTATAAGGCCTTTAACCCAGTATTGACTGCTGAAAAGCTCAGCTCTATGTACTTACTATAAGGCCTTTAACCCAGTATTGAATGCTGAAACTCCAGAACTTCCTGAACTAAAGTCTTTAAAGTCTGTACGTCAACAAGCGCACTTTAACCAACCACCACCCTCTACGCCAAGACCAGAATAAAAGAATACGAGTCAATAAGAACGCACATCCCACCAGCAAGGAGTAGTGGGGGGCAGACAGGAATTTATTGGCATTGAGCTTGACTTTTTTATAAACATCTGGCCTTCTCAGAGCTTCTTTTATTGGCGTCATCTGGTAAGGCCAGCAGTTAAAAACAGCTTCACCTCAGCAAGGCATTTCAATAGAGATAGGTGCCTGGAAAAAGCGCAACGGTCCTCATGGGAAATTATCTGACTTGAATTAATTTTAAATAAAAACGGAAATCGTAGAGTCATGTTGGGCATGTTTGAGGGAACTTGATGTGGGGGCATTAGGTGAGAAGTGTGAGGACAGCACAGAACGTACGAAGCACCTCCGGACTTGAGTCCTCACCAGGGATATGAGACTTTGTGAGTGTGCTCAAATACGGCGTGAATCAAGAACTATTTGCGCTGTCACTGTGTGCGTGTGGCAACAAACAAAAAGAATTAGGAAAGCACCGTGTGGCTGTAAGCACGAAAGTGAAAGTAAGCACGGCCGTGACAGTCAGCATGGACGTGACAGTCAGCATGGACGTGACAGTCATCACGGACGTGACAGTCATCACGGGCGTGACAGTCAGCACGGACGTGACAGTCATCAGGGACGTGACAGTCAGCAGGGACGTGACAGTCAGCATGGACGTGACAGTCAGCATGGACGTGACAGTCAGCAGGGACGTGACAGTCAGTCAGCATTGACGTGATTGTAAGCACGGTGTAATGCCGTTGAATGTCCGTTATAAAAATATGTTCCCGGAAGATCTTACTAGCCGCGATCAACGTGTCATTGTGCCCCACTTTTATAGTCACCCCCCCCCCACAGGTTTTTTTATGTGACCTCCCTTCCTCAACTCTTGAATTACATAATACTGTAAATATTGCCAAAACGTGCGTTAAGGTAACGAGAGACCCACGACCCACACGTTTATCCGTCTAAAGCAAATTGATTTTTTTAACACACTTCGTCTTAAATTAGTATTCAAGAGTCCCTTAATGACTTAGTTTGAATATGAAATAGGCCCTTACTCGATTTCTTTTTGAGTGTTTAAGAACTGTCTGACATCCTGTTACTGGAACAAAGAGGACTCGACAACAAAGCTAGAACAACAACCAAAACACAACAAACAATTGACACTGAAGAAATTTATTTTGAGAAGCAGGAAGATATTTCAGTTTTTGCGTTGTCATCTATTGCAGTGCTTCTCAAACTTTTTTTAGTATGGCGGACCAGCAGACATTTTTCCATTGCACCAGGGAGCGGTGCGCTATTTTTCCTGTACTGGCGTGGCAGAGAAATGTACTTTATTTTATTTGTTTCATTTTATGTGCTCATATTGCTAAAATTGACATATTCTATTGGATTAGTATTAATGGTTGCAAATGAAGGTTTATAGTTAGATTTTTTTTTCCTTTCTTGATAACTTCTTCGGACCGGAGGCGGATGGCCCACAGACCGGCACCGGTCCGCGGGCCAGCATTTTGTGTAGCACTGATCTAGTGGGCGTGAGATTCAAACACATGTAGAGACTAGCGTTGTCATCTAGTGGACGTGACATTTGAACACATGTAGAAACTAGAGTTGTCATTAGTAGGGTTGTACCGGATTCAAATTATTTTTAATCCGGCCGGAGTCGAAGCCGGAGTCGGATTCGTAAAAATGGCCGGATTCTGGATTTGTCGGAGCAGGAGCCGAAATCCGGTACACCCCTAGTTATTAGTGGACGTGAGGTTTGAACACTTATAGAGACTGGCGTTGTCTTTTGGTGAACTTGAAATTTGAACACTAACAGAGACTGGCGTTGTCTTTTGGTGAACTTGAAATTTGATCACATATAGAAAATAGCGTAGCCATCTAGTGAACATAATATTTGAAAAAAAGTATGTTGCGTTGTGCGATTTCAAAACTTTAAACTAGAGTCATCTGGTCGCCTTCAAATACTAACACGCAATAGCCAAAATTTTCGGAGTCCCCATTCACGCCATAATCCTGCAATTTGATCAGTTTGCACTCTCTCAAAAAAGATGTGCACCCTGAGTCACATCCCCCCAACACACACACACACACACACACACACACACACACACACACACACACACACACACACACACACACACACACACACACACACACACTTCTTACGCCACAGTGTAAAAGGCAACATAATTTATCTGTACATTTTTCATTGCTATTTTAAAAAAACGTAAAAACAACGTTTTTGACTATAAATCCCTTATACATTAAACATCTAAAAGTATTGAATATGTTCAATATAATACGCACCGCGCGACAGACCCCTGAGATATCGAGGGCTGGGGTGAACCTCCAGTGACCCGTGGAGGTCAACAGATGCAACATATAGATACATAGAGATAAACTAAAAATTCATTAATTTATATACGGTCGATTCGATCGATCTGAAATTTTGATACAATGCAGTGGTAGGTGACACAAGTCTATGTGCAAAATTTCAGCTCTATAGGATCTCGGGAAATGGGTCTTTTTTTTTAACTTTCTTTTTTTCCTTGGGTTTGTCCACAACAAGACGGTGAAGTTCATATAAGGGATTTAAAAGCAACAAAAAAGGTTTTCACCCAGCTATTCAGTTAACAACAGTTTAAAAAAACAACAAAAAAAAACACCGCCCAATCTGTTGCCCTATGTAGTTAAACAAAACTGCTTACAGTATTCCCGATCAAATGTTTTGCCAAACCGGCAATGAAGTTTATCATAAAAGCGGAAGTTACGTCACGTATTGTGAGACGGTGTCCAAAAAATGAGTGAAATAAGCGGCCAATGGGAAACACTTTGACCTAGATTTCCCTGAAATCTGTGACATAGATAGATAGATAGATCGCTAGGAAGGTGGCATGTTACAAGTGAGTAATAAGGAAGAAGGATCATCAGTTTTTGGATTGTTGTTGTTGTTGCACTTTTGTAACCGAGTTTTGTTTAGGTTTCTAAATTTATCTCGGTGGACAATCGCTACATGCGTTGTTCCATATCTTTTTCTTCCACTATTTTTAATTGTTTTAACCATCGGCAATACGAATACATACATTTCAAGAGTTTGTCTTTTTTTTTCTTTCTAATTTCCTTGACAGTTTAGAATAAAATATTGCTAGAATAATTCATTAGTCACTGAGGCATCACCAGGGTTGGTGTCACCCGGTGCGTTAGCTCATGGTGTCACCCGGTGCGTTAGCTCATGGTGTCACCCGGTGCGTTAGCTCATGGTGTCACCCAGTGCGTTAGCTCATGGTGTCACCCGGTGCGTTAGCTCATGGTGTCACCCGGTGCGTTAGCTCATGGTGTCACCCGGTGCGTTAGCTCATGGTGTCACCCGGTGCGTTAGCTCATGGTGTCACCCGGTGCGTTAGCTCATGGTGTCACCCGGTGCGTTAGCTCATGGTGTCACCCGGTGCGGTCCGCAACCCCTCCCCACCCGCACCCCCCTAGTGACGCCTCTGATTACTAATATCAAAGTTGGCCATCTCGCATCTATATCTTCTTGTTTGAGCATCTGGTGAATTCTAGATCAAACCGCCCGGTGGGTGGGTGGGTGGGGGGGGACAACAAATTATGAAAACATACAAACGTGCACAGATAGAATCATCAAGATGCTAGAATGTAAAGGTAATCCAGATAGCTTGATGATATCTGAGTTATCTGAGATAATTAACATCCCCCAAAAAAATACCACGTGTGCGACTGAGGCGCAGTGTTTTCAGGGACGTAAAGAAATATGTGACAGCGAACTTTGTCAAGGGAAACTGGTAGCCATATTGGCATTCGTATATTCTGCATTACTTTCTAATACATAATCGCCGTTCGTATGCGTGTGTCTCCCCATCGAAAGGCGCTCAAAAATGCGCTTGAAGGGTGCGCAAAAAGGCGCGCATTTTTATTATAAAAAATTTAAAACATTTTCGCGGTAAAAAATATGACATGACGTCATTGTTTTAGCACAGAACGTCAATTACCGAAACAACGCACGAACTATGCGTGCGTGTGAGCCTTAGCAGGCTTTTCCACTAGTTGATGAATATTGTATCAAGTAAATTTATTTTAAGGCAGTTACTAGCTTATCCGCTGCCAGTATTTATCGGTTCGTTTCTAGCTACCATTTTTGGATTTAGCCACTGCGGCACATGAAGTTATTCTAGCGGGAGCCCTTATTTTTGTGCCTTTTAAAACAATATTTACTTGTAAGTCATTTTTATTTTATGTTTCTAAACCATTCTCTTTCATTAAAATATTATGTTGCCAAAACTATTTGGTATTTAAGGAAACGGAAGGGGGGGGGGTAAATTAGCAATAAGTCCACAAAGCCATGCCTATTGTCTGTATTACAATTGATTTCATGACACCAGATAAAAGTCGCCTAAATATGACTTCACATGATCGTTGTTTCCACGATGGTGTTAGAAGTCGATGAAAACTTAATGAGTTGACTAGAAGTTGGTGCGGCGTCCCTGCGATAGTTGGAGGGGAAATGGGGTCGTAGCAGCCTACGCTGATTTAGCTACAGGGCGTTCAACCGGTAACCCGGCTGTTGGGACTGAGTTAATAATAAACCTGTGGTTTTTTTTTCTACCTGCACGCGATGCGCATTAAATTATCATTTGACGGTTCGGACATGAGGGGGGGGAGGAGGGGGGCACGGGTCGTTGCACAACCATGCGTGTGAGTGACGTCACGTGATGGCTAGTTCTGCAGATAGAAAGTCCCATTCCTGTAAAGATAAACTCTGTGGATTTTAAAAACAAAAAAATCACTATTGTGAAATAACGCGATCACTGGTGATACCAGTACAGCTCGATGTCTTCTTGGTTTGTGAAACGATTCGATATAAATAAATGTCGTACCTCGGAAAAAAACAAATGTCGGACCTCGGATATAAATAAATGTCGTACCTCGGAAAAAAACAAATGTCGGACCTCGGATATAAATAAATGTCGGACCTCGGATATAAATAAATGTCGTACCTCGGAAAAAAAAACAAATGTCGGACCTCGGATATAAATAAATGTCGGACCTCGGATATAAACAAATGTCGGACCTCGGATATAAATAAATGTCGGACCTCGGAGCTTTGTAAGAGGCGGGGGATTCGGTATAAATAATTTTTTGAGTGTAGACCATGGCGGCGCCCATCTCCTCTCCAGGTCAGCGGAGGACTTTTAGCAATAGTCATTCGTCAACATTTTTATTGTGGCTTTAACGTGGGCTAGAACCAACGCCCCTCAGCTTGTGAGGCGAGCGCACAATTGACTTCGCTATCTAGCCGCCAATAACTAATAGATAATTAGTTATATACATATTTCCGTAATAATATTATTAATGTACGAGGAAAAGCTAGAAATGCGGCTTGTATTATATATTACATTGTATACCTGCAATGGGAAAGCAGATGTCTGTAAAGATTTCATGCCTAACTACGCTGATGTAGATCTGAGTTATGTCAGTTTTAGTCTCACGAGCCCCGGTCAGTTTTAGTCTCACTAACCCCGGTCAGTTTTAGTCTCACTAGCCCCGTTCAGTTTTAGTCTCACTAACCCCGGTCAGTTTTAGTCTCACTAGCCCCGGTCAGTTTTAGTCTCACGAGCCCCTGTCAGTTTTAGTCTCACTAGCCCCGGTCAGTTTTAGTCTCACTAGCCCCGGTCAGTTTTAGTCTCACTAGCCCCGGTCAGTTTTAGTCTCACTAGCCCCGGTCAGTTTTAGTCTCACTAGCCCGGGTCAATTTTAGTCTGACGAGCCCTGGTCAGTTTTAGTCTCACTGGCCCTGGTCAGTTTTAGTCTCACTAGCCCAGGTCAGTTTTAGTCTCACTAGCCCCGGTCAGTTTTAGTCTCACTAGCCCAGGTCAGTTTTAGTCTCACGAGCCCCGGTCAGTTTTAGTCTCACTAGCCCCAGTCGGATTTAGTCTCACTGGCCCTGGTCAGTTTTAGTCTCACTAGCCCCGCACAGTTTTAGACTCACTAGCCCCGGTCGGTTTTAGTCTCACTTGCCCCGGTCAGTTTTAGTCTCATTAGCCCCGGTCAGTTTTAGTCTCACTAGCCCCGGTCAGTTTTAGTATCACTAGCCCTGGTCAGTTTTAGTCTCACGAGCCCCGGTCGGTTTTAGTCTCACTAGCCCCGGTCAGTTTTAGTCTCACTAGCCCCGGTTGTTGTGCGCCTATCGTCTGACCAGATTTGGACACAAGCGGACGTGATAGATCGAATTAGCTGGACGCGCCTCTTGACACCGCGTACTGGCTGACCTCGCATTGTGTCTATAACGATAGATCCTAGTGTCGTAGCGGTTAGCTCCTCACTCATTGACTCCTGCTATCACGATATATATGTATATATATAGATATATATAAATATATATATATATTAGAGGCGATCGGCTCGTTATCTACTTCATTGGGGTTCTCATGTTTGATTTTTTTTTGTCGCAATATTACGCGGGTCAAACTGTCCTCGCTTCTTCGAACTCGGCCCACTTCACAAAGGTCTTAACGCGGTGACATGATGTCACAGTTTGGCGGAGAAACCTGTTTCTACTGATTGGTTGTGGTGTTATTAGTGTCGCAGGGCACGGGTGGCTTTTTGCCTGGTGTTCATCTCGGCAAGATCGTCCTAGATTCTAGATAAGCCACAATCCAAGGTAAGAGTGACTTCCTGCTTGATTCTAATTTATAACATTCTTTGTTTCATTGTTTTGTTGTTGTTGTTTTTTCTTTTTTTCCCCTCCTATTTCTTTTTCTATTCATGTTATCATCATGTATTGATCTGAACTGAATTGACGTCATTACCAAAGCCTGTAGCAATGTTGGTCAGCCATCATGAATGTGAGGGCGTTATTTGGGTCTGTTTGATGGTTGTGCTTTGTGGATTGTGCCACCCTTTTACACGTCTTCTTTATTTCATGCTGTTATCTCTCGATCAATCTTAGTTGAATATGTCGTTCAATAAATACGGAGATGGCAAAGTTGTGGGTTAAAGTATGAGCGAGCGAGCACCTTAAATATAATCATTTGTTGTTGTTATATGTTATTTTTCTCTAGTTGAAATTTTGTTACAATTTGACCCGTAATTATCTTATCTTATGATAAGAATAAGAAGGACAGTAATGAGATATGAAAGAAAAAATAAGCCACCAATTTTTAAATAACACAAACAAATAACGATAGGAAATAAATGGGAAAGAACCACAAAACAATACCGAGAAGTTGTTCTTTGAACTAACTTCAGGGGAAAACAATAGGACTGTTACACTAACGTGTTATCACTAATATTATGTCTTGTTTTTTGGTATCTGCAGTCTTTAAGTTTATTCAAGGGTTCTCCAACTGCTCAATATCCCCGACCCCTGCTTGCTTGTCGCACCAGATGTCTCGGTGTGACGGTCTTCATTTGGCTTCTGTATTTCTCGTTGTTTTTGGTTGTCACCTGAAATCTGATGGTGTAAACCAGTGCTTCTAAAAGTGGTGGTCCGCGGACCGGTGCCGGTCCGTGGACCATCCGCTGCCGGTCCGCAGATGTTCTCAAAGGACAGAAAAAATTGTCAGTGCAGGGAAAATAGTGCACCGGTCCCTGGTGCAATGGAAAAAATTCCTGCCGGTCCGCCATACTAAAAAGTTTGAGAAGCACTGGTGTAAACGACGGCGACGGGTCATGATAACAGCTGAGGGCGCCACTTGAATCCTCTTACCTACCCCACCCCACCCCCTATGGGAACAATGTTTATCATATAAAGTGGGTTTTTTTAATTCTTGTTTTTATATATAAAAATCTACTTATTTAAAAATCTACTTTTCCCCTCCAGGTAGAAAATCTTTTAAGATATTAGTCAATTTTACCCAAACATTTGATTCCTGCTAGGATACTGTGTGCAATGGAGATATTAAAATATTATTGACCGTCAGGTGCACATGTCCTAGACATTTGAATAGAAAGTTTGTGGTTTGTTTGTGTAAACGGTGGGGGGGGTGGTTATTATAAAATTAAATATAAAAGGCTAAGATAAAAGTCTTGATTAGTTCATGATTAATATGTTATGACTTGAATGCAAAGAATACATAACATGACATACGCCACTAGCAGGGCCGGGCCTTAGGCCACTGTAACCCATGCGGCCGCAGAGGGCCCCGAAATTTCATAGGCCCGGCTCCATCTTAATTTTTTCTTATTATCCTTATTAATTCCATATCCCTACCCAGACTGGGCACCGCGCAATCCGTTTCGCATAATAAGCCGCATAGGGCCTCGCGACTGCTAAGGCCGCGGCCCTGGCCACTAGGTTGGTATATACACCAAAAATGACATCAATCTGCGAGGATATATTCCACAGCGAGTGCCACAGAAAACAAAAAAAGCTGTGTGTATTGAACGTTACTTTGGGTCTGTCTTGTAAACAAACATCATTTCATTCGTGTTCACTTCAAAGCTGGAAGCTATAGCCTTTAGTGTGAAACCAAAGAAAGATTTCAGAAAACTTGAACGATTTCTGTACATGTATTTGAACATTTGAACACAATGCTAAGCAGGCGCTATAGAAGCATTCATAGTCATTCATTCATCATTCATTCATTCATTCATTCATCATTCATTTATTCAGTAAACGTGTCCTGAAATCAACATAGGAATATCGTCTCAACAATGAAAAGTTGCATTGTTTGCCCCCCCCCCTCCAGCGGGGAGCCACCCAGGGGGATTTGAAACCCATAAATTTCAAACGGGTTTCTTGTTACATATTGTATGGTTTAGGGCGCGACCTACTATTGAAGTACATAACTTATGACGGGTTTGTCACGGATCGCTGGTGTGTCACATGACAATATTTACTATACCGCGGCGTAATTCCTTCTACACTGTACTGTACAGGGGTCTCAAAAACACGCGGCCCGCGGGCAGCACGCGGCCCAAACAAGTGGATTAGTGTGGCCCGCCAGATTTCTGCTGCAAGTAAACTTTACAAAAGTTCCAGTACTCTTAACTTATACATAATCGCCCTTTGTATGCGTGTGTCTCCCCATCGAAAGGCGCGTGAAAAGGCGCGCAAAAGGCGCGCAAAATTATTATAAATAAATTAAAAAATTCGCCGTAAAAAATATTATATGACGTCATTGTTTTAGCACAGAACGTTAATTACCGAAACAACGCACGAACTATGTGTGTGAGCCTTAGCAGGCTTTTCCACTAGTATATTATAGATAGATATAAGATGTCTTGTGTAGTCACTATATCTCTCTTTGTGTCTAAATTGTAAATTGGTCTATTGTTAGTGTTA
This sequence comes from Ampullaceana balthica, assembly GCA_944989445.1. Classification (NCBI taxonomy): domain Eukaryota; kingdom Metazoa; phylum Mollusca; class Gastropoda; family Lymnaeidae; genus Ampullaceana; species Ampullaceana balthica. The sequence goes on along the minus strand of CALYLW010000998.1, from coordinate 412,879 downwards.
AGTAGTCAAATGAGTTAAGATGTATGAAGTGTTTTGTTTTTACTAGGGTCGGGTTTTTTTAATGGTTTTATTTCGGGGGGGGGCGTGGGGTATGCGGCCCTGGACACATCTCTTGAGTAATAAAACAGCACGTGCCTTCATCCGAGTTTTAGACCCCCTGCTATAGAGAATGGAAGGAAAAAAAAAGCGCGGATGCTATAAATTTGGTGACACAGAAACAATACGGTGATTTGCGGCTAATTAGCGAGCTGTCGAATGTTAGTGAAGTCGAATACAACGGTCCATCGGTAATGAGAGTATCGCGGTTCACGCAGATGTGTCACAGGCGACCAGCAGGGTTGCCATATTGGCCTTTTTAAGGCCAAATTCTCAAAATTTGGCCTTTTTTAAAGAGGGTTTGGCCTCAAAAAATTTTTTTGGCCTTTTGGCCTTTTTTGGCCTTTTTCTTTAAAAAAATAAAATATATATATATATAATATATATATAAATAATGTTTATCACAACAAAAAAAGATTTAAAAATTTGCCAATTAGTCAATAACCTTATTAATTATTTTCTATTTTTGAATAGCTTACGTGTATTTTAGACATTAAAAATTTTAACGAAAAGGCTATTAAGAAATAGCCAGATATAGAATGCAGCTCACACTTTTAGACGCTATTGTTAGAGTCCAGGCTGAGCTTTTGTTTACAAATAAATGCAGTAAGGACTTTCTTATTTCACCAAGAGTGCTTGATGACTTGACATCTGATAAAGTTTATAATAATACTGCAAATAGCAGTCTAGAGGAAAAGGATGACCTGAAGCTTTTCTTTCAAATTTTTATGTTAGTATCATAGTCTATTTATTTTGTGAGTACAACCATACATACGAACATTGGAATTTACACATTTATTATCCTTTTTCTCCTAGTTCTACCTTCATTTTAAATAGTTAAATAATTTTCAGCCATTATGAGCCGTCCATAAATGACGTCACGCGATTTTGGCAGATTTTCAATGTATTTTCACCCCACCACTCGTCACATGTAATCAAGAGCTAGACCCTTTCCAATATGACGTCACAGTTCTTAAAAGCACCCTCCCCTCGCCATAAATCTGTGACCCCCTCCCGCCCCCTAGGTGCGTGACGTCATTTTTGTTGACATTTTTCATAGAAAATAAGTTTGGCCTTTTTTGGCCTTTTTTGGCAGTAAGTTTGGCCTTTTACCCAAATTACAATCTGGCAACCCTGGCGACCAGTCAAACGATCTTCCATAACGCTTTGGCCTTTAACGACCACGATTGTCGCACCCGAGCTGTGTCATTCTTGGAGTACGTGTGATTTATAATATTTTGTGATTCAATCTCGCGCTAATAAAGGGAAAACAGTTCATCCCTTTTTAAATACCAAATAATCTAACAATGACATGACCCAAATATCTGCCGTATAATTTACTTCAATCTAGGGAAAACACGCGTTGAGCGTGAGACACAGTTTTTAAATAATATATTTCCATTCCCCGCCCCTCTCCCCACCACCCTATTTAGTCTGTTCCATTATCAGCATAGAAAGTATATATTGTATCCCTACACGGAATTTCTAGTCTACACAGGAACTAAGTACGGTCTTCTGCCCTCCGGGTACAAAATACATTTTATAACGAGACATAGACGAGGACATATAAGAAATTTCTTGCAATTGACATGGGATTTTAAATGTTACTGTTGAGCCAGAAACACATATATTTTATACCGATCAGTTCTGTTACAATTTTCAACCACTTAAATTTATTTGAATACATTTTTTAAAGCAGTGGTATTATTTTAATTTTTTTCTTCAAATTTAAGATGGGCGCTCCAGTAAAAATTCGTTGACGGTGAACAAACATTGGCACAGTTCGATACCCAGCAAATAAGAAACCTGTTAAAAATAGCACCCAAAAAAGGCTCAAACATCCAAATGGTTAGTTTTGAAATTCAAAAACTTTTCATGTGTTTTTAGCAGTTTGAGATAGTCCCATTGCGTTTCTTCTCTATTAAAAATCGCATAAGTAGCAATAAAATATAATGTTTCATTAAATTATTATTAAAAAAATACATCCAGTTTGTTAATTTTCCGTATATCAGAAATGTGTTTTTAAAATAAATAACAACTAAAAAAAACAAAAACAAAAGACATGTAAACTTTTGTTTGGTGTAAACACATATAAATCGGTTGGCTTTGTTTTAATTGTGGTGCACACCCGGTGTCTGTAAAAATTTACGGGGAACTGCTCTGGTACATAAGACGATAGCATGTCCAGATAGATGGGGCAACACGACAGCATGTCTAGATAGTTTGGGCAACACGATAGCATGTCCATATTGATGGGGCAACACGATAGCATGTCCAGATAGATTGGGCAACACGAGAGCATGTCCAGATAGATGGGGCAACACGATAGCATGTCCAGATAGATTGGGCAACACGACAGCATGTTAAGATACATGGGGCAACACGATAGCATGTTCAGATAGATTGGGCAACACGAGAGCATGTCCATATAGATGGGGCAACACGATAGCATGTCAAGATACATGGGGCAACACGATAGCATGTCCAAATAGATGGGGCAACACGATAGCATGTCCAGATGGATGTGGCAACACGATAGCATGTCCAGATAGATGGGGCAACACGACAGCATGTCTAGATAGTTTGGGCAACACGATAGCATGTCCATATTGATGGGGCAACACGATAGCATGTCCAGATAGATTTGGCAACACGAGAGCATGTCCAGATAGATGGGGCAACACGATAGCATGTCCAGATAGATTGGGCAACGCGACAGCATGTTAAGATACATGGGGCAACACGATAGCATGTTCAGATAGATTGGGCAACACGAGAGCATGTCCAGATAGATGGGGCAACACGATAGCATGTCCAGATGGATGGGGCAACACGATAGCATGTCCAAATAGATGGGGCAACACGATAGCATGTCCAGATGGATGTGGCAACACGATAGCATGTCCAGATAGATGGGGCAACACGACAAAAGCTCTTCCCATGATCCTATACGATGTACTCTTTGAAAACATCCACCAAGAACGGTTTATTTTTTTTATATTGTCAATGATAAACACTCCCCTCCCCCCTCTCTTCTGTAGATTTAAGCCCCCCCCCCAGTAACCGGCCCCTGCCCTCATTACTTTTACTCTTGAGTCGTTCGTTCTTTCGTCGTCCTGTCACCATTGTATGCCCAGGAGCTAAGGAACACCAGATACCGACAACAGAAGCACACGCCTGGTTCTGGGGTTATTATTGGAACAAGTCGTGACGGCTGCGGCAGGTTGTGATAGTGAGGTCTTCGACCAGCGGTTCTCAACAACTGCTCGTCGCCAACGACGAGGATGTACCGTTGTCCCATTTCATGCTCCTGACAATGCCGTGACGCAAATCCATCCACTCCCATGGTAATGACAGGCTAAGTCCCCGTAGGGTTTAAAAACAAACGCGCCGGAATTTATTTATTTATTTATTTATATGAGACCCCATTGTTTGAAAAAATTTCACCACTGAATAGAACCGCTGCCGGGTAAAAAAAAATCGTGTAAGTTGAGAGAATAAGGGTGGCATTTGTTGACGGTTCTGTCTCCGCATTTATCTCCCAACATCAGACAGTGTCACGATACGGACAACAGCTGATCAGGTCAGTCCCACATTCTTTTAAGTCGATTGTTGTAATTAATATTTTACGATGGGCTGAAAGGGACAGACCGTGGCCCACGTCACGCTGCCCAGTGAAGCGATCCGCGGTGCGGTCAAATGGGTTTTCACGTCTGAACGTCAGAATGCGTGAATAAATGCATGGTTGACATGCCTCGCCTGTTGAAAACGGATGTAATGATAGATGTAGCATCCGCAAGAATCGGTCGGAGGATTTCAGAAATACGTTGAGTTTAATGATCGTCAGTTACAGTTACTTGTGCGCAATTTCGTGACATTTGTTGTTGGTGGTTTTTTATTTTTTGGTGTGCATTTTTCTTACACGGAAAACAAATTTCAAAATCGATTAAATTTTTTAATGGACTTGTGTATTTAGATAACATTGCGATATGCACGAAGAAACATTATTTTTTATTACATAAGTGATGTGTCATTCACATAATAAGAGTGTAACAATATTTTTTTTTATGTTCTCATGTAAAGATTTTTTTCTTCAAAATGCATCGTGGTAACACGTCATAGATCTGTCAGATAAACAATGCTATATATAAACCAGATAAAATATCCGTCATGAGCGCTAAAACAAAAAGAAAAGATTCGTTTGGCACGTCATATTTTCTTAGGAGAAACAAAAAATTTAAATTTTTTTAATGTAATAATTCTTCGGTGTAAAAAAAATTGGGAGAGGTGGGTGTTAAAAAATTCAATCAGTTCTAATGCGTTAGAGAAGTTGTTGTTTTTTTTGTGGCGTTCTAAGGAGAGGTGATATGAGCTGGCTCTAATAAGAACTCTTATAAACGCAAGGTGCGTTAAATGCATGCATGTTTGTTTTTTCTTAAATCATTACCAGTGGACGCCAGTGGTACTACAGCCCCAACTGGAATGTTTAATCTTATCTGTTACAGGCGATCCTTCTGTACAACAGATTATTGCGTCCTACGCTTATCCATGGCTTGTGTCTAGTCTTGCGTTCATAAATAAGTGTGTGTTTTTTTTTAATGTAATGGTAGCGGCGTTGTATACACAACTAGTAATTAAAAGAGCGGGAAAAGGGGTAGGGAGGTATAATAGTGAGACGAACCTAACTGGATATAATCAATGAGTTTAGTTCAGTTTCTGATGAGTTTAGTTCAGTTTCTGATGAGTTTAGTTCAGTTTCTGATGAGTTTAGTTCAGTTTCTGATGAGTTTAGTTCAGTTTCTGATGAGTTTAGTTCAGTTTCTGATGAGTTTAGTTCAGTTTCTGATGAGTTTAGTTCAGTTTCTGATGAGTTTAGTTCAGTTTCTGATGAGTTTAGTTCAGTTTCTGATGAGTTTAGTTCAGTTTCTGATGAGTTTAGTTCAGTTTCTAGCTTCACTCTTGTTTGTGCACAGAGCAGAATAGTTTAGCTTGTCTCAATATCCTTCAGACTGTTTACATGGACATTGTCTGAAGTCTTACAGTTCATTTGTAAACACCATTCCGTATGGAAAGTCAAGTATAACATCAGTCCTCTCACACAGAAACAAAATATTTATTTGCAATGAAATCTTTTTTATAAATAAATAAATAAATATAAATGCCTATAGTGTGCGCAATTAAATCAGAGGGAGGTAACTTATTTTTTTGTGTCAATACCCAAAACTGACATACGTATGCTCTCCCATGTGCAGTGATTGAGAGCAAAATAAAATGATACTGTGTATCTCGTGATGTTGAAGTATCATGCGATGAAGTGTTACGCTCCAAATTGACGGGGATACACGTGAAATAGATCTTGGTTAAAGATATGGCACATGCAAATTTCCTGATATCTTAAGACTTAACCTTTGACAGAAATCAAAATTCAACTCGATTGGATTGTGAACCTGAACCTCGCAATAACTCTCGGTTTTGAACGTACATATGCGTGTGTTCTAAACAGAGCCCTGGGGAAGGGCCAAAAAAAATGCGCTTCATATTCCTAGATCCTGTAAATTTTAAAGTACACAATGAACCAAACAAAAAAAGTGACAAGCCAAAGTTCCAGATATTAACCTTTGTTTATATTATTAGCTCGTGCTACGGTACATATACTCTAGGAAAACAGAGATAGTCATGACACTGTGACGGTGTTCAGGTCGGTAGTCTCCACTTGACTTGACAAACTCCAAACATTCACTACATCCTACGTGACTCTCATTAGACTATTTTAAGTGACCACGAGCTGGGGTGGGGGGGTGGGAGTGGCCAGTAGATAAGAGAATGTCAGTGTGACAACTGGCAAATAGGAGATGTTCACATCAGATTGGCCGTGTCCTTGTCCAAACCCATTATTAAAATTATGCCCTGTTGTTCATATAATACACCTTGAAGTCTTTGCGAGTCAGAATAACGTGTGTGTGTGTGTGTGTGTGTGTGTGTGTGTGTGTGTGTGTGTGTGTGTGTGTGTGTGTGTGTGTGTGTGTGCACGTGTGTGCGCGCGTACTTGCATGTGTGTGATTATGTATATATGTAAACTTAAAGTGTTTTTTTTAATAATTGACTTTAATATATCTACAACCTTATTTTCGGTTGATATTTGGTTTGCTATCTGTTATGTAGGGTGTATTCCTATGGGGGTGCTGATTGGGCTAAAGCCAGGGGCCCCCAATGATTTAAGAGCCCCAAAGTTATTATATTGTATAATAAAGGAGGCTGGACCAGGCCCCAGGTGAAATTTCAGCCAGGTGCCCCGTGCAATCTTGATCCGTCCCTGATATTTGGTTTGTTATCTCTTATGACGGGTGTATTCTGATATTTGGTTTGCCATCTGTTATGAAGGGTGTATTCTGATATTTGGTTTGCTATCTGTTATGAAGGGTGTATTCTGATATTTGGTTTGTTATCTGTTATGAAGGGTGTATTCTGATATTTGGTTTGCTATCTGTTATGAAGGGTGTATTCTGATATTTGGTTTGTTATCTGTTATGAAGGGTGTATTCTGATATTTGGTTTGTTATCTGTTATGAAGGGTGTATTCTGATATTTGGTTTGCTATCTGTTATGAAGGGTGTATTCTGATATTTGGTTTGTTATCTGTTATGAAGGATGTATTCTGATAGAACATGTTCCTTGAGCGGTGTCTAATTTATCCATGCAAATTTGCTTGACAGTTGAGAGCTTTGAGATAAAATTTTAAATTTGTTTTTATAATAGGTTAGTGTTCGTTATAACCAGAGGCGGCGTTAGGTACGCGCGAGGCCTGGTGCAACAATGACTCCGCGGGGCCCCCCTAGATTAGATCAATTCTTGCGCAAACTCAGTAGTGCAATATCTGCCGGCTCTTTTGTTACTAGAATATAGTCTCAAGTCTGAAACGCGGGGCCCCCCTAAGCGCGGGGCCTGGGGCGATTGCCCCAGCTGCCACCCCCAAAGGCCGCTCCTGGTTATAACATTTTATTTGCGTCACTTCTCGAGGTGTTGTGTACTTTGGGTGGGGGCGGGGTGGGAGTGGGGGGTCCGAGTATTGTGACCGTTAGGACGGTGTACACATATTACCTGACGTACTTTACGGGCATCTACTTCAGACACTATTTTAATTCGTTTTTTTAAAATCCCATCGTATTAACTTCGCCGTCTTGTCTCTCTTTCTGTTTCTCTCTCTCTCCCGCTGTCGTGTCCTACGAAAAAAAAACAGTAAAAAATGACCCACTTCCCGGAATCCTATCGAGCTGAAAATTTGTCACCTAACAATGCATTGTGTCAAAATCTCAAATCGATCTAATGTACCGTAATTAAATTAATGAATTTTAGTTTATCTCTATGTATCTCTATGTAGCATGAGTAGCCGTCTGCTTAACTGCTATAGTTGACCTCCACGGGTCACTTGAGGCTTACTCCAGCCCTCGATGACCACATCGCCGTGTTTTACAGCACGGGGGTCAGTCACGTTCAGTCTGTAAATGTTTACGCTAGTCTGTCGCGCGTTGCGTATTATATTGAACATAATCAATACTTTTATTTATGTCTCATATATAAGGGATTTATACTCAAAAAACTTTGATTTTACGGAGTTGTTTAATTGACACATATTTGACTTGTTTTATTGAGGAAATGAATAACAGGATATAAATGGCGTTACATCTCACTTGGGATCTCCTGTGATTATTACAATTCCCAAATGAATCCTCATTTTTCCCGCTATCAATAGTACCGGTGCTTTTAAAACTCCTCACTATTACACTGCTAAATAGTTGTGTTTCTAGTTGTGTTTCTAGTGTCCCCAACACTGTTGACTGATTCAAATGCACCAAATCCTGTTTCCTTTAATGAGAATCATGGCCAAAACCCAAAGCAGTATTACACTTGATAGAACGAAGGCCACTCACACTATAACGAATGCGGCCTGAAGCTTCTCTTCTTGTGCGTAGGAAGGGTCTAAATAAAAAGCAAGGGTAGTCGAAAGTTTTGAAAGTTTGGTCGCGTAAGAAGGGTTTGGAAGGACCGGATGGCAGAAATGGGCTGAAATTTTTTTATCCGATGGATAAAATATTGAGACCATCATTTTTGTGTTTTCAAATTAATCGATTATTGTTTGTAACTATTTGTGCTTGCTGACAAGTTTAGCTTTTTTGTTTGTCTTTGCATCTATATAAATCTCGTCATCAGTCGAATCCCGCCTATGTCAAAATTAAACGTATATTTTATCTAAGAGATTCGTGGTGCACGCTCCATTTTAAAATTGATGATCTAAACATTTGAAGGATGATATTCCCGGATATAACAAATTAAAGTAGCACCAATATGTTCGATGCTTTGCCAAACAAGTGCAGCATTAGCAGGACACCCCCCCCCCAAAAACCGCTATGGTTCAACGATTCAACACCGATACATCATCAAGCTTGCGAGTAGCCCTATCTAATTATAGGCCTTTGCAATGGGGCGAGAAACCGAGTGAGACCCGTTGCCGAGGAGTGAAGAGACTCGGCCGAAGGCCGAATCATTGTCGAAAAACCCCTTTGACCTAGTGACGTCTGCGAACGTTCATGTCTCGAGGCTGCTTTTACGTACATCAAGGGCGAGGCCCCGACGTTAAAAGAGTTTAGGTTAAAAATTTGACAACGTGCTATTGAGGGCGTCCGCCCTCTATTGAACTCAAAACTGTAAATAAACTTTTGAACAAAGATTAGGGGCGTTCCCTCGTATGGCACAGCCTGGGTATGCCTAGCTAACCATGCAGAACTGCTGGGTACCACTGGGTAAACCTAAATAAAATAACACTTACCGCGTTTACAGTGTGCTTAATGGTTCGCGGGCTATTAAAAGATAGTACTATAACTTTGCGATGGGTGATTAGTGGTCTTGTGCAAAGCTCAAAGAAACCCATAGCATTTAAAATTAGTATCCCCTATAGTATAAATATGATGCATCAACCGCCTATCTGTCCTTAAAATGTTATACACTCTTTATTACCTTTAAAATGCGTACCAAATAACTCCTCGTTGAAAGCTTTTGGGGGTCTATTAGACTACTAGATGTACTATATAAATAATAACGTCGTGAGGGATTGTACCCAGAGGCGTCACTAGGGGGTGCGGGAGGTGCGGGGGTGCCACTATGAGCTACCGCACTGGGTGACATCAACCCGGGTGACGCCTCGGATTGTTCCGCCCGCCCTGGTCATGATCGGGACAAGATTATAGGGCGGCCCTAAATTTTAATAAAACAAACCCGTAAAAACAAAGTTTTTGACTATAAATCCTTATATATGAGACATAACTAACAGTATTGATTATTTTCAAACATTTACAGACTGAATCTGTCTTAACTCAAGTTTGCTTCATTACCCTAGGGGGGGAGGGGTGGGGGGGGAGGGGGAGAGGGGAAAAGTCTGGTCACCGATTCGCTTGACCGAGCCCAGCGTGACACGTACAATGTAAACAAAAGCACCCCGTCGCTTCGTTGGGTCGCCTCAATGCGTCAGCTCAAACTTTCACGTGGCAAAAAAACAATAACAAACCGTGAATTTGAAGTACATACCTCATACAAGGATAAACTAAAAATGCATTAATTTAATTACGGTACGTTCGATCGATCTGAAATTTTGATACGATGCATTGTTAGGTCAGACGGGTCAGTGTGCCAAATTTCAGCTCGATCGAATCACGGGAAGTGGGTCATTTTTTACTTTTCTTTTTCCGCCCGCCCAGCAAATGAGATGATGAGATGATGAGACGGCCGCGAAGTTAATATAAGGGATTTTAAAAAAAACAAACCCGTAAAAACAAAGTTTTTGACTATAAATCCCTTATATATGAGACATAACTAACAGTAGTGATTATTTTTAAACATTTACAGACTGACACTGAGTGATGTCCCTTGTCTTTAATAAATGGGGGTGGGATGTGAGGGGGTGTCGGCACGACGGTCGTCGTCAACACGACGGTCGGCGTCAACTCAAACTCACGTGGAACCTGAATTTTAATAAGAAAAACCCGTAAAAAACCAAGTTTTTGACTATAAATCCTTTATGTACGAGAAGTAATTAAAAGAATGTTCATTATAATACGCAGCTCCAGACCATCCAGAAATACAAAATTGCAGTTGTGTCGTAAAACATGTTTAATATAATGCGCACCGATCAGGAATATGTTTATAAAAAAGAGCTGTCAATAAAATACGCACCTTATTGCGCGACGGAAAGGTTGTTCAATATAATACGCACCGCGACGCTCTATCTCAAAAAATAGCATGATACATAGGAATAAATAAAATAATATAAAAAATCAATAATTTAATTACGGTACATGCGATCGATCTGAAATTTTAATACATTGTTTTTATCATCGGTACGAAACTGCCTGCAAAATTTCAGCTCGCTATCTTGCGAGCAAGTGGGTTAAAAATCGATCAAAAGTTTTGGCGACAAGCAAGCAAGCAAGCAAGCAAGCAAGCAAGGTCGGCCGCAGACACCACGAGTTAATATAAAGGATTTAAAATAAGAAAAACCCGTAAAAAACCAAGTTTTTGACTATAAATCCTTTATGTACGAGAAGTAATTAAAAGAATGTTCATTATAATACGCAGCTCCAGACCATCCAGAAATACAAAATTGCAGTTGTGTCGTAAAACATGTTTAATATAATGCGCACCGATCAGGAATATGTTTATAAAAAGAGCTGTCAATAAAATACGCACCTTATTGCGCGACAGTAAGGATGTTCAATATAATACGCACCGCGACGCTCTATCTCAAAAAATAGCATGATACATAGGAATAAATAAAATAATCTAAAAAATCAATAATTTAATTACGGTACATGCGATCGATCTGAAATTTTGATACATTGTTTTTATCATCGGTACGAAACTGCCTGCAAAATTTCAGCTCGCTATCTTGCGAGCAAGTGGGTTAAAAATCGATCAAAAGTTTTGGCGACAAGCAAGCAAGGTCGGTCCGCCGCAGACACCACGAGTTAATATAAAGGATTTAAAAATAACAAACAGTGAATTTTGAATTACATACCTCATATAAGGATAAACTAAAAATGCATTAATTTAATTATGGTACGTTCGATCGATCTGAAATTTTGATACGATGCATTGTTAGGTTCGACGGGTCCGTGTGCCAAATTTCAGTTTGATCGGATCATGGGAAATGGGTCATTTTTGACTTCTGTTTTTCCGCCCGCCGAGCCCAAGACAGACAGACAGAGAGAGAGAGAGAGAGAGAGAGAGAGAGAGAGAGAGAGAGAGACAGAGAGAGACGGCCGTGAAGTTAATATAAGGGATTTAATAAAACAAACCCGTAAAAACAAAGTTTTTGACTATAAATCCCTTATATATGAGACATAACTAACAGTATTGATTATTTTCAAACATTTACAGACTGAATCTGTCTTAACTCAACTTTGCATCATAACCCTAGTGGGGGGGAGGGGTGGGTGGGGGGAGGGGTGGGTGGGGGAGAGGGGAAAAGTCTGGTCACCGATTCGCTTGACCGAGCTCAGAGTGACACGTAAAATGTAAACAAAAGCTCCCGTCGCTTCGTTGGGTCGCCTCAATGCTTCAGCTCAAAATTTCACGTGGCAAAAAAACAATAATAAACCGTGAATTGAAATTACATACCTCATATAAGGATAAACTAAAAATGCATTAATTTAATTACGGTACGTTCGATCGATCTGAAATTTTGATACAATGCATTGTTAGGTCAGACGGGTCCGTGTGCCAAATTTCAGTTCGATCGGATCATGGGAAGTGGGTCATTTTTGACTTCTGTTTTTCCGCCCGCCCGCCGAGCCCAAGACATAGAGAGAGAGAGAGAGACGGCCGCGAAGTTAATATAAGGGATTTAATAAAACAAACCCGTAAAAACAAAGTTTTTGACTATAAATCCCTTATATATGAGACATAACTAACAGTATTGATTATTTTCAAACATTTACAGACTGACACCGAGTGATGTCCCTTGTCTTTAATAAATGGGGGTGGGATGCGAGGGGGTGTCGGCACGACGGTCGGCGTCAACACGACGGTCGGCGTCAACTCAAACTCACGTGGAACTAGGCAGAAAAAAAACAATAACAAACAGTGAATTTTGAATTACATACCTCATATAAGGATAAACTAAAAATGCTCTAATTTAATTACGGTACGTTCGATCGATCTGAAATTTTGATACAATGCATTGTTAGGTTAGACGGGTCCGTGTTCCAAATTTCAGTTCGATCGGATCATGGGAAGTGGGTCATTTTTGACTTCTGTTTTTCCGCCCGCCCGCCGAGCCCAAGACAGAGAGAGAGAGAGAGAGAGAGAGAGAGACGGCCGCGAAGTTTAATATAAGGGATTTAAAAAACAAACCCGTATAAAACAAACCCGTAAAAACAAAGTTTTTGACTATAAATCCCTTATATATGAGACATAACTAACAGTATTGATTATTTTCAAACATTTACAGACTGAATCTGTCTTAACACAAGTTTGCTTGATAACCCATGGGGGGGGAGGGGTGGGGGGAGGGGTGGGGGGAGGGGGTGTGGGAGGGGGAGAGGGGAAAAGTCTGGTCACCTATTCGCTTGACCGAGATCAGAGTGACACGTAAAATGTAAACAAAAGCGCACCGTCGTTTCGTTGGGTCGCCTCAATGCTCAAACTTTCACGTGGCAAAAAAACAATAACAAATCGTGATTTTAAATTACATACCTCATATAAGGATAAACTAAAAATGCATTAATTTAATTACGGTACGTTCGATCGATCTGAAATTTTGATACGATGCATTGTTAGGTAAGACGGGTCCGTGTGCCAAATTTCAGTTCGATCGGATCATTGGAAGTGGGTCATTTTTGACTTCTGTTTTTCCGCCCGCCGAGCCCATGAGATGATGAGAGAGAGACAGACAGAGAGAGACGGCCGCGAAGTTAATATAAGGGATTTAAAAACAAAGTTTTTGACTATAAATCCCTTATATATGAGACATAACTAACAGTAGTGATTATTTTTAAACATTTACAGACTGACACTGAGTGATGTCCCTTGTCTTTAATAAATGGGGGTGGGATGTGAGGGGGTGTCGGCACGACGGTCGTCGTCAACACGACGGTCGGCGTCAACTCAAACTCACGTGGAACCTGAATTTAAAAAAAAATAACAAACAGTGAATTTTGAATTACATACCTCATATAAGGATAAACTAAAAATGCATTAATTTAATTACGGTACGTTCGATCGATCTGAAATTTTGATACGATGCATTGTTAGGTTCGACGGGTCCGTGTGCCAAATTTCAGTTTGATCGGATCATGGGAAATGGGTCATTTTTGACTTCTGTTTTTCCGCCCGCCGAGCCCAAGACAGACAGACAGAGAGAGAGAGAGAGAGAGAGAGAGACGCCGGTGAAGTTAATATAAGGGATTTAAAAATAAAACAAACCCGTAAAAACAAAGTTTTTGACTATAAATCCCTTATATATGAGACATAACTTACAGTATTGATTATTTTCAAACATTTACAGACTGAATCTGTCTTAACTCAACTTTGCATCATAACCCTAGTGGGGGGGGAGGGGTGGGTGGTGGGAGGGGTGGGTAGGGGAGAGGGGAAAAGTCTGGTCACCGATTCGCTTGACCGAGCTCAGAGTGACACGTAAAATGTAAACAAAAGCGCACCGTCGTTTCGTTGGGTCGCCTCAATGCTCAAACTTTCACGTGGCAAAAAAACAATAACAAATCGTGAATTTAAATTACATACCTCATATAAGGATAAACTAAAAATGCATTAATTTAATTACGGTACGTTTGATCGATCTGAAATTTTGATACGATGCATTGTTAGGTTAGACGGGTCCGTGTGCCAAATTTCAGTTCGATCGGATCATGGGAAGTGGGTCATTTTTGACTTCTGTTTTTCCGCCCATCCTGCCGAGCCCAAGACAGAGAGAGACGGCCGCGAAGTTAATATAAGGGATTTAATAACTGTTGGCTGAGCTTGCCGTCCCACAATATAAAACGGAGAAGAAATTGCCCCCCCCCAACCCGCTTCATTTCCACCAAGAATGATATTTCTACGCCAGTGGTTGTATGTGAAGTAACATTCTTTGTGATGACGATCATTATGGTGGTGTTAATGGCGGTGATTATTATCGTTGTTAAATGCGTTCTCTGGGTCTCACACCTCCGGCTGTACATTGGTCCACATGGTATGTCGCAATCGTCATCCCCCTCATACTTGAGGCATCGGTTCGATTCTTAGGGCGACGGATGTCAACGATCCATGGAAAAAACAAACAGGAACATTGTAAAGAACCTATCCATCAACTGACCAATCAGCGTCTTCTTGAAAGAAAGAAACGCATCCGGTAGCCTACGTGTGCAGACAAACCAAGTCTTACAAGGCTACGAGGACGAATTACTGATGCACGAGCGCAAGGGGGAATAACGTTCGCTATATAGTATATTATATGATATGTTGATGAAGTTATAAATTAGGGGTCTACCGATATGCCTTTTTGCCGATATTGCCGATACCGATATTACCGATATTTTTTTTGCCGATATGAGTGCCGATATGAGTATTTGTTCGGACAAAAACCAGCGGTCATATTTGATGACGTCATTCTTAAATTTATCACTCGTAATTATTTATCTTTCATATTAGGGGACTACCTATATGCATTTTTGCCTATAATACAGATTTTTTTTTCCGATATGAATATTTGTTAGAACATCATTCTCAAATTTATCACTCGTAATTAATTATATTTTATATTAGGGGTCTACCGATAAGCAATTTTGCCGATATTACCGATATTTTTTTCCGATATGAGTGCCGATATGAGTATTTGTCAGGACAAAAATAACAGCGGTCATATTTGATGACGCCATTCTTAAATTTATCACTCGTAATTATTTATATTTTATAATTAAGGGGTCTACCGTTATTCAGTTTTGCCGATATTACCGATTTTTTTTCCCGAAACGAAGTTTCCGATGTGTTTACAAGTTCTAGATCATGACCTACATAGGACTCATAACAAAACGAACCACCCTTTATAAAAATGTACAAGCAAAACAACCTTGACTCATAATTATTAATTCTAACCAATAGTTTAATGGCTTTTGCACACGGCCACCTTTTATGAATGAAACAATGAGAACAAATTAATAGTAATAGAGTGAAAATGAGGTTGAAGGTTGAATGGTTGCCAATGACAACAAGTCTTCACACGGTACATTTGTTATTACATACGAAACGAAATGTTTTAGACATCTGCGACTCTGCGTGCATCTTTGCTATTAGAGCAATTACGTGATCATAATGTTTACATGTTATACATTTTATTAGAGCAATTACGGTATACTTGGCATCGGCACTATTTACACAGTATTTCTGAGTATACGAAAATCGGCCGATACCTAAACAATATCAAAGCACATGGCACACTATATCGTGGCTGCACATATTAATACTAGGACTCTTTTGACTATTTCAATACCGGTATAAGGGTCGATATATTAATTTGTCGAGATATTGTAAATCTAAATGATAGTTTTTTTTGTTTCCGTTTTTTTGGGGGGTCAAAATGTCACTTATTATGAAATATCGGTGACGTCAATATCGGGACCTTTACATGCTACCGATACCGATATTGCCGATATCCAGATATCGGTGCCGATATATCGGCCAGCCGATATATCGGTAGACCCCTATTATAAATAGACAATAATGTGTGCTATTACCAGTCTAAAACTGGCTGACTCGAGGACTGGTGTGGCTAAAAACGGAAAAGCTATTTTAAAATGTCAACGATCGAAATGTGTACGGCACAGCACTGTTGTTTAATTTTTGTTTGCTTGATGGATCTCGGTGTCCGAAGTAAAGCCTGCCTATAGCCTACAGAAAATTTTTAGTGCACTTGCACAACATATAAAATTAATAACCAAAAATAAGCTAGTAAAATGGGACGAGGTTTAGATGGGGTTGTGAAGTCATATTCATATACGATGTCTTTTTCGTGGTAGGTGAGTGGGTAAAACTAATATCAATATACTTGGCTCGCGTACTCGCCTAGGCTACCACTAACCCAAGCCATAGCCAAAGCTATACCACTGATTATTACTGCGCTATCATAGCTGATATGACCCATGACTAAATTGACTATCACAAATATGAGGACTACAATTTATAACATTATGTTATGTTATACATTTTAAAATCCTTTATATTAACTCGTGGCGTCTGCTTGATGCCTTGCTTGATTGTTTGATTTTTTCCGAAAAAAACTTTGGATGGATTTTAACCCACTTGCCCGTATGCTAGCGAGATGAAATTTTGCAGGCATACTCGTGCAGATGATAAAAATGATATATTAAAATTTCAGATCGATCGAATGTACTGTAATTAAATTAATGAATTTTTAGATTATCTCTATTTATCTCTATGTAGCATGTTAATTTTTGTGTTAGTGTCGCGGTGCGTATTATATTGAAAAAAACCTTTTTAATACTTCCCTGTCACGTGGTCTGGTGCGTATTATATTGACGATGCTTTTTAAAATATATATCCGATCTGTAAATGTAAATGCTAGTAATTGTTAATCTGCGGTGCGCACTATATTAAACATGTTTTTATAAACCTTTTCCGTGATCAAATCGAGGTGAAATGTAGCAGGCAGACTGTAGTAGTTTGTATTTTTTACAATATATCCTTTATATATGAGACATAACTACAATTTTGGATTTTTTGGATTGTCGTGCGATGCGTATTATAATGAACACTAGCGTATAACCCGTCAAAAATGACGGCAGTTTTCAGTGGAAATCTATTTATTTTGAAAAAATGCACCTTTTTTAGGGCACCTACGGCGCCGACCTTTTTCAAAAGCCCAACTAAATTGTCCTTGTTTGATAAATACGAAATATTAAACTTTCTGAAATGTACACAAAGTATTTTATAATAGGGAGTCTTTGTTTTTTTTATATTTTATAATTCCTTCCTTCCTTATGCCTTTCTACCCCGTCTGGGGCATAGGCCGTCTACAAGAACTTTCCACTCCTCACGGTCCTGTGCTTTCCTCTCCAATTGCTTCCAGGTGTATCCCATATTTTGCATGTCAGCCTCTAGCTCGCGTCTCCATGTATTTTTTGGCCTTCCTCTCTTTCTCTTTCCCTGTGGGTTCCATGTTAGGCATTGTCTGGTGGTGCTACCTGGGGGTTTTCGGAGCGTATGTCCTATCCATCTCCACCTCTTTTTTATGATGTCTTCATCAATAGGCACCTGGTGTGTCCTTTCTAGTAACTCTTGGTTATTTATAGTATTTGGCCATTTGATTTTCAGGATCTTTCGAAGGCATGTGTTTATGATGTCTGCACTTTCTGCGTAAGGCTCGCTGTTGTTTTCCAAGTTTCTGCACCATATAGGAGGACTGTTTTGACATTTGTATTAAAGATTTTGACTTTGGTCTGCAGTTTCAGCTCCTTCGACTCCCATATTTTCTTTAATAATGCAAATGCTGATCTAGCTTTTCCAATTCTAGCCCTTACATCTGCATCGGATCCGCCATTTGTGTCTATGGTGCTGCCTAGGTATGTGAAGGACTCCACTTCTTCCAGTGCCTTTCCTGCCAGATGGACATGCTCATGGTTGGATGGGTTTATCTTCATGATTTTTGTTTTACTTTTATTTATGTTGAGGCCAAGCTGTGCCGAAAAGGTGGCTACGTCTTTTGTCTTTTCCTGCATTTGTTGTTTTACCATCATCAAATCCTCTTTTTAAATCCTTTACATTAACTCGTGGTGTCTGGTTGAACCCTTGATTGCTTGTCGGTCGCCAAAACTTTGGATCGATTTTTTATCCACTTCCTCGTAAGCTAGCGAGCTGAAATTCTGCAGGCAGTTTCGTACCGATGATAAAAACAATGTATCAAAATGTCCGATCGATCACATTGAATTATTGATTTTTTAGATTACTTTATTTATTCATGTGTATCATGTTATTTTTTTGAGATAGAGTGTAAGGGTGCGCATTATATTGAACAACCTTTCTGTCGCGCAATAAAGTGCGTATTTTATTGACAACACTTTTTATAAACATATTCCTGATCGGTGCGCATTATATTAAACATTTACGACACAACTGCAATTTTGTATTTTTGGATGGTCTTGCGCTGCGTATTATAATGAACATTCTTTTAGTTATGTCTCGTACATAAAGGATTTATAGTCAAAAACTTGTTTTTTTACGTTTTTTTTATTACATTGTTCCCTTTTCCGAAATTAAAATATGAGCTAAAACAATGACGTCATATAATTTTTTTTTACAGCGCATCTTTAATTAGCACACCTTTTGATGCATTGGTGCAGTAATTTGGTGCGCTGCTTTCTAAAATTAGTAGTGTCACGGACAGACACTACAGACGTGACAGAGATTGCAAATTATTTATATTGAATTCTTTTAGTTATGTCTCGTATATAAAGGATTTATTGTCAAAAACTTTGTTTTTTTTTACAGGTTTTGTTTTATAAAATAAATTACATAATAACAAGGGATTGATAATTTATATCTCTTAGACTAAAACTTCAAATAATTTAAAATATGAATCATGTAATTTAATTTCACTAAAACCTTTCTGTCAAGTACAATACTTACAGTAATTTGATTATATGTACTTTGCACTGGCCCATCTGGCCTATTTATGGAGGTTACTTAAAAATATGACACACTTTCAGAGGCCCACTTGTTCACAGGAAGTCGAAGGATTGTGGGTTGGTTATTGCGACTGTCAACAAACATGGCGTATTAATAATTAAATTAGTCAAAGGAAGTGCTCGACAAAAAAAATTTCTTACAATCTCGTTTGATTTTAAATCAGATGACATTTCTAAATTGTGTCTTTCTTTCTTTTGTCACTATTAAAGTTTAAACATGTTGTGGTGCTGTGTCTCGGCCTCAGGAAATGGCCACGAACTGTATGACTTTGCAACTTTTTTGTAACCGGGTGGAAGCCGCGGCTACTCTCAGAAAACTTTGTATTGTTATAAAAACTGTTAAATCAATATTCAATGTGGAAATAACCCATAATATTTCCGAAATTCAAAATATAATTTCAGCTTGCATTAGTAGAACAAATGATAATTTGTTTAAGAACTCCGCGATTCGCGGCGCGAATGTTGCTAACACTGTTAAAAGAAATGACACAGCTGACGTAAAGGAAAATGAAAATGTTTGTGAAAGTGAATTCGGTGATAATTTGCCCAAACATGGGCATGGGTCAGCTGAAGTACCATCATCAATTAATTTATGTTTCAAATCAGAATTGTCACAGGAAAACATTGAAAAGGCGAAAGTAAGCTTTACTGTGACTTTGATGCCATTTTTATTTATTTTTTGTTATTTAAATTTTAAAAATCACCTCAAGTCAAGACTCAAGTCAAGCCAATTTCAATTAATAAATTGATTAATTTTAAAAAAAAGATTAATTAATATTATTTATATAATTTAGGATTAATAATTAAAAAATGATAATTATTGTCTTAAATACAAATTTAAAACACCTATACGCCTATAGGAATAGTCCGAATAGCCAAATACTAATAGAATAACTATAGAAAATTTATTTTAAATTTTATGTGTTGCAAAGGCAATCTAATTTAATAGCTGCAAATTAAATAATTAAGACTTTTATTATATTGTCCTTCAAGTCTATCCAACTTCTTATGAACCTATAACTATAAGCCTATGGAATTTTTTAGGCAAAATAATATATGCAAGGGCTTACTTTTATTAAACGACTATATGTGAATTCTTTTAGTTTTAGAAATTAAGTGAAATCAAGCCTTCAAAAGTTTAGCCTATAGAAAATTTGTCTTTTTGTATATTTTTTATGGTAAGGTAGCATAATAACATGAATTAAAATAAAAATGTTTTGGGCTAAGACAACAAAATGTAGTTCTGTATTGAATAATCTTTAACAAATTAAAATATAATGTGGAATTATTTGGAGATCTCAACCTTTTAAATTTTAATTACTTTTTATTTCCTTTTCCTTCAGAACTATGTAACTTCACATTTGACTCCGATCCCTGATTACACAACATACCCCTTTTCTCTTGATTCGCCATCTGAATTTGAAATGGTCTTTCAAAATTCAAATGAATTACAGAGCACTACATTGTGTCTCATGACTTTCGAGCCTGATTGCTATGAGGTGACTTTGCAGGGATCAGAAAAGAGTGTTGGCTCTGCCAGGGCAAGAGTTGTCATGCTTTTAGACAATTTTCGTGAGCAGAAAACTTCAGATGTGGATAAATATAATCGTAACAACGGGGACAAAAGTTCTTACATAAATGATCTTTTAAAACTGAGCACCTTTGAAATTACTTCAAATATGACTCCACAAATAAGTGATGCAACCTATGGATCAGCCAACAGCACTGAAAAGTTGGATGAATTTGAGGAAGAACTCTGTTGTGACAGTCCGCAACTTGAAACATCTCTCCCTTCTCACTCCTCTAATTCAAATTCCCAGGATGAATTAGACACTTCAGAAGACTTTTTATCTGACCCTAGGTACAGCACTCAAATTGAGCGAGCTTTGAAGCTAGGATATTCTGAAGATCAAGTTTCGAAAGCTTTGAAGAAGTTAGGTCCTGACATTGATTCCAATGACCTCCTGTCTGAGTTGATTGCCATTGGGGCCACAGACTCAGGAATTTCAGAGAAACATGATAAAAATTTAGATGTTTATCTAACAGTGAACCATAATTCAGACAAGAGATCCCAGAGATTTCCATAGCACCAGCTCTGAGGAATCTTCAGTTTTTGATGGTGTTGGTGGCCCCAATAGCACCCAGAGCAGTGATGGGAACGGCAACAATCTGCGGCATATCATCATAGATGGAAGCAATGTGGCAATGAGGTAAGATAATTATTTTTTATAATGTGTGTATTTTATAGCCCTGAGTTGTAGGGTTTGTTGTCCACTCAATGTCATCTGAGGAGTGGGCTGTAAGATTATCTGCCTTTTTGTGTGTGAGATTGTGAGCACCGATAAAATCATCCTCAATTTGGCAAGTTATCATTGTCATTATAGGATCACTGCTTCAATATTATATTAATAAATTTCAACAGTTTGTGTTACAGTTTTGAAATGTTTTCCCCCTTTTGCCATAAATAAGACAGTCATCTTTAATCTGTGGAGTTAAAAGCCTATTATATTTTTATTTTATAAAATTATTTAAATCCTTGCACTGTATATTTTCAAGTTTTTAATTCTATAAATTTGGTTTTGAATTTTTATATCAACATTAAGTGTGAATAATTTGGTTTTTTTAAACAGTAGACTTAAAAGCCATTTGACATTTTAAATTGAATTTTATCAATTTCATTTACAATAAGTTTTGTTTTATCAAATAAAAGAAGTAGATTTAAGCAAAATTCACTCTAAGCTGCACAGTCATGCAGATATCTGCCAGATACTGTGCAGCAGTTTAATTTCATGCAGCAATTTTTTAAAAGGATAATATATGTGAGTTTGTGGGGTGGGAAATTAAGCTCACCAAAAATAGATAATTTGTACATAAGTTTTTTGGTTGTTTTCTTTCCTTCTGAACCAACAAAACTTAGAGGGAACATTGGATATAAGTGGTCAAAACGTATAAAAAAATATTTTAAAATGTACTAACTTTTTAAATAGAACTACCCTCATTTATACTTATTTTTCATTCAATGGCCCTTACCACCTAACCACATGAAACATACAATGTATATGTTAATTGAGTAATATTACATTCTTAAATGTGTCAAAATATACCAGTACATAAATTTATATCTTGAGTATAGACTATAGTGATGACTGAGATATAATAATTTAAAACTACATTACACACATTTTTTAAAATCCATACAATGGAGCCCTTGTTTGTTTTGAGGATTAACTTCCTTATTTTTACTCCGGGGAAGTATTCTCCCTGTTTAAGAGGGAAGTATTCTCCTTGTTTAAGACCTATTGAGTAAAAATTTTGCTGCCAAAATGTTAAGTACCCATGACATATGACATGTCCCCCATCAACAATAGAGATAATCTAATTTTATTTCTGCAAACTCCCTACTAGTGTATTTTTATTTGCAGAAGATTCTTTTTCTTTCATGCAATTGTAATTAAAGAACTTGTTGACTGCATTTAGTTACCAAAGTATACCTTGTGGTTATACAGTTGACAACAAAGAAACTAAGATGTAGATACAGATAGCTTATACTTGACTACCAAATTTATCTTTTAAAAAATATTATACTCATTGAAACAAAAAAAAGTACAGACCACTTCCGCCTTAAAGATCCTGATATTTAATTTTTTGTTGTTGTTTTTTTTCGTACAGTCATCTTTTGTTTCTCTTTTATATTATGGACAGTAAAAAAAAACTTTTGAAATTATTTCAAAGAGTAATCTGTTTGGGGGCCGTCCATAAAGTACATCACGCTATTTTTGAACATTTTTAACCCCCCCTCCCCCTGTCACAAATCTTGGACTCCCCCCCCCCTAAAGTATGTCACACTTTCGAACAAAAATATTGTTTTTTTATTAACAAAATAATAAAAATTTAATATAAAACACAGTGACGTAACACATTGCTGGACCCCCCCCTCCCCCTGTCACAAACTGTCACACTTTCTCACACCCCCTCCCCCGCTCTGGAGCGTGACATACTTTATGGATGGCCCCTTGTCATATTCATTTGTAAAATATGTGCAGCAAAGGTTCTTTGTTTTTACTATAGTTGTGCTTCTTTAGTAGCTCAATGCCAGTGTTTACTAACACTTGTAATGTGAAAGGTCCTCCTCATAAATAGTCATAAGAAATGTAGAACAAGTGTAAAATAAAATGTACCCAGGGGAGATTTTAATTTATTTCATTTGATCATATATTTTATTAGTAAAAATGTGAGCCTTAACAGGAAAGGAAAGGATTTTAATTAAGCTTTAAATAAAATGATGCTTAACATATAATAAATAGATATCCTGGCATGAACAAACAATTCTGTAAATCTAGAAAAATCAAATGTTTTTCAGGCGGAGGCAAGGACAAAGAAAATATGCTATATGACCTTGCAGTTTTTGTACCATAAAATGTAAAAAGTAGTCCAAGGTTTGTTGGGAACTCCCTCAAAATTTATTTAAAATACCTACCTGGGGCTTAGCCAAGAAATTAACCTTGCTGTACACCTTCCCTTCCCGTTGTATAATATCTTAGTCATCAACATAGTATCATATTTATAAATGCTATATTTATAATTATGCATAAGCTGCATCAGGAGTAGTAGTGGTTAACAGATTTGTACTATATGTATTTGTATTTTCAATTTTCCCTCTTTCATTTCACAAGCATCCCTTTTTTTAAATTTTTTTTTACACAATTTAAAATGCTGTAAACAAGCTTAAAATAATGTATGTAGTGTTTGTTTTATTTTTTTTAAATAAGCCATTTAATTATTTGTTAAAATGTATTAAAGATGAATTTAATTCCATGTGAGCTGTAAATGTAATTATTTTTTAACATTACATGAATGGGTAAATAGTAAAAAGTGGAATGGGTTGTGGTTGTAGAAACAGATTTGGGGCATTAGAGCAGTGCACATCTGAATGAATTATGAATAGTAAGGGTTTTTTTTAGGCTCAAAAGGTTTCCATGTTCACCTTTCAGATTCCTTGATTACTGAAGTATTGCAGGAAGAAAAAAAAACGTTAGTTGGTGTTACACATTATGTGTTTGCCATTGGCCTTAAATAGTTCCTTTCATGGTAAAGTGGGGGGTGGGGGGGTTGCATACATTTTTAAGGGGATTTAATTTCATTTAATGAATTTTATTAAAGTCAGATATATATTAGTGCTTAACAGAATGAACATTATTTTATAATACATGTATTACTCTTTTGAAGTTGTATTTTGTTTTTAAAGAACTGAATCTAATATTATGACTAGTTTAAAACATTAATTTATTTTATGTTTTCCCAAATATTTTTGTTATTTTAAATATTTTCAAGTTCTGAAAAATGCGCAGTGAACTCATGCACCTTACAAATTTATATCTCTTGGTTGATTCCGGCTTATCACAAAGTCTACTAGGTACTTAAGTTCCCATTCTAGATTCCATTTGACAGGATGTTGTAAATTTCCTTATTTATGTTCACGCACTGTTTTGAATGAGTCAGAAACACATGTGCCCACCAAAACATTTCAGGTTTTGTCATGAACTTGATTTACATATCAAGTTCAATAATTTCCTAAAGAGCATCCACTCAAAAATCTTACTAATGCCAAATTCCAAATTTTTCCACATTCTTAATATATGTTCACAGTAGTCATGATACAATACAACTATTACAAACCTTTTTTGGTTATTAAATTTCAAGAAAAGCTTGTATGGTGTATTGCTCCCCCAAAATTAGTTAAATTTATAAGCCTACAAGTGCTGATACGTAAATAATAAGCTTGCAAGAACTTAGTCATTTTTGTATTTCTCATCAAAGCAATGTTTTTCCTTTTAGCCATGGCAAGAAGGTGTTTTCATGTAAGGGCATCAAAATTGTCGTTGACTGGTTTCTAGACCGGGGGCACAAAGATATCACTGTCTTTGTACCTCAGTGGCGCAAGGAGACATCCCGACCTGATGCTCCTATTACAGGTCAGTTGTGATTTTTTTTTGGGAACTATTTTAAAGTTTGTGTTTTTTTTTAATGATTGTTTTAATACTGAGATCAAAATCTCTATTTCTTTAAAAGTTATTACTTAGCCTATATATTTCACTCTATATGAGTACTATTTGTCACTGCAGTATGTAGAATTCTTTGACGTGGCCACATGCCAAAAAGTTATTTAATAAATTGATGTTAAGAAATAGTTACATTTGTATTTAAACCTTGTTGTTTTTTGTTTGTTTTTTTCAATGTAGTTTGTCCTTTCAAAACCTGAATGCTATTTTTTATTTTTATCCCCAACAGATCAAGATATTCTTTCTGAATTGGAAAAGGAAAGAATTGTTGTGTTTACCCCGGCCCGGAGAGTCAAGGGCCGCAGAGTCGTTTGCTATGATGACCGCTACATTTTGAACCTAGCCAAAGAGACAGACGGCATTGTTGTATCCAATGATGTGTACAGAGACCTGGTGACTGAGAGTGAGGAGTATCGTAAAGTTGTGGATCAAAGGCTGCTTATGTACTCATTTGTCAATGATAGGTAACAAATTATCTTAAAAATCAATTTTTAAAAAAAAACAAAAATTTTAAAAGCTTGAAACTCTCTAGTGATGATATTTCAGGACTGCTTAAAATAAAGCAAGTGACTTTGACTTTTGAAAATGAAATAAAATATAAGCTCTTTACAGTTTTTAATCATGATATTATTAGTTGAATACCATTTTTATGATTTTGCAGATTCATGCCGCCAGAGGATCCACTGGGTAGAACAGGCCCAACACTGGATAATTTCTTGCGGAAGACGCCATCCGAATCTACACCCAAGCCGAAAGAGTCTTGTCCGTATGGCAAGAAATGTACTTACGGCAATAAATGCCGCTACTACCACCCAGAAAGAGGCTTCACCCCACAGAAATCTATAACCGAGACCCTCAAAGAGCAGGCTGACATAAAAATTCAGGAGCGCCACATAAAATTGTCAGAGTTGGCGGCAGAGAAAGGGCGAAGACCTAAACAGAAGCTGTCGAGGACCAAATCCTTTTTTCCCGAAGAGCTCCTCACATCAGATGGGGATTACCAATCAAAGAGGGATAAGCCCAAGCTGGCTCATTCCAAATCACTAATATCTACAAAAACTCCTGACTATCTTAACGAGCCAAGAAAGATATTAGAAAAGGCAGAACTTACGGCTGCCATGGAGAGGTTTGACATAAAGGATACACCCAACATAGGATTGAAATCTGTTGATGATGGACAGGTTACCCCTTACTTTGACATGGGATCTGGCGTGCCGTCCAGTCATCGGACATCACCAGTCCCACACAGAGATATTATCAAAGCACCTGTGACGACGTCGAGCAGCCTGCCGCAGACCTCTTCACCTCTAAGAGGAGTGAAGACAAAATCACCAAGAGCCTCACCTTCGCACTTGACTGTCCCTAACCAAGAGCAGCCAGAGCCCTACGTGAGTGGACACTTGCTGTTGGCAAAAAAGTTATCAGATGAGGGCAAGGAAGCAAAGTTTTTTTCGGAGCACACGTCAAGTCCTTCCTCGACTCGAACTTCTAGCCCTGTTTTCTCGTCCACAAGATTTCTTGAACAGAAGCAGCTGGCCAGGGTAGAATGTCTGCCATCCTACCCGCCCCCACCAATTCACCAGCCCTACCAGAACACACATTTTCCCAACCTCAAAGAAGACAACATCCCCAATTTAAGTATTTTTGAACATCAAGGATCTCTGGGGCCTCAGAGCAAGAATTTCAACCAGAGTCTCAACAGGCATCCAAGTGTTGGATGCAGTCAAATAACAGAAGAGCACAATGCATCTCCAATTCCCAGAAACTTGTTCTCCAATATTTCCTGTGACAGCAGTTACAGCTCAGGTTCTGACCCGTTGTTTATGTCATGGCAGAGTCAGTTAGAGGGTCCTCCACCAGGCATGACCAAGCCCCACGTCACCGGCGGGGATCTATACCATCAACATGAGCACCCCAACCTGAGGCGAGCATTTAGCTCCACCGGAAACGTGCAAGAGCCCGATGAAATGTCCCATTTTATGGGCCGCCGGCAGTCAGCCATGGCCGCTGTTTACAACGGGGGAGAGCGTGTTCCCCTCAAGCCTCAGAATAGCATGCCGATCCATCCCTACCAGCAGGGACATTACATGAGTCCGTTGCTGGGCATCACGAGACAGAACAGCACCTCTGATCCTCAGATCCACAAAGGTCTTGGGGAGCTGCAGGAGTTTTACCAAGTAGACTCTGAACAGAACTCCCCTGAGCACTTTGGCCACCACAGCCAGCAGAACGTTGCCAAACACCAGCCTTACCAACTCTTGCAGCAGCAGCAGCTGGACGCCCAGCAGAAGCTGAGGCAAGAAGCCCTGGCCAGCCAACACAGGACCGCCTACACGCCTGGTGTGGGGGGAGGCTATCAACGTTTCAACTCGGCCATGCCCCCACAATTCCCGGCGCATGCAGTTATTCCCAACAGAGTCCCACTGAGCCCCAACCAAATGGCAGCTGGATTTCCCCCTCAGTACCAGCATGGTGTTCCCTCCATGTTTGCCCAGAATTCTTTGCCAATGATGAAACAAACAAACCAGCTGCAATTTTCTCAGTCACATTTCACGTACATGCCACCGGTCCATGGGCAGGCAGACCTGCAGAGAAACCAGCCAGGGACACCCTATGTGCAGGCCAATTCATACAGCAGCCCATTTGCAAGCATAACACCAGAAGATGCCCCGATTGTGCCCACTGATCCCCGCTATGGCATCTACTATCACTTGAGCAATGTTTTTGAAGAAGCCCTAGTCCGTAAAGTAATGAACAAGTACCCTGGTGTCGTCAAGGCTGACGACATTTGTAACCTGATCATAAGCTGCAAGCAAGAGGCACATTGATTTTATATGGAACACATGGTAAAAGATCGACTTGAACCACTATCAATCCCTGTCTGGCTGTGGGTCTGTATAGTTAGATGTTAACTTGGACTTCACAGACTATCCAAAGAAGAAAAAAAAGAGTCTAGTCATTATATTTCTCTGGCTTGGCAATCCTTTTGAATGTGCTCGTTTTTCATTTTTTTTTAAAAGTCAATGACAATATATAGACATATTTTTATGTGTTTAAAGATTTTCGAGTTTGGTTTAGTCAACTTTCAAAGTCTTACATGCATGGTACCAGCTGTTGCTAAAACTTAAATTCAACAACGTGATGGGTTAGTTAAACCCACTTAAAGAAATTATTTTATCAGTTTTCATCATGAGAGATTTCAGTTTTGTTAGAAATTTCACCAACAGATAGCTGTTTATTTCTACTTGACACAAGGTCAGACTATTCAAGTATTAAGTGGAGCTCTTCAACAAACAGCTACACAGGATAAAGATGTTTTTTCTTTAAAATCCTGAATTAGCTGTAGGAAATCTCAAGTACCAATGTTCCATACAGTGACTTATTGTTTTACTTTGGTAGTCAATTGAATCCATGTCAGCTGAGTCTATGTTGAGGTGTGTTCTTGTCCAAAACTTTGAGAATATACTTCTGTGAAGTATTTTATTCACATTTAACTCCCAACCCCCCATGCCAACTTTAAATGCCTGTATGTATTTAGGTAAATTTAAGTGGAATACAAAGACCCGTTGTATTTTATAATTTGTCTTTATGCAGCAAGCCATTTTAAAATGAAATATACATTACATAATTTTAGAAGACTAAAACTTAAAAAACTTTGTTAACTTTCTTTTGAGGCCTATTTTTGTTGGATTGAATCTAAAATTTTAGTCACTTGTTTTTACTAACATGTTTAAATTTGATTCAATTTTAATTGAATGTGCTACATTATTTATATGAGTAAGCCGTTGTTATGTTTTAAAATGTGATGCCACTGAGATATATTCAGTTGGAATTACTTTTTTTTTAAAGGACTGCTTGAAAGTTTTTGCTAGAATTGAGTAAGATACATAAAGTTCTAATACTGATTATTTTTTTATTATCAATTTATTTAAAGAATAATAATTGGATAATGTGCATAGCAATTAATGTTAAGGCATTTGACTGTAAAAAGTACTTATTCTGTCTCACTGAGCACCTGACCTTACTGAAGTCTGAAGTAATCGGACTAAAGGACATATTATTATGTACTTTCATGAGCTGAAAGCATTGTTAAAGGATAATGGTGGGACAAGTTAAAACCCCAAATTGGGCAGGAGTTAAGTAGCTAATATGCTGCTTTAATTGTTATTTTGTTGGGTTTTTTTCGTGTGTATATACTGATTATTTCTTTTATTATTTCACAAAAAATAATTACGTTATAATTAATTAGGCTGACGTTGAAATTATGTAGAGTAATTTACCACCTCGCGAACGCCATACGCTAAAAATAGCACCATTTTCGGCTTTCATGCCCTAGTTACTAAACCGTTCGACACAAGGTAAAAACGAAAGTACCTACAAGTAGTATGACAACAAGGCTACTATAATGACACAGCATTGTTGTATTACAATGCGGGGTTAGAGTGTAAAGTCCAATTTAGCTGACCCAGTTAGCTACCGCCTGCCGAACACTTTTTTGCTTAATTTACTTCAAAGCAGACACTTTTACCTCAAAGCAGACACAAAACAAAAATCATCAAAGAATCAATTTTTAGTTAATAGAGTCAATAAATAACACTGGAGATGTCAATAATAATGTAATAAACGTTTATTAAAGAAATTACAGCCCGAATCACTTAGATCTATATATACAAAATAATACTATAGGTAGATCTATAATCTATAGTCTAGTCAGGGCAGCAAACAGTGCACACAAAAGTGCCTTGCTTCAAAGATGCACAATTTTTCGTGCACTGTGCATGCCACCAGCCATCACACACATCACATTGGACCCAAACCTCTGTCCCTCCCCCTTTTTTGCACCCATGACACCTTCCTTCCAACAAGAGATTCTCTTCTTTATCTAAAGTATCGTCATCTGCAGCGATGTCAAGCTCCATTGTTTGAACCAACTGTGGGTCCTCACTGCTGCTATCAGATAGATCTATTACTGGATACTTCTTTACTTTCTTGGACTCCACTATTTTCTTTTTTTTAATCTGCTCTTCTTCTCTCTTGCGTCTTTTTTCTTCCCTTTCTTGCTCTCTTTTCCTTTTTGTAGCCTCTTTTTGTGCATCCTTTATCTTTTTGCTTTCTTCCCTCTCGATCTTTCTTTTCAGTTTATTTTTTTCTATTTCTTCTTTGTCTGCTATTTTCTTTTTTAATGCTTCTCTAAACTCTTCTCCACTGACCAAGTTTGGCATGGTTGGAGCATTTGCTGTTTTCTTCTTGTTTTTATTCCTTCTAACAAAAGCAGGCAGCTTCAAAATGTCATCTACTGTCAAGTTAGCTTTGACTGTGCAGTTTTTGGGTTCTTCTAGACTGCACGTTTCTATTAGCCCCACAGCTAAGGCTTGAAACTTGTTAAATTTCTCTTCTTCCTCTTTGACAAGGTTGTCTCCTGCAGTACTTGTCATTGTCAGTTGACAAAAAATTTTATTAAATTGGTTGTGACCCATTTCATCATATAAAAAGTTTGAATAGTCATGGAGTGCTTTAAGTTGTGCAGCAGACAAATTGGACTTTGGTGGTGGGGATAATGCAGGTAATGATTCTGGTAGGGAAGATTTGTCTATGATAGACTTATTTTCATTCTCAAATGGGCTGTTTTCCCTGTATAATGGTCTGGGTGATTACTTGTGTTTCATTCACAATCGGTTTTGTCTCAATGAGTGCCTGTGTGTAAGATTCGATTGGTTGTGTCTCAATGATTGCTTCGGTGTAAATTTCTATTGGCTGTGTCTCAGTGATTGTTACTGTGTAAGATTCAATTCGCTGTGTTTCAGTGGTATCTACTGTGTCGGGTTCTATGTGTTGTGCCTCGATGATTGCTTGGGTATCGTTTGAGATTGGCTGGGACTCAATCAATTTATTGTCATTTATGGTGTGCTGGTGGTTTTTTATAAAAGGGTCGGCTTTCGTAGGGACTTTATCGCTGTTGGTGGGTTGGGCAACATTATGAATTCCCAATGGTGTTGAGCCGAATACAGCACTAGGACCAAGCTTCGGGGATTGCAGAATTCTATATGGATCATATGGTAGTATTCCAGCTGCTTTAAAGCTTTGTGCAGCAATGGAAGGTGTGGTGGCCTTTAGCCATACTGGCTTTAAAACTTTGGCAAAGCTCTCCAGATTTACTCCCTCCCCATGCTCACTTATATGGTGTCGTATGGCGTCTGACCAAGCAGGTTTGATTGCACCAAAAAAAGCTTGATCGAGAGGCTGAATCAAGTGACTCGCATGCGGCAACAAACAATATAAGACTATATGGTTGTCATGACATAGCTGTGATGTCTCAACCAGTGCAGTGTGGCTACTGTGACCGTCTACCAGTAGAACTACAGGCTTCTGTACATGGGCTGTGGCTGGAATAAAGCTATCTCTTAGCCAAGAATAAAAAATCTGTGCTGTAATCCAGCCATTATCAGACACTTGTAGGAATGCCTCTGGGAAGTGATCTAATAAATTTTTGGACGGTATTCTCTTGTAGGGGTATATTAACAGGGGACTGAGGAAGTGTCCACTTGCGCTGGCACATGCAAGAACTGTCACTTGTGACTTCACACCTGCAGTAACATTGTACACATGTTTCGACCCCCTGCATGCGATGACCTTCCTGCTTTTGGCATCAAAAGAAAAGCCTGTTTCGTCTGCATTGTAAATGCGAGTGGGGTCACTAAGTAGACTGGGGTCAATGCTGTCAACACACCATTTTAAATCATTAAACCACTTTTCAATAGCTTTTATTGTAACCAGGGCTCTCTCCTTTCCTAGTGATTGGGGAGTACGCAGTGTCAATTCAGGATTGCGTTTAAAAAAATTATATAGCCATGATGATGTTGGCATTTCGGTTTTGCTCTTTGAAGTACAATTCCTGGTATTTAAGATTTGTTTGGCGATTTGCCTCAACTCATCGCCAGTTTTTCCAAAGCCTCGCTTGGCTAGCTCTATTAGCCATTTAGCTAATTTGACCTCCTCTTCTGGCGTGAGGAGGGTCTGTGCATAGGCTATGACAGGCCGCTTGCCTGTAAGTTTGTCGTGAAGAGTGGCAAGTGGAATGCCAAACTCATTCGAAGCTTTTCTAATAGAGAGCCGCTTTTCCCTAATACTAGCCAATGCCGCATTAATTACTTCTGGGCTCTGTTTTGTTCGTATGCTAGACATGGCTTTAAATCTGAAATATAATTATATTGTAGATTCTATTAAAATTTTCATTCAAATATAAAATAGGAGTCTAGATAGATCTATAGACTAGACCTAGATCTTTAGCTTAATTTTTCTACATGAAAAAGTGTTCGCAACGAAGTAATATCATACAATAAAACAAATATTTAACTACATTTTTCTGCAGAATAAAAGTGTTCGGTAAGAGGTAAAATCCAACGTTAAACTTACTACATCGCGAACACCCCTTCGAAACGAACATTGATATTAAAAATCATTGTAAAGTATAACGGCGTGGTTACTGATCTATTTCTAAGTGATAATGCAATACCAAACAATTGTGTTTACCAAAGCGAACAGGAAAAGTAGTCTTAACCCGGAAATCAACTTCGTTCTTCCTAGGGACGCTGACAGCATGCACGGTGCAAGGATCAAAATGTTTACGCACATTTACTCACAAAATAGTGAGTCCCTGCAAAGGAAACGATGAAATGATATTGAAAAAAGAACTACTTTCGACTTACGGGTGTTCGTTTTCGTGTTAGACGGAAAATAAAAATACAGAGATCGCTTTATGAAATAGTGTTCGCTACGACATAGCGTTCGCGAGGAGGTAACTTACTCTATTTCTTTTACGATTAGCTGTTTCGTAAAGATGTATATATATCATTTGTTAAAATAGATAAATAACATTCAGATTACTATATTTATTGCTGTTTCTTCTTTATATATATAATTTTAGAATTTGTGAGTATGTTGACTTATTGTATGGATCTGGTTTAAAGGGACTTATATGTTATTTATAAAATATTTGAAATATTTTTAAGAAAGATATGGTTTTGATATTAAGGATATGTCAAATGAGATATACTTCAAAATTTAATTTAGCGAAAATAAGAACCTTTTCTAATTCATCTAAATGGCTAGATTTTGTTGTGCATTTGCCAAGTTTAAAATTATTAAATTTGTTGTATACATGTAATACATTTGATATTGATCAGATAAAGGCTAAGATACTGTTTTTAAAAGTTAAAAAAATAATTTGGGGCTATATAAGATAAATTGCAGTATTTAAGCATATTGTTGCTTTTTCACTAGTCTTTAAGATGTTTTATTTGTATTGGATTTTGTAAATATTAACAGATAATTTTAATGATCAATTTTTAAAACTACAATGTATATATGTTTGACTGTGTTTATATATTTAAAATTCATATCTAAATTTTATTAGTTTATTTCTTGTTAACTCCATATTCTTATATTGCTTCTCTTACAACACACACTTTTTTTTCTTTATTGTTGAAATTTAACAGTGATCTTTATACTTTCAATACTCTTTGTTTCTTTGTATGTATATTACTTTTATTCCTACAATGCTCGCTGAACTTCATAAACATTGATTTATTATGGTCTCGGTTTTTGTATATAATTTCTTCTCTGTTAAACACATGTGAGCATTTCATGGTAATAAAAATTGTCAAAGCACCTAAATCTCAGCATGTGATGGACAAGTCAATTTTAAATGCCCCTCAACTTTTACCATTGGACAAGCATTTTTTAAATTTATATTTTAGCTAGCTTTATGATGAGATGTTTGCATTGATTAAAAGACTAAAGAAGCCTGAAAAATAGCATGTAATCATCTTAAGTCATTGATTACTAAAGCCCCATAAATAAAATAAAAAGAAAAGAAGTACATTTAAAAATAATGATTTTTAATGAATTTTAAAAATGACATCGAAGGGAGATGTGTTTATGAAATCAACCTAATTCAGCATCTCTTTCAAATCTTGATCTACTATATTATACACATCAAGGTATGAAGTTATATCAGGTACCAAAAGTCAAAGATGGTAAATAACTGGACTAGAATTGTACAGTGTATTTAAACCTAAATGTCTATATTAATTACATCTTCAAGCTTGTTGTTTTGTTTATTTCTCTTTGCTTGTAAATTATATACAGTGTGTATAAAGTTCCAGTGGTGCTCCCATTTTGTCTTGCAACCAGTGAAAATTAATTAATTTTAAATAAATAAAAAAATTGTTATTCCAATGCATCTGAAAAGATCTAGGAACTTGAGCACAAAAAATTGAAATTACAATCTTTTTCAAGGGCCTCTGGATACTATCAATAGTCCTCAGTCCTCACCATGCAAACAATGTTAATTGAAAAAAAGTTTTTACTGGTCCGTTACAAGTTTGAGTAGCACAGAGGATTTTTGTTTCAATTAAAAAATACTGGCTTTTTTTTTAAATTTAAAAAATCATTGTTTTTATCTGACTTGTAACTTGTTCTGTAACATGAACACATGCAGGGAGCCAGGTCTTCTCTCCAGTACAGTCAAAAGTCAGTTTTACTGTCTTATGTGTTCTGTGCGGCGAAATTCGCCCCCCGTTCTATGATCACCATGTTGTTTCAGTGATTCTGTTATGGCTGGGTGCCGTGAAATTCCACTCAAGGATAGCGTAAATATGTTCATGATCCATAGATAAAGATTGTTTCTGTTTCCATTTTCAATAGTTCACAATACTAAAGATTGTTTCTCCACCCGATTTTGAAACTGTCCTGAAATAGAACTAAAATATTTATAAAATGCACATTTGATTAATTTTTTTTTCGATTGGTCCAATATTTTATTAAAATTGGTAGATTCTCAATGGTAACATAAGTTCTCAATAATTTATTTTTAAAACTCCTTTCAGAAATACCTGTAATTTTGCACTGTTAGCACACTTCCTGAATAATAATAATCGCTTCATTTTGAGAGTGAAGTGTCTACGGGGGGGGGGTTCCTTTACAGTCTTGCATTTACTTTCAACTAAAGCTCTGGCCTGCCAGCCAAGCCTGACTGCATCACTGGAACAACAGAGGTTGTGAAGATTTTATCCCTTTGTAAGGGGTGAAGATACTTGTGTACCTCACCATGAGGACTTAATGAACCTTTGTGTTGATTGTTAACTCTTGTTTTATACAACTTGTCTCACGCTTACAAACTTGCTCCTCCTCACAAACCTGCTCCTCCTCACAAACCTGCTCCTCCTCACAAACCTGCTCCTCCTCACAAACCTGCTCCTCCTCACAAACCTGCTCCTCCTCACAAACCTGCTCCTCCTCACAAACCTGCTCCTCCTCACAAACCTGCTCCTCCTCACAAACCTGCTCCTCCTCACAAACCTGCTCCTCCTCACAAACCTGCTCCTCCTCACAAACCTGCTCCTCCCCACAAACCTGCTCCTCCCCACAAAAATGCTCCTCCCCACAAACCTGCTCTTTCTCACAAACCTGCTCCTCCCCACAAACCTGCTCCTCCCCACAAACCTGCTCCTCCCCACAAACCTGCTCCTCTTCACAAACCTGCTCCTCCTCACAAACCTGCTCCTCCCCACAAACCTGCTCCTCCTCACAAACCTGCTCCTCCTCACAAACCTGCTCCTCCTCACAAACCTGCTCCTCCCCACAAACCTGCTCCTCCCCACAAAAATGCTCCTCCCCACAAACCTGCTCTTTCTCACAAACCTGCTCTTTCTCACAAACCTGCTCCTCCCCACAAACCTGCTCCTCCCCACAAACCTGCTCCTCCTCACAAACCTGCTCCTCCCCACAAACCTGCTCCTCCTCACAAACCTGCTCCTCCCCCACAAACCTGCTCCTCCTTACAACCCTGCTCCTCCTTACAACCCTGCTCCTCCTCACAAAAATGCTCCTCCCCACAAACCTGCTCCTCCTCACAAACCTGCTCCTCCTCACAAACCTGCTCCTCCCCACAAACCTGCTCTTTCTCACAAACCTGCTCCTCCTCACAAACCTGCTCCTCCTCACAAACCTGCTCCTCCCCACAAACCTGCTCCTCCTCACAAACCTGCTCCTCCTCACAAACCTGCTCCTCCTCACAAACCTGCTCCTCCTCACAAACCTGCTCCTCCCCACAAAAATGTTCCTTCTCACAAACCTGCTCCTCCCCACAAACCTGCTCCTCCCCACAAACCTGCTCCTCCTCACAAACCTGCTCCTCCCCACAAACCTGCTCTTTCCCACAAACCTGCTCCTCCCCACAAACCTGCTCCTCCTCACAAACCTGCTCCTCCTCACAAACCTGCTCCTCCCCACAAACCTGCTCCTCCCCACAAACCTGCTCCTCCCCACAAACCTGCTCCTCCCCACAAACCTGCTCCTCCTCACAAACCTGCTCCTCCTGGCTGTTGTTTTTACTGTAAAACTTTTACAAGTTAACATTTGGGATTCTCTTTTTTTTTCAATTGAAGATGACTGAAATTATGTGTGTGAGTGTGTTGTCAAAATTATTTAATTGTTGCAGGAAACTTATATTCTGGTAATATAATTAATTTCAGCTGTAATCTTGTATTGTAGACATAACATAAACACTATCCTGAATTGATCCATGTATTGTTTTAAAGCAAAGCATTTTACTAGTGTTTTTTTCTTCTGTCTGTTCATTCTAATAAATTCTCAAGAAAGTTCACATAGTTTTGTCAGATGTATTTGTCAAATGTCTTTTGACAGAATGTTTGTGTTTCAGATCAAAGCTAGTGTTAATGATGTGTCGAAAACTCAAATGCCGAGCTCCTCTTATAATAAAGACTTCTATAGACTACCTTACTTACATTAGTAAAAACATGTGGGATAGGTTTCAAATTTAGTTTAGAAGTCACACGTTCATACAACTTTGAACTGATGCCCCCTGTACAGTTTCTGCATCCACCTCCGGGGGGGGGTGCTA
The DNA here is from genome assembly GCA_944989445.1 of Ampullaceana balthica. NCBI lineage: Eukaryota > Metazoa > Mollusca > Gastropoda > Lymnaeidae > Ampullaceana > Ampullaceana balthica. The sequence continues at coordinate 376,055 of CALYLW010000998.1, read as the reverse complement.
ATTTCCCCTCCCAATTAAAAAGTTAAATTTAAATGGAAACAGTCATCAAAGTATAAGTTTACATTTGACTACAAGTGCCAACAGGGCGGTTTTCACCCTCACCGGACCAAAGAGCTATCCAAACTCCGCCCCCCCCCAACCCTGTCCATCTCACTCTTCTGTCTCCTTCGTCCCTCTCTCACCCGTCCCTGACCTTCTCTCACCAGCTGCGCCACTTCAAATCACGAAGGCTGTCTCTAGGGTTTGGTGCGCGTGACTCATAGTTCAGAGCGCTGCTGCTGTGTTATAGTTCAAACATGCAATGTGTATCTGATGTGGCCAGTTGACAAGACTACGTTATTGACAGCGTCAGTAAAGAGAGATGATGTGTTATAGTTGAAACATGCAATGTGTAGCTGATGTGGCCGGTTGACAAGACTGCGTTATTGACAGTGTCAGTAAAGAGAGATGATGTGTTATAGTTGAACATGCAATGTGTAGCTGATGTTACCAGTTGACAAGACTGCGTTCTTGACAGCGTCAGTAAAGAGAGATGATGTGTTATAGTTATAGTTTAAACATGCAATGTGTAGCTGATGTTACCAGTTGACAAGACTGCGTTCTTGACAGCGTCAGTAAAGAGAGATGATGTGTTATAGTTATAGTTTAAACATGCAATGTGTAGCTGATGTGGCCAGTTGACAAGACTGCGTTATTGACAGTGTCAGTGAAGAGGAGCTGATGTGGTATAGACAGAAAGCGTTGACCATCTCCCTTGAAACGGCGCAGCCCTCTTCCCCCTTGGCTCCAACCCCCGGCCCTCAAACACCACACTCATGCGTATCTCCCTTGTAACTCACAGTCCCACCTCCCTCAAAACTCACAGCCGTCTTACAACACACTTACCCCCCTTTTACCTCACAGTCCTTGTTCTCTCTCTCTCTCCCCCTCCCCAATATCTTCAAACAAGTCGCGTGCTCCTCTAATAAATACGAAGTGGCATTTTTTTCTTCTCAATACCCACGGTCTGTAAAAATGACTTGCAGAGGGCCAACAGGTTCTTGGAAGACTTATCTATCAGGATGGAAAAGATAGCCGAACTATGGACTACATGTCAGAATCTGTAATGTGTTAAGTTGGTGGGGCGTGCTAGGGGTGGGTTGCACAGGTGGGTTAGAGTTAGAACCTAAGCCCCAAGGGAAGTAACTGGCAGACCAATACAATCCCTTCTCTCATGGGGGGCCCGAGAGAGAATCGGATGGCATTCGATTGGCGTGCTTGCCAACCCGGAACTTCCTCGTCATCTTGATTGAAGCGAAGTTTTCTATTGTACGATTGTTAGACGACGCTGACACAATGAGAGGAGATTACGTCACGAGCAGAGGCGTCACTGGGGTTGGTGTCACCCAGTGCGGTAGCTCATGGTGTCACCCCCTCCCGACAGACCCCATAGACCTCCTCCGATTTTTCCGGTACCAAATAATGGGAACATACAGAATTTTACATATTGGTGTCACTCTTTGCGATGGTGTCACCCAGTGCGGTCCGCACCCCCGCCAGTGACGCCTCTGGTCACGCGAGACCCGTAGTTCCTTGATGTCTAGGCCAAGAAGGTGCATGAAACAGGATGAAAAGAAATACTGATAACAAAACAGCTCTGTGCCGTAACAGAGTACGCGGACGTAACGGCTTGTCTGAACATGAACTGCCTGGTAATAAGATATGTCAGAAAAGCCAATTGGTGACCAGGTCAGAAAAGGGGAAAGGGGCCGTCCATAAAGTACGTCACGCTATTTTTGACTATTTGTAACTCCCCCCCTGCCCCTGTCACAAATCTCGGAACCTCTAAAGTACGTCACACTTTCGAACAAACATTTTGTTTTTTATTAACAAAATAATTAAAATTTAATATAAAACACCGTGACGTCACACATGGCTGGACACCCCCCCCTATCACAAACTGTCACACTTTCTTACACCCCTCCCCCCCCCTTCTGGAGCGTGACGTACGTTATGGACGGCCCCAAACCTACATCATACTACATGGAGAATAACTTCAACAAGAATAGAACGAACGGTAACTACAGTTAAGTGTACAAAGAGGAAACTGTTTGAGAATATAATTAACATATCATTTTAAAATAATTATAATGATTGATAATGCGATTATTTTTAGAGTGACACTTGATTTGGAAGATTTGCAATATATACTTTCCTTTAATATACCCGCAGTAAATTTTTTTTTAAATTAAACAATAATGTGTTTCTGGACTCAACACTGGCGTCACTCCATTATATAAATTAGCATGGGCCCAAAAGACAATAAATGCAGTATTTGAATTTGAAGAACCGTAAGTATAATAAGGTGTAGCAAGTTCTACAAAAATCGGGTATTTTCTTTAATCTATTTTTAACTACTTGACTCATTGTAAGGAAATTCCCAGTGAGATAATGAAATTTCCTAAAATACAAATCAACTGTCAACACTTGTCAACAGTAACAGCAACAGCTTACTCTACTTAAAATTCAATACAAAAAACATACATAAATAATAATCATATATAGTTTATTTTTAACATAAATTTAATAAGTTTTATTGTAAAATCACGAGTGTAAGTATAGTATATCAATCTATTTACTATTTGATTATTCTTAATAATATTAACATACTCATACATAAGACAGTGTCAGTGACTTATCATAAGAAATGACATTGGCGGATTTGGCGTCATTGGACTCATTGGTCTGAAATGAAGACTTGCTTCAACTTCAGCTGTCAGCTAACTAGCTGTGTAAAAGTATATTAGTATTAGTAATAGTATTAGCAACAGTGGCGACAGTAAAACTAATAGTTATAGGCGTATAGACGCAATCACAGTATTGTTAGTGTATATAGACAGAAGCGGCGCCAGACTTAAGAACTTAAGTAGTAAGGATGACATCGGAACTACTAGCGGGTGGTGGGGGACTAATTGGAAGATTTCATTTTTAAAAAATTAAAATTATGTCATGTTTAACCAAGTAATAAAAATATTATTTCTGGCTAGAGAAAGTGGAAATTGTTTGTTTCGGACGAATATTAAGATAACATCTCTGCTCAGGATAAACATAAATTCGTTAACTAGACATTGGGGCGAGGGGGTGCTTGGTATAAAACTAGATGAGTCGGATCCCTGTAAACTGTAATGTTTTGTTCTAATTAATAATATCATCATCATCAGTGGCGCTACAGTCTACAGCCAATGTAAGTCCCTGAAATGCTCATCCAGACCTCCACACTCTTTCATTCCAGAACGAGACACGGCCTTCATGCTCGGACCCAGAGGCGACACGAGAAAAATGTCATAAAAATGTCATAAAGTTGTTACAATAAAACTGAACTAAATTTCTTGAAAGTTTATTACATTGAAGACGGTGTACTTATATCAAACATAAAAAAGAATTAAATCTGCAAGTACATGTACTTTGTATAACAGATTACATTACTGATTGTTCTGAATAAGCAAGTTGTTTAACAATTTCTGTCACATTTTCATCAAAAATCCGCAAGCTTTTATATTTATGTGTCCATCTATTTTCACATAGCAAAGGTCTCAAGGGAACATCTGGAATTAGGTTTCTTCGCTGATTACTTTCTTAGAAAAACACTATAATTGACTTAATTGTACCTATTGTGCTTCGTACATCATTCACATTATTTAAATCGTTCACGACAAGATTTATCACTTAGTTTTTGTGAACTGCAATGCACAAATGCTGCTTTTGGGTATTTTTTCGAATTATTGCTTGGACTCCTCATTCGTTACCTGCCATTGTAGAACATCCGTCACATCCTTGACCAACAAGCCTTGTCATATCTAATCCAAATTCTAAATGAATTTGTAATGATGGTGCTGGCTAAACCTTCAGCTGTTCTATCGACAATTGGAATATATCCCAGAAATTCTTCTGTGACCATCATTTTCCCATTTTGTTCTTTGACAAATCTAACACCAAGTGACATCTGCTCATTGCCTGAAATGTTATTTGTCTCGTCGGCAAGTATAGAAAAGTCAACTGACTTATTTGCTTCGCGAACAATGTCTTCACGCAAGAGAGACCCACAAATTCCGATTATAAAATGTTTTGCGTAGTTGCCGAGATTTACTTACAGGGCCGGCTTTAGGGCAAGGCGAACGAGGCAACCGCCTTCCGCCTTGGGCCCCGCGCTTTTCAGGGCCCCGCGCTTTGACTAAACATTTTACTAATTTTTACACGTTTACAAACGACATGTTGAAAATGGAGAAGTTGTAAACCGAAAATGGCTTATACATTCGGCATTTAAATACAAAATGCTTTGTTTCTGTTGCAAACTTTTTGGCTACACTGTCCGCTCTGGCATCCAACGGATTTTTGACTGGAGAAGTGCCAGTTTTAGACTGTATGATCATGAGAAATCAAAGTGGCAATAATATGAATTTTTGGAAATGGTTGAAATCTGACAGAAATTGCGGTTTTGTACAGCAATAGCAATTTTAAAAGAAATTACCGCTGCCTTAGAAGTTGAGATCATTTTGAAAGAGACGATTGTGCGAAAAAGAAAGAAACAAGCAATTTACATATGAAAGAGAAGATGAAGGATTTATAGATGGACAAGAAAACTTTGGCACATATTTATTTAACCAGATTGTTGATAAGGCAATCATGTCGATGGACATTCCATTTGAAATACTTCGAAGGCATCATTACTCGTTTTGGATTTATTTATAATAAATTTCATCAATTACAACAATAAGAACAGCAACAACAACAACAAGTGTCATATGCAGTATGAATCTGGAGAAAAAGCTCACAGCCTGCGAAAGTAAGGATTTTGGTGATTTCATGCTTGCTGAAGATCTGCAATCATTGAGTTCTATAATTCCTGCAGTCACCTAAAACGATCTAGATATAGTGACTTTCCTAGCACACACTTTGCACTTCGAATACTTTTAACTATTCATGTCTCAGTGGCTCTCGGAGAAAGAAGCTTTTCGAAATAAAAAAAAACTTATTGAAACCTAAATGCTGTCAACAATGATTCAAGACAGTGGCGTAGCTAGAAATTAGTAGGGGTTTCGGGGCCTGGGGGGCTTAACCTTTTTGGGGGCACCACATACATGGCGGTAGCGTAATATTTAATGTTAAAATATTTCGGACACTATTTTGGGGCCCCCTCAAGTGGGGGCCCGGGGGACTTTCGAATTTTGTCCCCCCCCCTCTCATAGCTACGCAACTGATGCAAGATAGGCCCAGTAACTTAGCTATTTTGTAAACTGGGAATGTTTTTGCTAAGGATACTGCCAATAATGAACTTATTTCAGATTTTGCAGCGGCCCAAGCTCCCAAAATTTGCTTGAGCGTTGTAAAAACAAGGTAGACGTAGAAGATACAAGCAAACCAACGCTAGTGTATATAGTTTATAATGTTAAGTTACATACATGTATATATAAACTCTCAATTTGCATACCAAAACAAAACATTTTAATTACAGTATTAACATCCTTTTTGAGTTTTAGGATCTTCAATTAAATGAACAAAACTGTAATTATTGATGTGTCAGTGCTGTTATGGACTAAAATTTTGAGTACTTTATTTCCCCCCATTCTTTTAATATATGTAGAATTACAACTTTTTGCATGGGTCAAACTCCTCGTCTTCTGCCTTGTGCCTGGGGCCCTTCTCATAGTTTTCTGCCTTGGGCCCCAAGTACTCTAGAGTCGGCCCTATATATTTAGCACTACAAGAACCAACTGACAAATGATTACTAAGAACTTCATCTCCAGATTCAACACGAAACTCTAACAGTTCATATGGGATGGTAGAAATGATGGGACCCAGTTTGTTGCGATTTTCTTGAATTTGTCTTCTAAATGATGAGTCCAACTGCTCATCCATAGAAACTTCGTTGGCTTCCAATAATGCAACACAATAGCTTGCATCTTCATGAGAGCCTTTGTTTCACGTGCTTTGCATGTGGCTACATGCATCTTCGTTAAAATATTTATATTTTGTGCATGGTTTGATGACAAATGCCAACTGAACTCCTCAAATTACTTTTTTCGGAAACAACACGCAATATTTGCAAAAGGCACCTTTTAACATTTGCGAGTATAATACAAGCCATGGTGAATAGTCTGATAACCATGCATATCTAAAAACTAAAAACTCTGTTTCCCTCACTGTCAGCTCTAAAATCATAATTTTTATCAGGTGTCCAACAATCACGAATGATCTGCAATTTCAACTCATTTGAAAGGTCGTGTGTCCAGACATACCTTCCAATATCTAATTTAGGAAATGAATAAGTGTCAGCGACAATCAAATTAGGAACAGTTGCTTCAGTATTGTCTGGCTGTTGAACGTGTACTGTTGTCCTCAATGCCAATGATAAATCAGATGCTGCAGACGCCCCAAAATCTTCTAATAACGGCATTTCGGAATCCCGCGACTGCTCTACTTTTCGTGTTTTTGCTTGTTTGTTGTTGTTGTTTTCTTGGTGAGCCTGTAAAAAAATTTCTGATATCTATCTTTGGTAATCCCGCAGTTTCTACACGTATATTATTTCACAGCAAAAGTTAATTTTCTCTTGAGAACTTAGTTTTTAATTTATTAAATGCATTAATATATGTTGTATTTTAGCAATTACAGCGCTAATTTGTAAGTCTTATTAATTTCTAAGGCTTTTTATCGGCCCTTATGTTATACTTAACTTGAATTTAATTGAAATTTGAACCTGTACGGCATTGTCAGTTTAATTTAAAAAACGTGGGGGGTTTTTGCCCCCCCCCCGGAAAATTTCCTAGCGGCGCCCATGTCTGTAAATGCTCTTACTGATCTAAAGTATTCTTTCAATGTGTCTTGTACTGAGCTGTCTGCCTTAAAGTGTAAGTTTTTTTTGTTGATTCACACACCAATATGTTCCTTAATAAATAACATATTTTTTTAAAATCTTTTTTTTAAAAAAAGGACACGCTTTTATTTACATATAGAAAGTGCACTAAAAAGAAGAAAAAAAAATTTCCTATGATTTCAGGTGCAATCCGTGAACCTATCCACTGCAAATAAAAGCGTGGGGCGCTCATCACAACTCTCTATCACGTACAAGGCTGCGAAACATTAATACAAATTTTTATGAATATTAATAAACATTAAACGTTTCACAACTTTGATTATATACATGCTACTATCATATTAATTCGAAATATGTATCTATATGCAAAAGAATAGTTGCAAAGACAAATGAGTTGTGATGAGCGCCCCACGCTTTTATGTGCAGTGGATAGGTTCACGGATTTCACCTGAAATCATAGAAAATTTTTATTTTCTTCTTTTTAGTGCACTATCTATATTTAAATAAAAGTGTCCTTTTTAAAAAGAAAGATTTTTTAAAAGTATTTTATTTTCAACTTTTTAGTCTCAAATTTTTTTTAATGGAATTTTCGAGTTAAATTTTTATGAGTAGGGGCATAATTGATAAGGGGACTGTTTGTATAATCAAAACTCCTGTTTCTTCTCTTGTATTATCATGTCAATTTAGATTTAGTTTCGTATTACTGAGCTGTTAAACACGGGGAATGTGGTCATCGTTGGCTGGGGGGAACTCCGGTGGCACGCACATTGAAGTCAACAATAGCAGACGGATACAGATACTATTTAGAGATGAACTAAAAATGCATTAATTTAATTACGATACATTCGATCGATTTGAAATTTCGACACAATGCATTGTCAGCCAAGATCAATCTGTGATAAAATTTTGAGATCTCTAGTTTAATTTTACGCCACAAGATTTGACGCATACAACATACAAACACTGTGACTTAAATAAAAGCGTGTAATAAGAAGGTGAAATAATGCATTCAAAATTACCCCTCCCCCACTCCCCAACACCCACCCCCTCAAAAAACACCACCCACCCAAAAAAAACAACCCAAGTTAATACTAAATATTAATTCAATCACTAAACATAACAACTGAATCTTCTGTACTGGTGTTTGAAAAAATTTCATCCTAAATGAATCAGGCATTATAATTAATATTTTATATTAATTCTCAGACTGGAGTCTGAAGTCCGATCATTTCAAGACAAAAATTTCAACAATTTATACACATGTGTTTATAATTATGTTAATGTTTCCTTGTTGTTCTATTGATAAAACGAAACAACTATTGCATGTAAAATTTAAGTATTAATATTTAGAATTATAAATACTTTATGGTAATTCAGCTAGTAGATTGATAATTTTTGCACCTGCCAATACTCCCCCAAAGTTGAATCACATAATTTGGATGTTTTCACTAAAAGTTGTTTGTTTGTTTTTTCCAGATGGCTACAGGATATTCTGCTGGGAATTTCGGTAAGTTAAAAATGTGCTGGGAACAAGGAGAATGGATTTGTTTTTATAAAAATGACATTATGTTATAATTAGTGAAAATCTGTAAAACTTTGATGGCATTATTTTTACTTCCAAATCACTTATTGCAACTCTGCCTTACCGCATTCGTGTGTTTGACATGCAGAAGATACTGCCACTCGAGGATTGGTCTCATCAGCCACACCAAGAGCTGCAAACAATAAAGATAAATCTGTCGTCTTTCGTAGACGGACAGATGCCATACATACTAAATTACTTATTACAGCTCTGACCTCTCTAAGTCGAAAACCTCCCTATGTCGAATTAATTGTTAGGTCCCGGCCGAATTCTGCGCCTATTTCGCCATTTTCCCAAACTCGAAAACTCCTTAAGTCTAATTTCTTTTCCGGTCCCTTTGAGTTCGAATTAGAGAGGTCCGTCTGTATTAAAATAGTTTTTCTTTAAAAATTTCCTTGTCTTTCACAATTCCTTTCCTTGGACAGTGCTGGATTTAACCTATAATTTGCTAAACAAGCTATAGCTTAGGGCCCCCGCCTTCTTGCCCCCCCCCCGGATTTTTTTTTCAAATTTGACACTGACATAGAATATCTGGACTTCAAAAGTGCCACCATATCTCAATTGGCTTAGGGCCACATCAAGTCTAAATCCGGCCTTGACCTTGGACCTGCGTATTCCGCACCCCTCTACATCTCGCAGACCCTTGCTATTGCCTCATCACATCCCCTACTACCATTGCCCATGTACTCTCTACATACAACCCCCATCCCTCACCATGATCCCTCTAGTCTACTAACCGTCAAAGTTCTATTTGTCCTCAAAAAAAGAACAACTGTCTCAATCATTCAAACATCTCCCATCCCCTCCCAAAAACATGACACTCGATAACACATAAACGAAACAAACTGTGAAAGTAACGTTGTACATATTGTGAAAGCAATAACATACCACGAATGATAATGATAAAATATTATCATAACACACTATGGCGGATTAGGGGGGGGCTGAACGGGCTAAAGCCAGGGGGCCCTAAATCATCGGGGGCCCCTGGCTTTAGCCCGGGGCCCCCGATGATTTAGGGCCCCCAAACTTAGCATATTTTATAATAAATGTGGACAAATGTATACATGAATTGCTGAAAATATGATAAGTTAAAAAAATCTTATCTACTAAAACTAAAATGATCTCTTTTTCCCACACGATAGTCTTAGCAGTCAAAAAATCTGATTTGATAGGCTCAATAACAGAAATTATGAAAGAATATTATATATATATTTTAAATTGACAACCCTAAATTTGCTCTAGTGGCCGAATGTAAAGTATTAAGGCTTGTGGTGCTAGCGGTGGCGGGTTCGATCCCCGGGTGGGGTGTGAATTTTTTTTTCATGTGTTTTTTAATTTTATAAATTGTCTTTTACACTCAATTTTAGGATACCGGCAAAAAGTTATTTCTTCGAATTCGGGTTTTTCATGAATAATCATTTTGGATGAATATTTACAAGTTATAGTCTTATATTAACTGCTAGCAATCATTTTATCTAAAGGTACACTGGCTGGATAGGGCCCCAGTTTGAATTGCAGCCAGGGGCCCCGGGCAGTCTTAATCCGCCCCTGATAACACAGCACACATTATTACAAGGCATCTATATATCTCTATATATATAAGCCGCATTTGTTGCCTGTCTGTCGTCTGTCTGTCTGTCTGTTCCCTAATAACTCAAGATCCAGACAACCAAATAACGTGAGATTTGGTACACGTACACAAAATTATACCGGAAAGGTTATTAAACAGGTTTCGTTCCATATATATAAGATACTGGGGCCCGGGGGCCCAAAATGTAGTTTTTCCCTATATGAGCTATATAAAATAAAAATTATTGAAAATTAAGACGTAAAATAATGACGCAAATTAATAAACCTTTTGGTGTCGAGATTAACAAGAAGGCAATTATCGCCATAAAATAATTTTGTTGTTGTTGTTGCTTTGTTGTTGTTGCTTTTGTTGTTGTAGTTGTTGTTTTGTTGTTGTTGCTTTGTTGTTGTTGCTGTTGTTGCTGTAGTTGTTGTTTTGTTGTTGTTTTGTTGTTGTTTTGTTGTTGATGTTTTTGTTGTTGTTTTGTTTTTGTTGTTGTTGCTGTTGTTGTTTTTGTTGTTGTTGCTGTTGTTGTTGCTGTTGCTGTTGCTGCTTTTGTGTTGTTTTTGCTGTTGTTGTTGTCCACATCCCTTGCCCTGCGACGACAATGTCCTTCATGTTGTTGTTGCTTTGTTGTTGTTGCTGTTGTATTTGTTGTTTTGTTGTTGTTGCTTTGTTGTTGTTGCTGTTGTTGTTGTAGTTGTTTTGTTGTTGTTTTGTTGTTGATTTTGTTGTTTTTGTTGTTGTTTTGTTTTTGTTGTTTTTGTTGCTGTTGCTGTTTCTGTTGTTGTTTTTGTCGTTGTTGCTGTTGTTGTTGCTGTTGTTGTTGCTGTTGTTGTTAAACCCGGGAAAAGCCGGGTACTTGCCCCTAGTATTATACATATAAGACGGATTATTTGTCTGTCTATTTCCTTATAACTCAAGATCCAGACAACCAAATAACGTGAAATTTGGTACACGTACACAAAATTACACCGGAAAGGTTGTTAAACAGGTTTCGTTCCATATTTATAAGATACTGGGGGCCGGGGGCCCAAAATTTAGTTTTCCCTTATAATAACTTATATGAGCTATATAAAATAAAAATTATTGAAAATTCAGACGTAAAATAATAAACATTTTGGTGTCGAGATTAACAAGAAGGCGTTTATTGTCATAAAATAATGTGACGTGACCTCATAGTTTGAGTTCATATTAATTTGTAAATAGAAAACAAAGTAAAAAGATCAGTGGTTATTTTAATGTAATTTTTTTAATGTTAATATCCCGCTGTGTGTGTGTGTGTGTTTAAGTACGTGTGTGAATCAGTGAGTGTAGTTGTTTTTGTTGTGAACTAAATGTTATGAAACGGTTTATTTTTATGTTTGTTAATGTTGCGCCTCTAACAAGATTACGTATAGTCTATATTTTTTAAAATGTTGTTTGCAAATTACATCTTTTTTACTTTACACTGTTTCTTTTATGTATTTTCTATATGTATTTTATCCAGTCGTTCGATCAAGCTTTCTCCTTTTACTTTTATTAGTGAGGGTAGGAGTCAATAATATCGTCCATCCCTGGGTGGCATAAACACTATACCTTAGCAACTGTGAATATACTTTTTGCATAACTTAAACTAAACCAGCAGGGTACATTTTAAGCTCAAACCTTGCGTCTCGAAATGTTTCTTTAAAACAAATAAGCCCCATACACACCTGACATAAACATTAATCTCTATATATTAAATTGGAAAGGTTCTTCAACAGGTTTTGTTCCATATATATATAAGATACTGGGGGCGGGGGCCAGAAATATAGTTTTTTCCAAACGTTAATTGTGTTTAGTTGACCCCAGCGAGGGTCATTCGTCATGCACGGTTGCACATACTTGCAGCTTGCCTCGCATGGTCCCACCATAAAGAGAATTAAATATATATAGATAGATTATCACTTATTGGGAGCCGGGGGCCCAACTGTAGTTTTTTTCTTATATTTAAAACTGACTCAACACTAATTCTCCAACTTCCCGTGAAGGTAGAAGCATGAAAGTTTGGGAACTTGCTCAATACACTATTATGACGATAATTGGTGAAAAAGAATGTAAACATTTCCACTCATGGGTGGCCGGGGGCCCCAAAACAGTTTTTTCCCTTATATCGGCTATATAAAAAGAATCAACACCAATTCCTCATATTCCCGTGTAGGTAGAAGCATGAAAATGTGTAAAGTCGTTGAGTACCCTCCCGCAATGGAAACAGTCGAAAAAAAATATATCACTAACTTGGAGGGGGTGGGGCAAGCGGGGGCCCAAACGTAGTTTTTTCTTAAAGTGAGCTATATAAATCAGGCTCATCATTAAATCTCCAATTTCCTGTGTAGGTAGAAGCATGAAACTTTGGGAAGTTGTTATGTACCCTCCCAAAAGGGTAACTGGCGAAACATTAATAAAAATTATCACTCACTGGGTGGTCAGAGGCCTGAATGTATTTTTTTTTCATATATAAAACTGACTCAATAATTCTCCAACTTACCGTGTAAGTAGAAGAATGAAACTTTGGAAGTTTTTGAGTACCCTGGCGCGATGGTAACATGCGAAAAAAATTTTTTATCACTCACTAGGGCAGTGGCGTCACTAGGGGCGGGGGGGGGGCGGGCCGCCCCGGGTGACACCCATCAGGGGGTGACACCCGAGCCTAAAATTTTACTGTGTACGATTTTATGTCAGAAAAATAAGGTGATACATTTTTTAATCTAGAAAGAAATTAAGAAATACGTTAAACGCGAAAACTCTTATTTAAAAAGATATCAGTTAACTTGCAATAATAAAACAGTCCCAACACACAAATAACATTAAAACAAATTAGGAAAATAAAAACAACCCGTAAAAAACCAAGTTTTTGACTATAAATCCTTTACGTATGAGACGTAACTAAAAGAATGTTCATTATAACACGCAGCGCCAGACCATCCAGAAATACAAAATTGCAGTTGTGTCGTAAAACATGTTTAATATAATGCGCACCGATCAGGAATAGGTTTATAAAAAGTGTTGTCAGTAAAATACGCACCTTATTGCGCGACAGAAAGGTTGTTCAATATAATACGCACCGCGACGCTCTATCTCAAAAAATAGCATGATACATAGGAATAAATAAAATAATCTAAAAAATCAATAATTTAATTACGGTACATGCGATCGATCTGAAATTTTGATACATTGTTTTTATCATCGGTACGAAACTGCCTGCAAAATTTCAGCTCGCTATCTTGCGAGCAAGTGGGTTAAAAATCGATCAAAAGTTTTGGCGACAAGCAAGCAAGCAAGCAAGCAAGGTCCGCCGCAGACACCACGAGTTAATATAAAGGATTTAATAAGAAAAACCCGTAAAAAACCAAGTTTTTGACTATAAATCCTTTATGTACGAGAAGTAACTAAAAGAATGTTCATTATAATACGCAGCGCCAGACCATCCAGAAATACAAAATTGAAGTTGTGTCGTAAAACATGTTTAATATAATACGCACCGATCAGGAATATGTTTATAAAAAGAGCTGTCAATAAAATACGCACCTTATTGCGCGACAGAAAGGTTGTTCAATATAATACGCACCGCGACGCTCTATCTCAAAAAATAGCATGATACATAGGAATAAAAAAAATAATCTAAAAAATCAATAATTTAATTACGGTACATGCGATCGATCTGAAATTTTGATACATTGTTTTTATCATCGGTACGAAACTGCCTGCAAAATTTCAGCTCGCTATCTTGCGAGCAAGTGGGTTAAAAATCGATCAAAAGTTTTGGCGACAAGCAAGCAAGCAAGCAAGCAAGGTCCGCCGCAGACACCACGAGTTAATATAAAGGATTTAATAAGAAAAACCCGTAAAAAACCAAGTTTTTGACTATAAATCCTTTATGTTCGAGAAGTAACTAAAAGAATGTTCATTATAATACGCAGCGCCAGACCATCCAGAAATACAAAATTGCAGTTGTGTCGTAAAACATGTTTAATATAATGCGCACCGATCAGGAATATGTTTATAAAAAGAGTTGTCAATAAAATACGCACCTTATGGCACGACAGAAAGGTTGTTCAATATAATACGCACCGCGACGCTCTATCTCAAAAAATAGCATGATACATAGGAATAAATAAAATAATCTAAAAAATCAATAATTTAATTACGGTACATGCGATCGATCTGAAATTTTGATACATTGTTTTTATCATCGGTACGAAACTGCCTGCAAAATTTCAGCTCGCTATCTTGCGAGCAAGTGGGTTAAAAATCGATCAAAAGTTTTGGCGACAAGCAAGCAAGCAAGCAAGGTCGGCCGCAGACACCACGAGTTAATATAAAGGATTTAATAAGAAAAACCCGTAAAAAACCAAGTTTTTGACTATAAATCCTTTATGTACGAGAAGTAACTAAAAGAATGTTCATTATAATACGCAGCGCCAGACCATCCAGAAATACAAAATTGAAGTTGTGTCGTAAAACATGTTTAATATAATACGCACCGATCAGGAATATGTTTATAAAAAGAGCTGTCAATAAAATACGCACCTTATTGCGCGACAGAAAGGTTGTTCAATATAATACGCACCGCGACGCTCTATCTCAAAAAATAGCATGATACATAGGAATAAAAAAAATAATCTAAAAAATCAATAATTTAATTACGGTACATGCGATCGATCTGAAATTTTGATACATTGTTTTTATCATCGGTACGAAACTGCCTGCAAAATTTCAGCTCGCTATCTTGCGAGCAAGTGGGTTAAAAATCGATCAAAAGTTTTGGCGACAAGCAAGCAAGCAAGCAAGCAAGGTCCGCCGCAGACACCACGAGTTAATATAAAGGATTTAATAAGAAAAACCCGTAAAAAACCAAGTTTTTGACTATAAATCCTTTATGTTCGAGAAGTAACTAAAAGAATGTTCATTATAATACGCAGCGCCAGACCATCCAGAAATACAAAATTGCAGTTGTGTCGTAAAACATGTTTAATATAATGCGCACCGATCAGGAATATGTTTATAAAAAGAGTTGTCAATAAAATACGCACCTTATGGCACGACAGAAAGGTTGTTCAATATAATACGCACCGCGACGCTCTATCTCAAAAAATAGCATGATACATAGGAATAAATAAAATAATCTAAAAAATCAATAATTTAATTACGGTACATGCGATCGATCTGAAATTTTGATACATTGTTTTTATCATCGGTACGAAACTGCCTGCAAAATTTCAGCTCGCTATCTTGCGAGCAAGTGGGTTAAAAATCGATCAAAAGTTTTGGCGACAAGGTCGGTCGGTCGGCCGCAGACACCACGAGTTAATATAAAGGATTTAATAAGAAAAACCCGTAAAAAACCAAGTTTTTGACTATAAATCCTTTATGTACGAGAAGTAATTAAAAGAATGTTCATTATAATACGCAGCGCCAGACCATCCAGAAATACAAAATTGAAGTTGTGTCGTAAAACATGTTTAATATAATGCGCACCGATCAGGAATATGTTTATAAAAAGAGCTGTCAATAAAATACGCACCTTATTGCGCGACAGAAAGGTTGTTCAATATAATACGCACCGCGACGCTCTATCTCAAAAAATAGCATGATACATAGGAATAAATAAAATAATCTAAAAAATCAATAATTTAATTACGGTACATGCGATCGATCTGAAATTTTGATACATTGTTTTTATCATCGGTACGAAACTGCCTGCAAAATTTCAGCTCGCTATCTTGCGAGCAAGTGGGTTAAAAATCGATCAAAAGTTTTGGCGACAAGCAAGCAAGCAAGCAAGGTCGGCCGCAGACACCACGAGTTAATATAAAGGATTTAATAAGAAAAACCCGTAAAAAACCAAGTTTTTGACTATAAATCCTTTATGTACGAGAAGTAACTAAAAGAATGTTCATTATAATACGCAGCGCCAGACCATCCAGAAATACAAAATTGAAGTTGTGTCGTAAAACATGTTTAATATAATACGCACCGATCAGGAATATGTTTATAAAAAGAGCTGTCAATAAAATACGCACCTTATTGCGCGACAGAAAGGTTGTTCAATATAATACGCACCGCGACGCTCTATCTCAAAAAATAGCATGATACATAGGAATAAAAAAAATAATCTAAAAAATCAATAATTTAATTACGGTACATGCGATCGATCTGAAATTTTGATACATTGTTTTTATCATCGGTACGAAACTGCCTGCAAAATTTCAGCTCGCTATCTTGCGAGCAAGTGGGTTAAAAATCGATCAAAAGTTTTGGCGACAAGCAAGCAAGCAAGCAAGCAAGGTCCGCCGCAGACACCACGAGTTAATATAAAGGATTTAATAAGAAAAACCCGTAAAAAACCAAGTTTTTGACTATAAATCCTTTATGTTCGAGAAGTAACTAAAAGAATGTTCATTATAATACGCAGCGCCAGACCATCCAGAAATACAAAATTGCAGTTGTGTCGTAAAACATGTTTAATATAATGCGCACCGATCAGGAATATGTTTATAAAAAGAGTTGTCAATAAAATACGCACCTTATGGCACGACAGAAAGGTTGTTCAATATAATACGCACCGCGACGCTCTATCTCAAAAAATAGCATGATACATAGGAATAAATAAAATAATCTAAAAAATCAATAATTTAATTACGGTACATGCGATCGATCTGAAATTTTGATACATTGTTTTTATCATCGGTACGAAACTGCCTGCAAAATTTCAGCTCGCTATCTTGCGAGCAAGTGGGTTAAAAATCGATCAAAAGTTTTGGCGACAAGGTCGGTCGGTCGGCCGCAGACACCACGAGTTAATATAAAGGATTTAATAAGAAAAACCCGTAAAAAACCAAGTTTTTGACTATAAATCCTTTATGTACGAGAAGTAATTAAAAGAATGTTCATTATAATACGCAGCGCCAGACCATCCAGAAATACAAAATTGCAGTTGTGTCGTAAAACATGTTTAATATAATGCGCACCGATCAGGAATATGTTTATAAAAAGAGCTGTCAATAAAATACGCACCTTATTGCGCGACAGAAAGGTTGTTCAATATAATACGCACCGCGACGCTCTATCTCAAAAAATAGCATGATACATAGGAATAAATAAAATAATCTAAAAAATCAATAATTTAATTACGGTACATGCGATCGATCTGAAATTTTGATACATTGTTTTTATCATCGGTACGAAACTGCCTGCAAAATTTCAGCTCGCTATCTTGCGAGCAAGTGGGTTAAAAATCGATCAAAAGTTTTGGCGACAAGCAAGGTCGGCCGCAGACACCACGAGTTAATATAAAGGATTTAAAAAGAAAAGAAACAGTCGCAGCAGAGAGATCTTTAAAAAAGGCCGGAATGAAGGAGGCAGTATCTTATGATTTAAAAGATATAAAGCCATTTGGGCTTGGACACACCGACAGCATGGACGAATCCCACCTCACGACTCCCTCCACCACAGTGGGGTGGGGGGATACGATTTTTATCAAAAAAAACACACCAAAAGATGGGTTTTCTTTGTTGATGTTTTTCTTGAGGAAAATTATGATTTCAATGTCTTTGCGTTAATATTTTGTTATATATATATATATTTATTAAAGGCGTGAAAGCATAGATATGCATGTTTATATAAGGTAGTCCTCCGGTTACGACGGTCCCATCCCGACTTACTCTCTTTCGTGGTTACGAACGCGCCCCCATAAAGAATAAAAGTAAGCGTTATTCCATATTTTTAAATATTTTTTAAATATTTTTTTTCATGAGGTAACAAATTGTTTTCTCTAATTGAAATAACAAAAATTATTGAAAAATATTTATGATTATTATTTCAACCTAAAACTTTCGTTTGCGAATTTTTCAAATGGCGAAGTTTTCAATCAAGTCAATAAAGCTGAGTAAGCTTACAAGTTCCTTTTCAATGCTCATTAGAGAGAGCATATTCAGTCTTTTTTTTTGTCCCATGCAAATTCTAACTCATTATATATTCCTTTTAACTTTGAAAAGGATCGCTCTCAGCTGCAGCATTATGTCATCATTGAAACATAGATGTGAAGTGTGATGTGTACATTTGTAAACGACTGTGTGAAATATAGATCATTCAAAATCAGCAAAAATTTTAGCTCTGTGCAAGTTTTTGAGTTTCGCTTTGTGCTTCTTCCTTTTCCTTACCCTGAGCCTGGGGCTGGACAATAACTTTTTTAAGAGTTCTGAAAATTGGACTAATTCTGAAGGTGAGCAGTCTTCGATATCACTTGAATGTTCTTCCATTAACTTGGCTGCTGCCCATCGGGTAGCGAAATTGCTGAGCTCAGTTAAGTCTGCAAGAAAGCCAAATTTCTCATGCATGTCTTTATATGCGCCTAACCGATGTTGTAGGACTTAAGAAAGTTTGTCAATGATGACCAGAAATACCTCAATCTTGAATTTTTGTCTCGAGGAGAGTACTGTTTTGTTGATGTCCCTTTATCAAACTGACGCTTTCTTTTTTGTTTGATAGTATTGAAGATTGTTTACACTGTTTTTACCACGGACTTTTCATTTCCTTTGTCTTCATAGGAATCAAATTAAGAATGCTATCTTTTAACAAACTTAATGAGAGACTTCCTTTCTAAAATTGGTTCCCAAATTTCAAGTAAAATAGCGACTTCCAGTTGTTCAATTTCCTTTAGAAATCCTTCTTCTTCAAGTCGACAGTCACTTGGCTGATTTTCATTTGTTGCTAATTGATGAAACAACATTTCTTGTAAATGATTAACGTAGTTTATGTATAATGTATTGTAATTTTGTGTGTTTGTTGTAATATGAAAGTTAATTTAATACTTATAAGTATGTTATTTCTTTCATGTAAAGCGCTGTGAGCCCAGTTCCTTACTGGGATACAGCGCTATATAAATAATCAATTTATTATTATTATTATTATAATTCTTACAGTGCTGCGATATTCTCATGGTATGAGTTATTAATAGTCCTTACAGCATCATGTCAGGCTGACCATCTTGTGTCAGACAAGACTTTGTTAGCACGTATCAATTTCATATGTTTTTGAAGTACCCGTCAACGATGAGTAGATGCAACAAGCCGGGTATAAAGATTTTGCAGAAGACAAAAAAATCTGACCGCAGCTGGACAACATGCTGCTCTTTTCCCAACCAAATTAAAGGAATGACCTATGCACGGCATATAATGAGCTGCAATGAACTTCTCACGAAGAATAGCCTGGTTTCCGTTATACTTCCTACTCATTTGCAGCATTGCCGTATGTCCAAGGCATTTTCAGGGATTCGTACAAACATAATGGCCTGCATCTTTATTATACACTATAATTCATAATAAGTTTGGGGTCCTTAAATTATTGGGGGCTTTAGCCCGTTCAGCAGCCCCCTTTTAATCCACCATAGGGGGAGTGTCACGCATCTGTGACGATGTGGTACGAGGAGGGGGGTGTTTGAGAAATGTGACGTCACATCAAAAACGCGCAACTTTAAATAAAAGTTCCACTTAAATATTTGATTGTTTACCATTTATTTAATTACGTTTTCAATGACTTCACGCGTGTTACGATATTAGAGTGCAGACTTACCCTAAATACATATTTAAATGGAAAAAAAATAATTTGCAACATGCTAATTTTTATTGAGAAAATACGGCATGGGGGGGGTGTCAAAGCTTTGTGACGTCATATCGTAAAAAAAGGGGTGGGGTCTAAGTTTTTGTGACAAAGTATGACGCTGGGGGAGGGTGGGGTAAAAATCGGCAACCTCGCGTGACGTCATTTATGGACGGTCCCTTCAGTCATGAAGGGGTGACACCATGAGCTACCGCCCCGGGTGACACCAACCCTAGTGACGCCTCTGCACTAGGGGGCCTTGGGCCCAAATGTAGGTTTTTTCCTAATATGAGCTATATAAAACAGACTCATCATTAAATATCCAATTTCCCGTGTACGTAGGAGCATGAAACTTTGGGAAGTTGTTGAGTACTCTTCCGCAATGATAACATACGGAAAAAAAAATTATCAGCTCGATAGGATGCAAATAAACAGCTTTGTACGCTTCTACATAAAACCTTATTTTAAACCCGGGAAAAAGCCAGGTACTTGCCCCTAGTATAAAATAAGCACATTGTTTGTGAGACTTTTAATTAATTTTCCTAAAATTGTTATGTTAGCGCACATCCATTTTCTCAATATCATGGTACATTAAACTAACAAAATCGCGAGTCTGGGTTTTTTCATGGTGTCATTGTCTGTTCATCACTGTTAAATTATTGTTTTAAATTTATTGTACAGACAATCGATTTCGATGACTAACTTTTAAGGATTGATTGAACTAATTAAATCATTCATTCGTATAGAGGCTGAAGTTGAGACAAACGTGGAGGAGCACGTCTTGTACCCGGGCCAGGAAGGTTCGGTGCTTTGCCAAGTGGAATTGGTGAATAATGACAATACGGATAGAACGGTGGATCAGGTAAATTGGTGGGTCACTGTAGATGATGGCTCAGGTAAAATTGGAGGGTCACTGTAGATGATGGCTCAGGTAAATTGGAGGGTCACTGAAGGTGATGGCTCAGGTAAAGTGGTGGGTCACTTTAACGTGTGCTGGCTCAAGTAAATTGGAGGGTCACTTTGACGTGTGTTGGCTCAGGTAAATGGGCGGGTCATTTAGGGCGGTGACTCAGGTAAATTTATTGGGCACTTAGGGTAGGGAATCAGGTAAATTGGTGGGTCAAATTTATTGTGTGGTGGATCAGATACATTGATTGTGCACTTTGGGTTGTGGCTCAGGTAAATACCTTGGTTTGTTTTATTTAATAACATTTTGAATACCTCGGTTTGTCTTTTTAGTAACATTTTGAATACATTGGTCTGTATTTTAATAACATTTTGAATACATTGGTTTGTCTTATTTAGTAGCATTTTGAATACTTTGGTTTGTCTCATTAATTTAATAAACTTCTGATTACGTTGGTTGTTCTCATTTAGTAACATTTGATCACCCTGGCCTGTCTCATTTAGTAACATTTGATCACCCTGACCTGTCTCATTTAGTAACATTTGATCACCTTGGCCTGTCTCATTTAGTAACATTTGATCACCTTAACCTGTCTCATTTAGTAACATTTGATCACCCTGGCCTGTCTCATTTAGTAACATTTGATCACCTTGGCCTGTCTCATTTAGTAACATTTGATCACCCTGGCATGTCTCATTTAGTAACATTTGATCACCTTGGCCTGTCTCATTTAGTAACATTTGATCACCTTGGCCTGTCTCATTTAGTAACATTTGATCACCCTGGCCTGTCTCATTTAGTAATATTTGATCACCTTGCTTTGCCTCTGACTAGGAGAAGGAGAGGTTACTGAACTCACGTAAGATTGAAAACACAGGCAGCTGGGAGATGGTGTGCGTTCAGCAATCAGGGGAGAGAATAGTAATGAAGGACAATCAGCCCCTCAGCGATTATTTGCCACAACTTTTGAATGGAGGTCTTGAGTTTCAGCCAAGGACAGAGGTACTAGTCTCACATTCTCTGAAAGAAACCCCTGTGTGGTGTTACAGTAAATTATTAGTGTGCAGTCAACATTAATGCAATGAGTGCGTAGTAGAGACATATGAACGCCTTGTATGTTGTGAAGGTTAACGAGTCGGTGTTTAGTAAACACACAAACAATAAGTATGCATTGAAAATACAGGCAATAAGCATGCATTGAACATAATTATAATGAATATGTATTGAACATGTGTGTAATGAGTTAGTATTGAATACTTAGCTAATGGTTGTGTATTGAACATTTAGATAATGAGTGTGTTTTGAGATGTTTTCATCGAAAATAAATGTAAATTTATTTTATTCTTCAAGAGCACGTCGTCGACGGTCAATAACCAAAATTGATCATCAAAGACAACTGACAACACCATGTGAATACCATGACATATGGATTAGGGACCTTCCATAATGACGTTACGCGATTCCGGTCGATTTTTCACCCCCGCCCCCTCCAAAAAAAAATCGTCACATGTCGTCACAAAACCTTTGACCCCCCCCCCTCCAATATGACGTCACAACGCTTTGAACACCACCCCCCCATAAAAACTTTTTTTTTCTATTTGAAAATGAGCATGTTGCAAATTAATTTTTTGTCATTTAATTATGTATTTAGTCTAAGTCTGCACTCATATATCGTAACATGTGTGAAGCCATGTAAAACGTCATAGAATAAATTGCAGGCAATCAAATATTTGAGTGGAACTTTTATTAAAAGTTGCGAGTTTTTAGGTGACGTCACATTTCTTAAACACCCTCCCTCCCCCTCGTCAATCATCGTCACTAACCCGTGACCCCTCCCCCCCCCCTTTTATTTTTAGGCGCGTGACGTCATTTATGGACGGCCCCTTACCAGTTCCCACAAAACCTAAAACACGCCTACCATACTTTGATGCGGGACAAGCTTGTACCAAGACATTAATGGTGCAACAATAAAAGAAACCCAGGAGGATCATTTTTTAAAAACAATTTTTAAAAATATTAAATATGAATAAAATTACATAAAATATTCAGCTCTATTATAACTTAGTTTTACATCTTATAATTTAGTTTATCGTATTTAATTTAGTTTTACGTATTATAATCTAGTTTTTCTTATTTACCCTAGCTTCACATATTATACTTCAGTTTCCCCTATTTAACTTAGTTTTACACATTATAGTATTATTACCAATAATTGAGTCAACGATCAGACTTGAGTAAATGATAACTTTTTTAAAATCTAAAACAATCAGAAATAACAAGTTGGGGGTGGGTGTTAAACAGAGGACACTCAATTTTAGTTATACATGTTTATTTTGTGATACATAAGTCACCTAAAGAATAAAACATTGAAATGAATTGACTTCCAATTCCAATTGTTTTTCTTTCTAAAGTTTGAGTTTTAGTAAATAATCACTAGTCTCTATACCTTAGTAACATCTGAAATATTTAATCTACAAATCTAATTCAAAGTGTACAATTCAAAATATTATTCATTTAAAAAATAAAAAATATGTTTTTAAAAAAACACTTTTTTCCTTTCTTTTTTACAATAAGGCGCATAAATTCAATGAATTTCTCACAAGATACTCATGTATCTTTTATCATGGCCCAGTAAAAACATTTTTGGGAATAGTGCGAAATTTGAAGCCATTAACGGTTCGGTCTCATCGCAAAAAAAAACTGATTCGAAAAGATCAAAGTGCCTTGATTTCGCGTACATTTCATGGATAATTTTAATTAATGAAACCATTTTAGTGAACTGGACTTCATAGAGTCTTAAAGTTTCATCCAAAGATGTTAGTTAGAACTATTATTATTTGATTATTTAAAGGGTTAGTTAACGACACACTTCTGTTCAGATCCATCATTGAAGCAACATTTAAATTCTATTATGGCATTTGACCAGCAATTATTTTTAGCGCAATTTCCCCATGGGACAAATTGCGTTTATATATTTGAAAAGTCTGTCCAGTATGGATGTCTGTTCGAGCTTGCACAAGCAACTTCTCCTGAAACATACCAGATAGAGGGTTCGGGTCTTTTGCAAATATGTTAAGGAGGTCCCAAGGATGTGCACGGGCCAAAAAATTCCTGAAAAGGTTTACTGGATCTCATGGAAAATCCACACACAAAAAAACGAAGAAATATCTGTATTTGTCAATTTCTCGCCAACCATAACATCAATCGGGTTGAAAAAACGCCAAACGATAGCTAATAATATTTAGAACAATGTTGGAAAAGGAATTTTTAAAAAATCTCCTATCGTTCGACTCCCGTAATTTTAGCAGCAATTTGTAAATAGCAATGATTGTTTTGTTTACTTTCGCAATTATCGATTTGAAATGACTTTTAATGTAATCTAGAATGATTTCCCTTTGATAAAAATGGAAATTGTGCTCAAATACTCATTCGAGCTTTTATTACTTGTCTTTATTATTTTTTGTGTGCGAGTTGTTTTTGATGGGTTTTTTCAACTCTAGTTATTGAGAATTTTTTTTTACAGTGATTAAAAGTAAAATTGGCTAGTTATGAAGCATTAAACGGGCATGACAGTCAAGGTTTAGTTTATGGATCCCATATCCTATATCCAAATGTCACTGTGACCATAATCTAACTCGAGTGATCAGTCCATGTCAATTTTTTTTAAATTTTAAATCTCATCCCGTACTCTCAATTGTAGAACTTAGCGGTAGAAGCCGCTGCGATTATCCTGGACCGGATCTCGTGTTGTGTAATCACCGAGTTCAAGTTTCTGTCGTCTGTCTGAGTGTTGTGCCCTTCCGCTCGTACGGGTTGTTCCGTGTAGCGTTTTGTAGCTTCTGATTGGAAGAGAGTTCCGTAGCGTAATAAAGGGGCGGCAACCATCTGTCTAGGATCTGAGGAAGAGACCAATCGACTGGGGTAAATGGCGGAGACAATAAAATCCTGCTATGTATCCCTTCTTATCTCATCATATTTTATCTGTTATATACGCTCCTTAAATACAGAAGATTATTGCGTTCTACGCTTATCCTTGTTTATGTCTTGTATTAATTTTTAAAAAAAGAAGGAAGGTTATGGAACCATTGGAGTCCGAAGGATATAATTATAATTTATTCACCAGCTGATTGATCGTAAATGTAATTTTCTTGGTTTCAATATGTAAAAGGATTAGGATTTTATGATGAAATTACCATTAAAAAAAATGATACGTTCCTAAATCATACTGAGCAAAATCATATATCCTACCAGGCCATCTCGATTTGAAAAGATTCCTATCACAACATATTAAATAAATAATTATAATTCAATCAGACCACCTGCCATGTGTATTTCTAAAGGGTCCCTTCCGAAATCTCCCAGAGTGGATGGACACAGAAAGAAGTCCCTTGGCGTATGCTTTTTTTTCAAATCACCGGAACCAAAGTTATGAAACAGTCTTCACACATTATTGAAGGAGTGTGACAACAAAGACAAACTTAAGAACAATATGAAGCCTTTTTAAAAAAATTTAAACATAGTGTTCTTTAAATCAGAGCGCGACGAGCGTGCTGGACTCGAATGGTCAAATACTTCTGTATAAGAAAGCTATCATCACTATCATGATCATCTAAAAATTTTAAAAATATTCATAGAGTATGGTTTAACGCAAATACCAGTACTACAACATTTCAAGAAAGAGCTCAATAGTTGAATAGAACTGAGTACAACGATGAACCGTGAATATACAACACCGCTCTAATAACTATAATCTTACTTGTGCTGATGTCTGGGTATGTCTGCTCTTGTAATGTCTGCTCCTCTTCCCTCTCCTTGCACAGTCTACAATCTCCACATAGCTCAGGGCCGAAAAGTTCGCAGTGGAGAGCGCGGCTCGAACTTTGTTCCGTGGTGTGTCCTGTATTGGAGATTTGAAAAGTTTCGATATTATTACCCGAACCTTCGTTTTCATCCTCCTTTTCTATGAAGACATCCTCTTCCTGAAATCGCTGACCAGTGTTGAGCAGCGTGCCACCATCTGAATTAAAAGAGTGAGCAGAGACGCTGTCCACTTCTGTTTCTTGGTGGGTCCACTCTTTTCTGTGACACAGTCGCGCGTCTTCGTTTTCCCTCGGCAGAAAAATACTGAGGGTCAACGTACCCGCGCCGTTTGACATTTCCGTTTTCCCTTCGATGCCGTTATCCGAAATCATATTTTCCTTTTTGCCATCCTCTCTTTCACATTCAGCGCTCGCGCTTTTTGAGCTCTCAACAATCTTCCTCGGTGTTTTGGCATCGTCTAGAAATGGACGGGAAAGTCTAATTTCGTTCTTTGCACCTTTAAATGAAAATTTAGGGATCGTGCAATCAAGCTTGACCAAGCTGTTTCTCAAATCTGATGTTTTGGGCCTTTTAGTGACCTCTTTCCCTTTCGACGTGGTCCCTGGGTTACTTTCACCGGGGACAACATGGTTTACGTCATCAGTTTTATTTATTAATCCTTGAGGCGGAGCTTTATGAATCGTCTGTGTCGTGTTGTAAACTTGCTCTTTCCTAATATCATAATCCCTAGAAATATATTTTGAACTATTCGAGGCCGACACTTTAACTCCCTTGCCACTTCCACGCGACTCTCTACCACTCTCATGTGACTCTCTAGGACTGGGTCTAGATTTGTAGATTTTCATAACATCTCCCGTGAGCTGCAGGCGAGAATGGGCAAAAGAGGTGACCGGCAGTACGAACGTTTTCTTCGTCATGTTTTCATAGTTCGGGGCGCCGAGGATGACTCGTCGACTCCCCAATTTGTACCCTCGTTGGTCAACGTCTATACACGAGTAGATAGGATATTCAAATTCTCGAATCTTTGAGCTCATTCTCCTCATTTTCTGACTACCACTTTTGCCATTTAGAAGTTCGCCAATGTCAATCAACTGGAGTGTAGAGCGTGTTGTATGCGGTCTAGGGGTGCAGCCCTGGCCTTGTATCGGTAAAGTGAATCGCCGGTTGAACAAACTTGCTGCACCCGTTGATGGTCTTAGAGATCGTATGACACTCGACTGACCCGGGTGCCCAGGTGGGTAGGTGGACACAGCATCAATGACCTTTCGGAAATAGTTGTATTCATACTCCAGGGAGCTGTGGACAGTGCAAGACGGCGTCTCAGATCCCAGCGCCCTGTACGAGACTGCAGATTTGGAACGCGTGGGACTCATTATCTTGCTAGATTTGTTAGGGAATTGAAGTGGGCATCTCTCTTAGCCACAATGAAGACCTTTTTTTGATTACGATGTAACTTTTTTTCCGGTCATCTCGGATCAACCTGTTTGTATAAAGTATACGATAAATATAGCAACTGAAAAAAACGACGGCCCACTCATCAGCTATACAAACATTTATTTGTTTAATTACAGAATATACTTTCTTTAATTAGTTTTTAAGCCTGCTTACAAATTGTTACTTTGTGGTGTTTGGATGACAAGTTATATGTTAGGCTTAAAGCTAATGTATGTGTTTCTACGCTAACGCGATACACTTCTAGAAACGGGAAGTTAGTGTCAATACCATTTATCAAAACGAACGTCATTCAATCTGTATGAATAGCCGGCTATACAAATAAAATCGTCAACATTTGTATTTATTTAAACTGATACGTACTAAAAAGCAATTATTTAAATTCGCCCCGTCCATGTATTGATATCATTTGAACGCAGAGTTCAAAGGTTGGTTCTTTATGTTCTGCCATAAAATCTTTCCGTTTCTTTTTCCGGTTTTTGGATTTTATCTCCAGAGCTGCTAACTAAAGGTTGTGACAGCGACAGAAGCGTTTTGTAACTTCGCGTAGAGCTACTTTCTAATCGATAAGTTATTCAAATTTGAAGCGTACAAAATTTTTTTTAGTATATTAGCAGGGACATAATGCATGAGAGCTCAAGCACAAAATAAAATCTCTTTCAACTATGAGATGCAAATTACATTCTATTGAATGGTGGGGTAATTAAAAGAAGTGCCGAGTTTCTTCAGACATCTATAATATAATTCACCAAAGCAAGAGCGAGTATGTGCAAATAAGCATGACGAATGACCCTCGCTGGGGTCGACCTATCAGTTCATGGTTGGCAAGCGAATGTGGTGGAGAGAGGGGCAAAAATGGATTCTTGCGTTCACTTGCGTTGTTCCTTCACAAAATATAACATGCGATTCGTTGTGATCCCGTCCACCTTACACGCGGAAGGACCTGGGTTCAAGCCCCAGCGAAAACATTATCTTTTTTTTTAATGTGTGTTTGTGCCCGTTCTCCCCCCCCCTTTTCGCAAACATGGTCGCCTCCCACGATCGGCCTATACCAGTTTATGGTTGGCAAGCTAGGGTGATGGACAGGTAGATAAACTCAGTGCAAATGTCTCGAGACCAACAATGCGTCTGTTCAGACGTACACTCGCATTCTTTTGATTTGTCCCTGCTGTAGTTTGTGTCCGTTCTTTCCCCGCTTTCTTTGCACTATCAATGAGCAAGTCTGCGGCGTATGCTACGCCGCGGCGCGTATCTAGTACATATATATATATATATATATAATTTACCAGAACAAGCACAAGACGAGTGCAAATAAGTTTGATGAATGACCCTCACCAGGGTCGACCAATCACAGTTTACGGTTGGCAGGCTAAGGTGGTGCAGGTAGCTAACAGCACGGCGCATGTTCGAGACTAACAATGCGTCGTAGGTTCTCCCCCTTCCCGAGGTTCACTCTCATTGTTCTGATTTTTCGTGATGTTGTATCCGTTCTCTCCCCCCCCCCTTTTCTTTGCATAATAGCACTTTATATGAGCAAGTCTGCGGCGTATGTTACGCCGCTTGTCACATTACGCTTGATATTGTTTAAACAAGGGTGTTAAAGGTTTGTAAAAAGCATTTTAGTAATTAGTAAAATGTTTTTAATTTATTTTAAAAAACTATTTTTTTAAAATTTAGCCATAGTTAATTATAAAAACAATAACATGTTACAGGTTTATAGTTGTTTTTTTTTAAGTTTCAACTCAAAAAAAATAATTAATCTAGGCCTATTCATTATTTAGATATCATGTAACTGAAATCTAAGTTATAAATGCTTATTTTTCCATTCCGATCGTTACGGCAATAGAAGCCCACAGATAAGGATACACCGTTGGTGAAAGTGATAAAATAAAATATGATTTCTATTGATCTCGTCTTATCGGATTTACACCCCCCTCCCCCCCCCTCACCGTGTCTCTCAATGATACGTATGTCATTTATCTGTAAACTACATTTTCATATATTGGTTTGACTGTCGTTGCAGAGAAAAGAAGGCTTTTAACGTATCAGAAAGTAAAGACTAACTTTAAAGTACAACTCTAAGCCAGGGAGTTTAAAGCAATGTATTTGCCATTACAAAAAAACTGATCGTTTTTAATATTTGTTTGACTGCCATTGTAGAGAAAAAGAAAGCTTTTAACGGATCAGGCTGAGGGGACTAACTGTAGGTATAGAACACTCTACGCCAGTCAGTTGTGCAAACTTATTTATTGTAAAAACAAATATATTTTTTAAAAAAAGAATACATTACTATACTACGTGTTTTTTATTGAATCTATAAGGTTATGTCGAGAATAGCGAGTAGATTTAAATGGTGTTACTTTTACTAGCCACTACTATTTGAATAATTAAGTTTGCTTTTATAAGAATGCTCATTGACAAGTATGACATTCAGATTCAGGCCTAATCTATGTTTATAGTTTATTTATATAATATCAATATCCGTATTTTCTACTCAATTCTTTCAAAATCATATTCATATAAATTTGCAACACACACATGGGAGTCCATATGGAGATTAATGCCATGTGATTACATATTGAGATTCGTGGGTTGTTTTTACACAAAATATTTTCTTTTCACCCCCGCCCCCCACCTATTAAATTTCTTCCTACACCTCAGGAAAAAAATGTTTTAAAAATTAAAAAATAAATATTAATTTTAAAAAATCACACCCACGCACACTATCCTCAAATGTCTGTTAAATGAATGATATTCTGAATTAAATTTTAACAACTATTTTCTTGTATTCCTCATTAGAAGATTTGCCTGTTTTTTTGTTTTTTTTTAAAATGTTTTTTTTTGTAACTTGATTGATATAGGTGACATGAAATTTGTGTTAAAAGATTCTTTATGCAAGTAAATTAGCTTAGTATAATTGTACTAAATAGCATTCTGTTTCCTCGTCTCTATACAACGCAATACGGTATCGTTTAATTAAATATTTCAACGTTTATCAGAAAAATATTGTTGCATTTATCACAGTATCTGTTTAGTTGGTTTGTATTCGCAGAAATAAAACTTGTAACAAATAAACCTAAAGTTTTGCAGGTCCAATTTTCAAGATACCCAATAGTTTAAATATTTCAGACAAAGTCATAAATTCTTTGAAAAAAAAACAAAGAAATTAATTTGTTAAAATTGTATATAGACACCAACATTTATAATACCTTATTAATGTAAACATTGAATTCGGCCCTATTTCAGGTCACAACACAAAAATTAAACCTTACCTTGCGGTGACGGATGATACTTGAAATTTACGTAATTGGAACTCTACAACTACAATGTAATTCACAGAGTTAGAATTACTACTCGATCTATTAAATTCACTTAACTCTAATCCAAGACTTAAGCATGAAATGTAAATCATGCAAGTCTTGAAACACGTTTACAGAATGGGCACGTCGGTAGAACTGACCTGACAAACGACTTACAACACTGCCGATTGTCGCTGTGACACATATCTTGTAAACTCCGCTGCACTGACAGGGAGCCATTAAATCTTGAATGTGCTGGTAGAAGGTCTTTCAGCAAAAAGTTGACGTCTTCCTTTCACTGCCCCCCCCCCACCCCACCACACCACCGCCCAGCACAGTTGGTTCGATCGCTGCTGTCGAGCATATCTTGTGTAGTTTGGTTATAGCGTCTGACATAGCGGGCCTTTGGTGAGAGTTGTTGCCCTTTAAATCGCGCTATTGGTTTTGTTATGCGTGTTGAATCGTTGTTATATGAAATCAAACGTCTAAATAGTTTTGAATGTTCAGTTCGCTTTTCTATTTTTTAAAACAAACAATTTGTTCGTAAAATTAATTTTTAAAAATTAAGTATGCATTATTTTAAATATGTATAAATCAAGTTTTCATTTTGCACATCTAAAAACTCCACGAGAACGCATTAAAAAAATTCTTATCTTATCTTATCTGTTACAGACGCTCCTTCTATACATATGTATCCTGTGTCCTACGCTAATCTATGGTTAGTGTTTAGTCCTACATCCTTATAAGAGTTTTAAATGTTGATAAAGTGTTGGTTTTCCTGGTTTCTTCAAGCAACCCATGCCACCCCCGAATTCCGTACGGGAAGAACGAAAATATGTATGTGTTTGTTCTTGCATACCGAATAAGAAAGTTGTTTTTATCCTTATGTCTGTCTGAGGGTTGCATTAAGTTATCTTTGTGCTGTATTTCTAAGTTATAATTAATTGCTTTATGTATAATTACTACTTCACGGAATAGCAATGATTATTTATTTTTTCCAAAATAAAGGCAATGAATTAAATCTAAGATTGGGGTCAATACATTGGAACATAATATATTTAGGTGGCAACACTTACATCAAACTTATGTTCTTGAAAACGGCGTTGAAAAAAAATTAGTCAAATTTGCATATATTAGATATCAGTTTATTTAAAACGTTGTTTTTTGGGTTTTTTTTATGTATGTATCCATTGCTATCGCCAATGTGAGTTTTCAGTTGTTCTGTTTGGCGTTGAAGAATTCAGGGTCAAACTCCGTCCACAGTTTGTTTTTGTGATATCTCAGACTCTCAGATTTGTTCAACTCTGTGTGATATCTCAGATGTGTTCAACTCTGTGTGATATCTCAGATTTGTCCAACTCTGTGTTATATCTCAGATTTGTCTAACTCTGTGTGATATCTCAGATTTGTCCAACTATGTGTGATATCTCAGATTTGTCCAACTATGTGTGATATCT
Source organism: Ampullaceana balthica (assembly GCA_944989445.1). Classification (NCBI taxonomy): domain Eukaryota; kingdom Metazoa; phylum Mollusca; class Gastropoda; family Lymnaeidae; genus Ampullaceana; species Ampullaceana balthica. The sequence goes on along the minus strand of CALYLW010000998.1, from coordinate 344,493 downwards.
CAGATTTGTTCAACTTTTGTGTGATATCTCAGATTTGTCTAACTCTTTGTGATATCTCAGATATTCTCACCTTTATCTTATGTTTGATATCCTTGGCACAAAATATCCTAGCTACGCACCTGCCGGAGACCGGTCAAAAGAATGTAAACGGCATGGCCCAAGCTTTGCACGATGGGTTTCCTGATTCTTATACTTTGTTTTATCTAAAAATGTTTTTGAATGTATCTTTATAATCATTTCACAGTCTGTTGAGCTCGAATGGGAATAAGATCTTGAGGTAGCAGATAAATATATTTTTTTTTCTTATCTAGAAACAAATGCTTGAAAGTGACATGAGGCTTGTGACATTACAATCTTGGGAAGTCAATATCCAAATCTCATGTCAATAATTCAAAGCTGTCAATAATTCAATCTTATATCAATACCTCAATATCATTTCGATAATTCAGTATCTTGTCGAAAATTCAACCTCACGTTAAATAATTCAGTTTTCTGTTTTCATCAATTTACTATCCTAAAAATATCAAAGCCTTTGCTATTTTTTATTTTGTATAGTAGAATACACAGAATATAATATGTGTACTCAATTTTTTCTAGTGCAAATGCTTTCATATTTACTGTTAAAATGTGTATTTTGTCTTTCTGCTATAATCATTGCCAAACACACATTGTTTAATTAACACACTTTTATCTCACCTTTAAGAGACTGAAAATGCCCATTTCATTGATGATTTTCAATCAAAAACAATTTATTTCCTGTAATCTTGTCTAAATCACCAGTGCAACGAGAGAAAAGTAAGTTGATTAATAATTCCTTTTTAAAAATAATTTTAATACACTAGACGCCCCGCGGCGTAGCATACGCCGCAGACTTGCTCATGGAGAGTGCAAAGAAAATGGAGAAATAACGGACATAAACTACAGCACGAAGAAATCATAAACAACGCGAGTGAACGTCGGTTTGGGAGGGGGACTGCCAACTCATTGTTGGTTTGCAGGAGAAATTCGGTACACCCCTAGCTTCTATGAAGTCAGCTATATAACGATAATCGGTTTAAAATCAGAGTTACATAATCGATAATCGGTTTTAAAAAACAACAGAAAACAACAACACACAATTAACAACCCTAAACATGACTAACTCTCGCTAGGGTCGGCCAATCACAGTTTATGTTTAAGGGATGGTCGTATTAAACGGGAGGCGGGTAACAACAACCTCAGTGTGCTTGTCTCCATGCTTACTCGCTATTTTTTACTTACTTTGTGCTGCTTTTTGTGTCTGTACTCTCACCTCCCCCAATCCGTTCGTTGCACTGTCTATTATGAGCAAGTCTGTGGCGTATGCTATGCCGCGGGTCTCTCCAGAATTCCTTCTTTCCATTCAATCACAGTCGTTTGCCCAAACCCATCCCATTTTGACAAATGTGTCTTTCAAGAAGTCTTCACCCGTAACTAAATCAGCTAGTGTTGGCAATAAAGGGGTAAAAGAACGGGCACAAACAGACATTTTTAAAAAATTTAAAAAAAAATGTTTTCGCTGGGGCTTGAACCCAGGACCATCGACGTATGAGGCGGACGTGATAACCAGTACACTACGAATTTCACATTTACTGTGAAGGAACAATGCAAGTGAACGCAAGTGCATTGTTGCCACCCACTCCCACCCCCACCCCCTTTTTTTTCATTTCATCCCACCACGCTTGCCAACAGTGTTTAGTTGACCCGAGCGAGGGTGATTCGTCACGCTCTGTTGCACATGCAGCTTCTTCTTGCCTCACAGGGTCCGACCACGAAGAGAATTATATATATATATATATAGATAATTAAATTTTGCGCACCGATATCATAATGATGCACCCACTCCTCTCGGGATCTCTTGTACATCTCCCACAAGGAAGACGCACGCTTGGCGGAAGTGTTGCCGGACTTCCTGTGGCCTCTACCAACTAAGAATGTGCTACCCCTTGGGGAGAGACCTTCCTAGTGGGTGCACCCTCACGTCTGCCACGGTCCGGTGAACATGTCAACTCTTGCTGCCACTGCAACCAGCGCTCCATGTCGTCAACTACACGGGACTTTTCCATGCAGATTATTTCAAAATAATGTTAGTTACACGGCTCAGGAAATGGTTGTCTTCTCTGAAACGAAAGCGAAAAAAATATACGGCACTGCAGGTATTAGTATTAGCGAGTAATAGAAGTTTTGAATAATATTTTCATATTAAATCTTAAAATGAGCTATAAATGAAAATTAGCAAATTTTCCGAATTGGTAAGGGGGTCAATTTTATTTTAAATTTCAGTAATTAGTCGAATCTTCAACACACTAAAACTAATGGTATATTTGGTGTAAAAACAAATTTAAAAAACGCGAGTAAATTAACATAACATTGAAATTACATTAGATTACATTGCACTAAAAATTACCCTTAAAAAACGAAATTATGCAAATAACACCATTTAGTAAAGCTAGGAAAGTTAGAAGTTGAACCAATAGGGGTAGGCCAGTAGCAGAAACAGGGGTGCTTCTAAAGTCTAAATGGATTCAACATGTTTTAACTCAAACTGTGCCCGCGATCCTGACCCACGGATGTATTTTCCCCTGCACATAAAAAAAGTGTTCTGAACGAATGGAACAGCCAGCATTACACCAAAGTCATGAATTAAATTAAGAGCCAGAAGTTTGATTAAATTATTAAATAAACTTTCCATAAATTTAACAAGTGATTATTTATGGCTTTTAAAAAAAAACTTTAGGACACTGTGCCCAATGAAAGCGGAACAAGTTTGGAAGCAATGGCCACAATCAGCAAACAGTTGGAGCGGCTTCCGACCATGTTCGTGAAGGAGTGTGGATATATACCAATGTAAGTGTGGTTATATACCAATGTAAGTGTGATTATATACCAATGTCTGTGCGGTTGTATACCAATGTAAGTGTGATTATATACCAATGTCTGTGCGGTTGTATACCAATGTAATTGTGATTATATATCAATGTAAGTGTGGTTATATACCAATGTAAGTGTGGTTATATACCAATGTAAGTGTGGTTATATACCAATGTTAGTGGGGCTGTATACCAATATAAGTGTGGTTATATACCAATATAAGTGTGGTTGTATACCAATGTGAGTGTGGTTATATACCAATGTAAGTGTGGTTGTATACCAATGTAAGTGTGGTTATATACCAATGTAAGTGTGGTTATATACCAATGTAAGTGTGGTTATATACCAATGTAAGTGTTGTTATATACCAATGTAAGTGTGGTTGTATACCAATGTAAGTGTGGTTATATACCAATGTAAGTGTGGTTATATACCAATGTAAGTGTGGTTATATACCAATGTAAGTGTGGTTATATACCAATGTAAGTGTGGTTATATACCAATGTAAGTGTGGTTATATACCAATGTAAGTGTGGTTATATACCAATGTAAGTGGGGTTGTATACCAATGTAAGTGTGGTTATATACCAATGTAAGTGTGGTTATATACCAATGTAAGTGTGGTTATATACCAATGTAAGTGTGGTTATATACCAATGTAAGTGTGGTTATATACCAATGTAAGTGTGGTTATATACCAATGTAAGTGTGGTTATATACCAATGTAAGTGTGGTTATATACCAATGTAAGTGTGGTTATATACCAATGTAAGTGTGGTTATATACCAATGTAAGTGTGGTTATATACCAATGTAAGTGTGGTTATATACCAATGTAAGTGTGGTTATATACCAATGTAAGTGTGGTTATATACCAATGTAAGTGTGGTTATATACCAATGTAAGTGTGGTTATATACCAATGTAAGTGTGGTTATATACCAATGTAAGTGTGGTTATATACCAATGTAAGTGTGGTTATATACCAATGTAAGTGTGGTTATATACCAATGTAAGTGTGGTTATATACCAATGTAAGTGTGGTTATATACCAATGTAAGTGTGGTTATATACCAATGTAAGTGTGGTTATATACCAATGTAAGTGTGGTTATATACCAATGTAAGTGTGGTTATATACCAATGTAAGTGTGGTTATATACCAATGTAAGTGTGGTTATATACCAATGTAAGTGTGGTTATATACCAATGTAAGTGTGGTTATATACCAATGTAAGTGTGGTTATATACCAATGTAAGTGTGGTTATATACCAATGTAAGTGTGGTTATATACCAATGTAAGTGTGGTTATATACCAATGTAAGTGTGGTTATATACCAATGTAAGTGTGGTTATATACCAATGTAAGTGTGGTTATATACCAATGTAAGTGTGGTTATATACCAATGTAAGTGTGGTTATATACCAATGTAAGTGTGGTTATATACCAATGTAAGTGTGGTTATATACCAATGTAAGTGTGGTTATATACCAATGTAAGTGTGGTTATATACCAATGTAAGTGTGGTTATATACCAATGTAAGTGTGGTTTATACCAATGTAAGTGTGGTTATATACCAATGTAAGTGTGGTTATATACCAATGTAAGTGTGGTTATATACCAATGTAAGTGTGGTTATATACCAATGTAAGTGTGGTTATATACCAATGTAAGTGTGGTTATATACCAATGTAAGTGTGGTTATATACCAATGTAAGTGTGGTTATATACCAATGTAAGTGTGGTTATATACCAATGTAAGTGTGGTTATATACCAATGTAAGTGTGGTTATATACCAATGTAAGTGTGGTTATATACCAATGTAAGTGTGGTTATATACCAATGTAAGTGTGGTTATATACCAATGTAAGTGTGGTTATATACCAATGTAAGTGTGGTTATATACCAATGTAAGTGTGGTTATATACCAATGTAAGTGTGGTTATATACCAATGTAAGTGTGGTTATATACCAATGTAAGTGTGGTTATATACCAATGTAAGTGTGGTTATATACCAATGTAAGTGTGGTTATATACCAATGTAAGTGTGGTTGTATACCAATGTAAGTGTGGTTATATACCAATGTAAGTGTGGTTATATACCAATGTAAGTGTGGTTATATACCAATGTAAGTGTGGTTATATACCAATGTAAGTGTGGTTATATACCAATGTAAGTGTGGTTATATACCAATGTAAGTGTGGTTATATACCAATGTAAGTGTGGTTGTATACCAATGTCTGTGTGGTTGTATACCAATGTAAGTGTGGTTATATACCAATGTAAGTGTGGTTATATACCAATGTAAGTGTGGTTATATACCAATGTAAGTGTGGTTATATACCAATGTAAGTGTGGTTATATACCAATGTAAGTGTGGTTATATACCAATGTAAGTGTGGTTATATACCAATGTAAGTGTGGTTGTATACCAATGTAAGTGTGGTTATATACCAATGTAAGTGTGGGTTGTATACCAATGTAAGTGTGGTTATATACCAATGTAAGTGTGGTTATATACCAATGTAAGTGTGGGTTGTATACCAATGTAAGTGTGGTTATATACCAATGTAAGTGTGGTTATATACCAATGTAAGTGTGGTTATATACCAATGTAAGTGTGGGTTATATACCAATGTAAGTGTGGTTATATACCAATGTAAGTGTGGTTATATACCAATGTAAGTGTGGTTATATACCAATGTAAGTGTGGTTATATACCAATGTAAGTGTGGTTATATACCAATGTAAGTGTGGTTATATACCAATGTAAGTGTGGTTATATACCAATGTAAGTGTGGTTATATACCAATGTAAGTGTGGTTGTATACCAATGTAAGTGTGGTTATATACCAATGTAAGTGTGGTTATATACCAATGTAAGTGTGGTTATATACCAATGTAAGTGTGGTTATATACCAATGTAAGTGTGGTTATATACCAATGTAAGTGTGGTTGTATACCAATGTAAGTGTGGTTATATACCAATGTAAGTGTGGTTATATACCAATGTAAGTGTGGTTATATACCAATGTAAGTGTGGTTATATACCAATGTAAGTGTGGTTATATACCAATGTAAGTGTGGTTGTATACCAATGTAAGTGTGGTTATATACCAATGTAAGTGTGGTTATATACCAATGTAAGTGTGGTTATATACCAATGTAAGTGTGGTTATATACCAATGTAAGTGTGGTTATATACCAATGTAAGTGTGGTTATATACCAATGTAAGTGTGGTTATATACCAATGTAAGTGTGGTTATATACCAATGTAAGTGTGGTTATATACCAATGTAAGTGTGGGTTGTATACCAATGTAAGTGTGGTTATATACCAATGTAAGTGTGGTTATATACCAATGTAAGTGTGGTTGTATACCAATGTAAGTGTGGTTATATACCAATGTAAGTGTGGTTATATACCAATGTAAGTGTGGTTATATACCAATGTAAGTGTGGTTATATACCAATGTAAGTGTGGTTATATACCAATGTAAGTGTGGTTATATACCAATGTAAGTGTGGTTATATACCAATGTAAGTGTGGTTATATACCAATGTAAGTGTGGTTATATACCAATGTAAGTGTGGTTATATACCAATGTAAGTGTGGTTATATACCAATGTAAGTGTGGTTATATACCAATGTAAGTGTGGTTATATACCAATGTAAGTGTGGTTATATACCAATGTAAGTGTGGTTATATACCAATGTAAGTGTGGTTATATACCAATGTAAGTGTGGTTATATACCAATGTAAGTGTGGTTATATACCAATGTAAGTGTGGTTATATACCAATGTAAGTGTGGTTATATACCAATGTAAGTGTGGTTATATACCAATGTAAGTGTGGTTATATACCAATGTAAGTGTGGTTATATACCAATGTAAGTGTGGTTATATACCAATGTAAGTGTGGTTTTATACCAATGTAAGTGTGGTTATATACCAATGTAAGTGTGGTTATATACCAATGTAAGTGTGGTTATATACCAATGTAAGTGTGGTTATATACCAATGTAAGTGTGGTTATATACCAATGTAAGTGTGGTTATATACCAATGTAAGTGTGGTTATATACCAATGTAAGTGTGGTTATATACCAATGTAAGTGTGGTTATATACCAATGTAAGTGTGGTTATATACCAATGTAAGTGTGGTTATATACCAATGTAAGTGTGGTTATATACCAATGTAAGTGTGGTTATATACCAATGTAAGTGTGGTTATATACCAATGTAAGTGTGGTTATATACCAATGTAAGTGTGGTTATATACCAATGTAAGTGTGGTTATATACCAATGTAAGTGTGGTTATATACCAATGTAAGTGTGGTTATATACCAATGTAAGTGTGGTTATATACCAATGTAAGTGTGGTTATATACCAATGTAAGTGTGGTTATATACCAATGTAAGTGTGGTTATATACCAATGTAAGTGTGGTTATATACCAATGTAAGTGTGGGTTATATACCAATGTAAGTGTGGTTATATACCAATGTAAGTGTGGTTATATACCAATGTAAGTGTGGTTATATACCAATGTAAGTGTGGTTGTATACCAATGTAAGTGTGGTTATATACCAATGTAAGTGTGGTTATATACCAATGTAAGTGTGGTTATATACCAATGTAAGTGTGGTTATATACCAATGTAAGTGTGGTTATATACCAATGTAAGTGTGGTTATATACCAATGTAAGTGTGGTTATATACCAATGTAAGTGTGGTTATATACCAATGTAAGTGTGGTTGTATACCAATGTAAGTGTGGTTATATACCAATGTAAGTGTGGTTATATACCAATGTAAGTGTGGTTGTTATACCAATGTAAGTGTGGTTATATACCAATGTAAGTGTGGTTATATACCAATGTAAGTGTGGTTATATACCAATGTAAGTGTGGTTATATACCAATGTAAGTGTGGTTATATACCAATGTAAGTGTGGTTATATACCAATGTAAGTGTGGTTATATACCAATGTAAGTGTGGTTGTTATACCAATGTAAGTGTGGTTGTATACCAATGTAAGTGTGGTTATATACCAATGTAAGTGTGGTTGTATACCAATGTAAGTGTGGTTATATACCAATGTAAGTGTGGTTATATACCAATGTAAGTGTGGTTATATACCAATGTAAGTGTGGTTATATACCAATGTAAGTGTGGTTATATACCAATGTAAGTGTGGTTATATACCAATGTAAGTGTGGTTATATACCAATGTAAGTGTGGTTATATACCAATGTAAGTGGGGTTGTATACCAATGTAAGTGTGATTATATACCAATGTAAGTGTGGTTATATACCAATGTAAGTGTGGTTATATACCAATGTAAGTGTGGTTGTATACCAATGTAAGTGTGGTTATATACCAATGTAAGTGTGGTTATATACCAATGTAAGTGTGGTTGTATACCAATGTAAGTGTTGTTATATACCAATGTAAGTGTTGTTATATACCAATGTAAGTGTGGTTATATACCAATGTAAGTGTGGTTATATACCAATGTAAGTGTGGTTGTATACCAATGTAAGTGTGGTTATATACCAATGTAAGTGTGGTTATATACCAATGTAAGTGTGGTTATATACCAATGTAAGTGTGGGTTGTATACCAATGTAAGTGGGTTTGTATACCAATGTAAGTGTGGTTGTATACCAATGTAAGTGGTATTGTATACCAATGTAAGTGGGGTTGTATACCAATGTAACTGTTGTTGTATACCAATGTAAGTGTGGTTATATACCAATGTAAGTGTGGTTATATACCAATGTAAGTGTGGTTATATACCAATGTAAGTGTGGTTTATATACCAATGTAAGTGTGGTTATATACCAATGTAAGTGTGGTTATATACCAATGTAAGTGTGGTTATATACCAATGTAATTGTGGTTGTTTTATCCACTGTCAGTGTGGTTGTATACCAATGTAAGTGTGATTATATACCAATGTAAGTGGGGTTGTATACCAATGTAAGTGTGGTTATATACCAATGTAAGTGTGGTTATATACCAATGTAAGTGTTGTTATATACCAATGTAAGTGTTGTTATATACCAATGTAAGTGTGGTTATATACCAATGTAAGTGTGGTTATATACCAATGTAAGTGTGGTTATATACCAATGTAAGTGTGGTTATATACCAATGTAAGTGGGGTTGTATACCAATGTAAGTGTGATTATATACCAATGTAAGTGTGGTTATATACCAATGTAAGTGTGGTTATATACCAATGTAAGTGTGGTTGTATACCAATGTAAGTGTGGTTATATACCAATGTAAGTGTGGTTATATACCAATGTAAGTGTGGTTGTATACCAATGTCTGTGTGGTTGTATACCAATGTAAGTGTGGTATTATACCCATGTAAATGTTGTGATATAAAAGTGTAAAACAACATAATCCGCATTGCTTAAACAGAATTTTCCTCGGCTATTCCCATCACAAAATTCCAATGTCTCGAAATTTTGCATTTCAGAGTCCTGACGAATGCCGCTGCCATTATTGAGAAAAATTTAAAAACTAAAGATTTGTTTCAAACCCAGGGTTTGCCTGCACGAGTCAATCAGACATTAGTAAGTATATGAAACGGTTCGTAAGTAAATGAGTCAGTTTGTCTCACTGGCTGACTACACTAAAATAAGTGAATTGCTGCCATTTCGCTCAAGGAACACGCATTAATAAGTACATTATTTTATATTAAACTAAAGAGAAAATAGCCTAAAGGCGAACAACTAAAAAATGCTCACCAGAAAGAAAAAAAACACCTAGATATCGTCAGAAACTTTTTTTAAAGAAAACAAAGGAAAAAAAGTAATGTTTAAAATAGTAATTGAAATGCATAGCTGCGGTACTATGAGAGAGTTACGCAAGTGCTCCGGTTGTGTCCGAGAGGGTTCATTTGAACCTTTTGTTCTAGTTTCAATCCCCCTCCCCCTCCCGAAACCAAGTAAAAAGTTACTTGTCCCATTTTAACGCTACGTAATTCACCAGGAGGCCGATTTTTATGACATTCACTCAGCCTTTTAATTACTCAGACGTGTGCGTGCCACCCTGTTAGTAGGAAGAGTTCCGCTTATTGGCGGCTTTGCTTGTCAGCAGCCTCGTTTTGGTTTCCGTAGTTATCTGCCTTGATCGGTTAGCGTCGATGAAAGGTTAAATTTCAAAACTTCCCCCGCCCACTGACAACGTGTGCTCTAGCTCTCCTAGTAACCAATCAATATGAGACCCTACTGAACAGATCTCGTTTCGTCAAACAACTTTAGAGGTGATGAAAATAATTTTGGATTTTATATGTGGAATCAATTTGTTTTAGGCTACTAATAACTTTTTCGGAAGGCATATTCGTTATTTGGTAGTTGTTAATTGACACGCCTGATGTGGTCAAATCTTTCACTACAATAAATTGTTTCAACGGCCGGTTAATCCCAGTTTTATATGTCAGTGTAATCAATGGGTTAACATAATTAATCGGTTAATCCAAATTTTGAATGCCAGTCATAAGTTTATAGTTACAGTTTTGTAAAGACATTTAGTGCAAGTCTTACGTTACATCATTGTTTCGCGCGATGTCAAGAGGAAATGTGTGATTCTTATAGTTTGAATAGGAAAATGGTAAACCTGGTTATAGTAAATGAATATGTAAGGAATCATTTTAAAATTAGGAATATTTCAATTTTAGTATGTTTTCATGGAAAATTTGCCCGTAGAAACTTTGGGAAATGCATTCTGAAAATTTGGGATATCTTTAGGATATCCCATCAAGTATGGACTAGACACTTACGAACAATAGGATATGAATTCGGAAACTATAGGATACACTCGCGGCTAAAATGGCTCTAAAAGTTAGTGTTTTTTTCCAAAAACGTCACAAAATTTTGAAGAAAAAACAACAACACTTGGCGTGTCTTAAGTGGTAAGCATGAGATGACTGTAGACCTAAAGGGCATGACCCTCTCACACACTTGTATGACCCTCTCACACACTTGTATGATATTCTCACACACTTGTTCGATGTTATATTCGGCCGACATCCGTTAAATATCTCGAAGGCCGGCCAAAAAATGACTTTTGTCACGTACATAATCTGATGTTGGATGGGATTCATTCATTTCCTGTATCTAGAAGAACTGTTGGATTTATTACCTAAGAATTGTTTTAAAGGACTTCAAAATTCGACCAAAGTCAATCAATAATTGATTATAAAACTTTGGTTTTTCCGTGATTTAAAATCTTAAACTCTTGCCTCGAATGAGTGTTTACAAGTCAATTATATTTATTTCAAAAGTTCAAGATATACAAATTATGAAATGTCCTAATTCTGGTAACGTCGTTACATTAACATCCTTCGCAATAGTTAGTCCTGGTCTCTACAGTATGTGTTCAACTAATCATTGCTAGGAGCGCTGGTAGGAAAAACTCACTTGATTATTTTTTATGTGAAATTTAAAAAAAAATTGTTGAAGCTAATTTTGAGATAACCCCCCTTTAGAAATCCTTTATTTGTATGTATAAATCTGCCACCTGGAAGCTGTCACCGTCCACTGGCTCGCTTCATCCCTAGGTCCAGCTTAGTGCCAAACGAGTCAACAGGGTCAAGAACGCCAGCGTGCATGACGTCATCGAGGCCATGAAGACGTTCCTCGTCCGCCTGCCGGAGCCACTCTTGCCGGAAAACATCTGCGATGAGCTGATCAAAGTATCGCCCGGCGACACCAAGGCCAACTACACGAACATACTGTCGGACTTCCGGCAGACGATGCCACACAACTTCGCCATCATTCATTTTATGATGAGGTTACTCAAAAAGGTTAAACGAACTTCATGGGCATCCACATTTGGTGGTTTTGGGGTAATAGGGCGTACATTTTCAATTCTTGCTGAGCGTTAATTCAAAATAACAAAAATAAATGAACTGAAAAACAAAGATGATCAAGTAAACATTATTTAAGTAAACATGTGTGACTATTACAATAATAATTACTCGCTAATCTTTTTTTTAGTAATCTTTTGATGGGGGCGAATTTATTTTCGGGGAGACTTTATTTTACCGGGTGGGTTGGGGGGGGGGATTTTAATCTGGAGGAGAATATTTACTTCCCCGGAGAATTTATTTTCTAATAAAGCCGCGGGGTGGGGGGGGGGTTGAGACAGAGAGAGACTCTGTATTGGGGAGGATTTATTTTGCAACTCAGGTTTTGAAAGAAGTTTCTCGTAGCTTAGGTTTTATTTAAACAATTTTGCGATTAACAATGAGCACAATAAGATATCTCATTCTAGCTATTATGGTCCATAAGTCCACCGAGCTCCGAATGGGTACCTAACACTAGTTATGGAAAAAAATAAGTCAGCTGGGAAACGCGTGGAACCTTCATAGCCGTGGCCTGTGAACTCTGTGTCACTTGCCAATAGACCATCATGGTCTGTGGACGCACTAATCCTCTGTATAGAAAGAGCGTCTGTATAGATTATAAAATAAGACAATTTGCTTCATAACAGCCTTTGTTTGATTTCGGTTTGTTATTTTTAATTTTTGATTTATTTTTACTTTTACGACACTTTCGTACTGTTTACGGTCGATAACGACAGTACAACTGTTTGGACATACAAATAAAGTAAGCGTGTCGTTGATCTATCGAGTCCTTCCTCCAACAGGTCGGAGAACACGCTGAATACAACTCAATGGATATCCGAAAGTTGGCCACAATATTTGTTCTTGACGTCATCAACCCGTTGAAGATTGAACAACCTGGTCATGTAAGTGTATACCTAGTGGCTATAGAACAGTCCAGTCATGTACGTGTATACCTAGTGGCAATGGAACAGTCCAGTCATGTAAGTGTATACCTAGTGGCAATGGAACAGTCCAGTCATGTAAGTGTATACCTAGTGGCAATGGAACAGTCCAGTCATGTAAGTGTATACCTAGTGGCAATGGAACAGTCCAGTCATGTAAGTGTATACCTAGTGGCAATGAAACAGTCCAGTCATGTAAGTGTATACCTAGTGGCAATGGAACAGTCCAGTCATGTAAGTGTATACCTAGTGGCAATGTAACAGTCCAGTCATGTAAGTGTATACCTAGTGGCAATGGAACAGTCCAGTCATGTAAGTGTATACCTAGTGGCAATGGAACAGTACAGTCATGTAAGTGTATACCTAGTGGCAATGGAACAGTCCAGTCATGTAAGTGTATACCTAGTGGCAATGGAACAGCCCAGTCATGTAAGTGTATACCTAGTGGTAATGGAACAGTCCAGTCATGTAAGTGTATACCTAGTGGCAATGTAACAGTCCAGTCATGTAAGTGTATACCTAGTGGCAATGGAACAGTCCAGTCATGTAAGTGTATACCTAGTGGCAATGGAACAGTCCAGTCATGTAAGTGTAAACCTAGTGGCAATGGAACAGCCCAGTCATGTAAGTGTATACCTAGTGGCAATGGAACAGTCCAGTCATGTAAGTGTATACCTAGTGGCAATGGAACAGTCCAGTCATGTAAGTGTATACCTAGTGGCAATGGAACAGTCCAGTCATGTAAGTGTATACCTAGTGGCAATGGAACAGTCCAGTCATGTAAGTGTATACCTAGTGGCAATGGAACAGCCCAGTCATGTAAGTGTATACCTAGTGGCAATGGAACAGCCCAGTCAAATAGTAAGAAAAGGACGTTTTCATATTGAACAACTTTGAGGGGCGTTAAAAAATAACTAATTTCTTTGCGCATGAATTTTAAGTCAATCTTTATTTACGTTATTTCCAAAAATTATTTCATAATAATATTCACAAGATTCATGGACGTGCATGTGGAATTCTATTTCGGTGCTTAGGGGTACACAGGCCTTTGAGTTGTTGTTTTTTAATCCTTTATTCGACTTGACAATGTAAATATATGTACATACGTCCATACAAAAATTGAGATTAATAAACATGAAAAATTAAAATTATTTCAACTCCCGAACTGGCGATGGGTAATGGGGCTTTAGGGCAAATAATGTAAATAAATTATACATTATTAAAGTTTATGAATAACTAAATCTCGGTACTGCGAAAGCTTTTAAAATGGAATGCATAAGAAAAACAATTAGTTAAGGTGAATCTCAGCCCCAAATAGAACGTATAATGACCCAACGGGGGCTTAAATTGTGACTTAAAGACCATTAAATGGCTTAACGGCGGGGAAGATGGCACCACGACAAGGGCGCTTTACTGGAAAGTGTCGCGAGCGAGCAAGTAGGATCCATGGTGGGAACTACCTCGTAGTTGCAAGTCCCTTATTACGGAAATGCGAGCTGGACACTGTCCTACAAACCGATACCTGCACAGGTTGAACTCATATAGGGATCCCTGCTGTAGCCAATGTGAATAAAGTAATGGGGGTGAGACTGCAATCAGGCTTTTAAAAAGGTAAATGCATAAAATAAAACAGGGTATTAGTAGGCCTGACAGGACGTAACACAATGGAACAGTCCAGTCACGTCCTGTCAGGCCTACTAATACCCTGTTTTATTTTATGCATTTACCTTGTAGCCAATGTGGCATGGCTGAGGAGACGGTGACACACCTGCTGGCCGAATGCTCTGCAGCGACTGGGGTAGTGAACAGGTCAGGCAGCGTTAGAACTGCGGACGAATACCAGTATGGCGATGCCCATATGTTGAGGCTCGCCGCGGGCATAGTAAGCCGGCTCATAAGAGCCGAAGGATCGACCCTAAAAGGAATTGCCCATATTTAATTGAACGATATTCTCAAATTTGGTAAACTATTACCCAGATTTTTTACATAGGTTTTAAGAAGATTGTTTTTAATTTAATTTGCCAATTTAAAATGCAAAAAAAAATGCTTCTTTCAATCATTCTGCAACGCTGTTTGATATCTCTCTCATTTTGTTGTTTAGTTCACGCCTTACTTAATTATATTTTAGCAACACTCTTGTCATTTTTAGTCATAGTGTTTGCGGGGACAAACAATGCCACCGAATGCTTGTGACTCTGCACCATCTTCCAATTCTTTTTTAAATCCATACCAAAGTCTATGTCAATATTACATTTTTCCTAACCAGATCAACGTCAGTTTCGTAATTTACGTTTTAAAAGTGGCTTCAGTTGATTGATGATTGATTGGTTGGTTGGTTCAATAGCATGGACATTTCTTTGGGTAGGCCTATGTCCGGAAGAATAGCTGTTGAATCCTATGATTATTCATGGAATAGAAACCCTGTAGCATACTGTCAGACATAATGGTTGCTGTGACGTAAATTCGTAATATCACAATGACAATCGTGACGTGAGTCTTCGCCTCTCTTTCACGACTTTGATTATTCAGATTAGCGAAATCATCTCCTGCGCTCTAACGTTTTGCCGAGAGAATATCATTACTGCTTCAATGCCAACCTACAATGTTCTCATTCTACAGTTAATCTTTAGCTTCTGCTTCAGGCTTATGATCGTGACGATTTATAGAAAGACATATGGGGAAGAGAAATATATCCCACTTTATATATGAATCTCTAAAAATACGTAGATTACATCTTTACTGTTCTTCACCCCCACTAACCCACCCCCACCCCCACAGGACACTTTCTTGGTTGAACGAATGCAACGTCTGCCGTACCTGATCATGGTGGTGGAAAACATGATCCACTACGTGGAGATCTTCAATGACATTAATCAGATCAAGGGCGCCGTATCGCCACCAAGAGGTTTGATTTTATTGAAAGGTTAACCTAGAATAAGTGTCGGAATACGTTTTAAATAACTAATTAACTAATGAAGCTTTTTCTTTAGGATAGGTGGTCCTCAATGTATGTATTGTACTACGCACTAATGATTATTTTATAAATGGGCGGAGAAATGTAGAAAGTCTATCAAATAATATTTTGTACTTGAGAGTGCTTCAACTTTAGCGAGTGAAATTTATTTGACATATTAATTTATAAAAAAGAAGCAGTAAACTCAATCTTTCTTAAGCTTTTTTGTTTCCACTAACAATGATTTAAAACGGATCGCTCTTTTTTTTCTTCAAAAGGTTCTTCATGTACGAGGGTTCCCATAACGCATGTCATGGCATCAAAAAGCAATATATGTGGTACATTTTCTTTTCAATTCATCCCATTGCATGTTACATCTGAACTCAGTTTCAATGTTAAATGAAATAAATTATCCAGCCTTTTCATTTTATTAATACGGCTTTTTGTACCCATATACGCAGTGGGTCTGTTGTTACCATTTAAATTGTAGTTATAGTGTTAACCATCCGTGTATGTTGTAGGTCTTTATTAAATTATATTTTTATTTCGCCATGTAGATAAAAAAAAGTGTCACTCTTTTCGCAATCACACATGTGTGAATTAATATGTGCAAACACACATAATATTTAAAAAATATTAAAAGCACATCCATTTCACAGACCTGGTTAATAGGTCATTTTTCATTTTACGGATTAAACTCAAAGGTTTTAGTTCAAATTACAAATTATGAATTGGCATTGGACCACCTGTAATGAAATATTCAAATATCCGTCAACAGCTTCGGGCAATCAGACACCCATCGTAAGTCTCGTCCGGCATCCATCCAGCGGCAGCGTTGAGCTTCACCAAGGCGACACCCTAGCCTCCCATCCCATCGCGGACAAGCGATCTTTGTCTTCCCACTCCAACCTGCACGCTCCGACAGACCACGCCCCGCATGAATCCCGCCGCAGACAAAAGTCAAAGAACGCCCCAAAAGAAAGGGCTGAATGGCCGAAATCGGAACGAGGCTCGACGCACGATGCTGGGAAGACGAGTATCGCCTCCGAGCGTAGAGAGATGGGCGTCCAGGTGACAGGGTGCGACTCCAGCGTCAAGCAACCGTCCCTGACAAGATCCTCTGCGGGGAAACACTTCCGCAAGCTGAGCACGTCTCCCAGCTGGAGGGCCAAATCTGCGACGTCAAGGAAGAGAAAGTCGTCCACTCACAAGAGCGAGGTGCACCTGAGCACGGAGAAGAAACCGCCAAAGTCGGTGGATAAAAAACTAATACTGAGGCCGAAACCGCTGAGCGCGTCGCACGAGGGGAAAGGAAAGCGGAAGTCGAGGTCTAGTAATAAAATCTACCACTTGGAGCATTTCGGTAACGCTTCCGTCCGTAGCCACAGCCGCGAGTCCGAATACTCTGTCTTTCAACGAGACGAAGAGATGACCCCGTGGAACGACGTGGCATCAATCAGCGACGACACCAGCATCATGGCGAAGACCATTCGCAATCCCAGAGTTCTCTGCGACGAGACGGAGAGAAGGGCTGGGCCGGAACCAGCGCAGCCCGTTGATAACGCCAAGCCGGACTTGAGCAAAAGAATCCAGACGCCGTTCGCGAAGTACTCACTCGAGTACCGGCCTCTTAGCATCCTCGAGAAGCTGCGACTGTCTCGAATATTTGAAGTTTCGGACTCGTCTCACTCGGATACCTCAACGACCCATACCACGCCCCAGCCCCCCGCCCGGCTTTCCAGCAACGACCGGTGGGAAACCTTCATGTCCCACTGCTTCACTTTTCGTAAGAACAAAGGGGTTCAGCTCACCCCGCAGCCTAAGGATGCCGCTAAGGACGAGGTCAAACGCGACGAACCGAAAACGGAGACGGAGAAAAACATCGACAAAAACAGCGGCGAACAACCCGCGCCTGTAAAAGTCGAGAAAGAGAGGGACATTAAAATGTGCAGGCCAACAGCGAGCGTCTGCACTTTCCTTTCGTGTAGGAAAACTATCGTCCCGAAACAATGGACCACGGCCGTTACGGGGACGCCTTTGTCCATAAACTCGACTCCGTACGGATCCCAGATGAGCTGCGAGGAGACATCACAGGTTTACTCGAGGGGTCAGCAGAGAATTAAGGTCACTGTCAAGGATGTTCCACCCGGCATGTCGGCAAAACATCGCCACCTGTTGGCCAGAAGCAGCCAGTTCAACATGCCGATCCATACCACTGTCCGGCAGGATCGAATCCTCGGCGAATGGCTCGTGGACGTCGTATTGGTGTTCATTACCCTGCTGTGCACTTGTCTCGTCTTCTACATCCACCAGTACAACAGGCCGTCCAACGGCTGGAACTCTGAATAACATCGGTCTGTCTGGGTGGATGTGTCAGTGGGTCCTGTCATATTTGTCAGTGGGTCGTGTTATGTTTGTCAGTGGGTCCTGTCATATTTGTCAGTGGGTCTTGTCATATTTGTCAGTGTGTCGTGTCATATTTGTAAGCCAGTTTCGGTTTTCTATAGTATATTCGTGGTGCGTCAAATAAAAGAAACATACTTTTAGAATCCCGCGGCTTGGAAAAACTCTAAATGGATACAAGTTTCAATTAACTCTCAATTATGTTGATTTTT
The DNA here is from genome assembly GCA_944989445.1 of Ampullaceana balthica. Lineage (NCBI taxonomy): Eukaryota > Metazoa > Mollusca > Gastropoda > Lymnaeidae > Ampullaceana > Ampullaceana balthica. Next base: position 326,219 of record CALYLW010000998.1, on the reverse strand, counting down.
AAAAAATTATTAAATTGTATATATTATAATTTAAAATAGTCAAGCAAGCATTTCTATACATATATTATGATATATAGTGGATATTTAATTTATTTTCTTGTACGTATTTTTCTTTTTTGGTCCATCTTCATACGTGCGTTTACTTTTCACGTCAGCTTTTGACAATACATATCTTGGTTGAACAATTTTAAAATATATTGTTTTGAATTTAGAAAAAGTGTCAATAATTTCGCAGAGAACAAATAGTTAACAAAATTATTCTGTCTTACAATGGCTCGTAGTTTGATGGACTGTACAAATGAACATAAATGATTAGGGGCAAAAACATATTGCCTATCAAGCTCTTTAAATGCGGTCGAAAGTTAAATGAAGAGCCTTCAATGTTTGGAACATTCCTCTATGTTTGCATCGCATTTATTCAATGTCAATTGATTTACATTACCAAATAAATTTATTTTTTAAATATGACTTTTGAGTTTTGAAAGTTTAAGACTTTCTTCTTCCTTCTCTGTCAGTACCGAGCGTTCGGAATTAAGTGCATGTTAACATTTTCTTTCAGTATCCCTTAATATTTAATTTCCAAGTACTAATTTCATAATATAATAATACTCAAATCTTATATACCAACCTTGAATTGCCAGCTCCCTCTTTAAAAAAATTTTCATTGAATTAAATATTAAAGTTTAGAAAGTGCTTGCTCCTAATATAAATTACGATTGGCGCAGATGTGCGTGGATCTTCAAACGTTGCGATGCTGTAATTGTTAAGCAGGGGAAATTAATCGACGTTGCATTTCTCCATTGACATTGCCTAAGGCTGAGGCTCTAGCAATTACGGGAATGTGGAGCTTGGTTATTTCCCGGGTGAATTTTTGTAAGTGGTAAACAATAATGTTTGCCAAGCAGGCAGTTGCTTTGTTTGTATTTGTCTTAAGTTAGTCACTACTTTATGCTGCAGATTCTAGTTTTGTAATCCGATTTATCTTTATCTTTGGGGCCGTCCATAAAGTAAGTCACGCTATTTTTGACCCCCCCACCCCTGTCACAAATTACTCACAAACTGTCACAAATCTCGGGACCCCCCCCCTAAAGTACGTCACACTTTCGAAAAAATGTTTTAATTAACACCTAATTAACATATTTAATTTAATAACTTAAATTACACTTCACTATTAAACTGTATAAAAATATAAAATTTCCACTTAAAAGTAGGGATGTACCGGATTCAAAATTTTGAAATCCGGCCGGAGCTGAATTTGGCCGAATTTATTAAGTGAAATCCGGCTGGAGCCGGAATCAGATTTATTAAAATGGCCAGATTCCTGATTTGCCGGAGCCATTATGAATATATATATAAATTAGGAATCTACTGGCCAGCCGGATTTATGAAGTGAAACATGCCGGAGCCGGATTTTTTTTAAATAGCCGGATGCCGGAGCTGGAGCCGAAATCCCGTACACCCCCCACTTAAAAGAACTATCGTATTATGAATAGTAGAATAGTTAATTGTTAACAGTTATTCAATGAAACAGTAACTCAATCTAGATCGAATTTGAAAACAAATCATCTTACAACGGTGAAGTGAAGTTTTCATACATAGTTACTACTGACATCAATCTTTCACCATCATCGTTTCCTGGGAGGATAATTGCAGACAGATCAACTCGTCCTCATCTAGCCACTCAACAGCCTCTGTATGTGCACTTTCTCTTCTGTCAATAACTGCCAACTGCCATAGGTTCTCTTTGCCTTCTAGAAGCGATTCTCAAAAGACGAATGCGTTTTATCTGAGTTGATCCTTGAACAGTTTGGGTGGGCACATTCTCCTGAGCCCGAGCTCTGTTTTGTCCCGTGTGTTTCTTCAACATTGTTTGTGAGGCAAAATATAACTGACCTACTTTGCAAAGTCGATCAAATAAGCTGGTAATCGTATGGTTGTACTGTGAAAACTCCTGTTGATCTTAGCATAATGTCATCAAATTTGAGAGCTTGTGCTGCAAACAAGGAAGGACATGTATGAGATTCTGCATCTCCCCTTTCTGAAGCTTTGAAGCCATCAACTGTTTGGTTGATTGGGTTTGCAGGAGGGGAAGAATCTTGAAGGTAAAACGTTGAAATATGAGCTTCGTGCTTTGTCGCAACATTTCATGTCCTGATATTTAACAACTAGACGCCCCGCGGAGTAGCATACGCCGCAGACTTGCTCATGGAGAGTTCTTTTACCCCTTTAATGCACTTTTTTAGGGCGCCTACGGCGCCGACCTTTTTCAAAAGCCCAACTAAGTTGTCCTTGTTTGATCAATACGAAATATTAAACTTTCTGAAATGCACACAAAGTATTTTATAATAAGGGGTTGTAGGGCGCCTATGGCGCCCCCTTTGTTTTTTGATGTTATAATTAACCATCATCAAATCCTCTTTTTACATTGTTCCCTTTTTACAAATTAAAAATATCAGCGAAAACAATGACGTCATATATTTTTTTACAGCGCATATTTAATTTGCACACCTTTTGATGCATTGGTGCAGTAATTTGGTGCGCTGTTTTCTAAAATTAGTATCTGTTGCACATGCAGCTTGTTGTTGCCTCGCAGGGTCCGACCACGAAGAGAATTATATATATAGATAGATTTGAGTGAAGTATTGGCTGGTGCGAACATGATTGTCAAACCATACCTGGATATTCTATACACGGTACATGAGGTGAAATAGGACGTTGAAGTTTGAATCCTTTTGCTACGACTTTGTTTGAACACAAAGCATAAGCGTAGGACGCAATAATCTTCTGTGTAGAAGGAGCGTCTGTAACAGATAAGATAAGAATGATGTGACGTATGACAACTGTGCAGTCTAAATCTTTCCTAAACCAAGGGGAATAACTTATTCAAAAATAAGAACTGCATTTTTTTTAATGAATGACCACCAGCATTAACTGTATGTCAGGGGCGACCGAACTTTTTGCAAAGACGGGCGTACTCCATGAAGGTAACATACTTGGGGCCAAATAAGACTAATTAACTAAAATGACATACTTTAAGACTGACCTACAATTATATGTTTGTTCATTAATCATGCTAGTATTATTTTATGTATCTATTTATTTTTGCAAGTATTGATATTTTGTTGTGTGAAAAATGTGGCATGCTATCGCAATTTTCAACTCTTTATAAATATCTTATTCAATCATTAGAAATGACTGAAATTGGATTAATATTGGAAAAGTTATAGAATAAATATATTTATTTTATAGTACGTGATGTACAATAAATAAAGTGATAACATATAACTATAGCCGAAAATGTTGTGCCAATAAATGTGATTAAAATGTGTCTTGAAATATAAGTACACAACGCCAGATACATTTCTTTTTCGATTTGTCAAAAACAAACGATATTACGTCATTGATTTTTGCCATCATATTTCAAATATCAGCACATAAATTAATTCGCTTTTCTAAAATCAATAATCACTTTTCTACACATTTAAACTTTATCTTTTTCTTTCATCCTACTTAAAATTTCACATAAATTTCATCTTTTCTTAAGGAAATATTATGTGGTAACAGAAAAATCCGCGGGCCACAGTTAAATTTTACGCGGGCCCCATGGAGCATACTTACTCTCATCAACACACCAGAGTTGATGTCAACATTTACTCTCATCAGCACACAGCTGTTGCTGTCAACACTTACTCTCATCAACACACCAGAGTTGATGTCAACATATACTCTCATCAGCACACAGCTGTTGCTGTCAACATATACTCTCATCAGCACACAGCTGTTGCTGTCAAAATTTACTCTCATCAGCACACAGCTGTTGCTGTCAACACTTACTCTCATCAACACACCAGAGTTGATGTCAACATATACTCTCATCAGCACACAGCTGTTGCTGTCAACATATACTCTCATCAGCACACAGCTGTTGCTGTCAAAATTTACTCTCATCAACACACAGCTGTTGCTGTCAACATATACTCTCATCAGCACACAGCTGTTGCTGTCAACATTTACTCTCATCAGCACACAGCTGTTGCTGTCAAAATTTACTCTCATCAACACACAGCTGTTGCTGTCAACATATACTCTCATCAGCACACAGCTGTTGCTGTCAACATTTACTCTCATCAGCACACAGCTGTTGCTGTCAACATATACTCTCATCAGCACACAGCTGTTGCTGTCAACATATACTCTCATCAGCACACAGCTGTTGCTGTCAACATATACTCTCATCAGCACACAGCTGTTGCTGTCAACATATACTCTCATCAGCACACAGCTGTTGCTGTCAACATATACTCTCATCAGCACACAGCTGTTGCTGTCAACATATACTCTCATCAGCACACAGCTGTTGCTGTCAACATATACTCTCATCAGCACACAGCTGTTGCTGTCAACATACACTCTCATCAGCACACAGCTGTTGCTGTCAACATATACTCTCATCAGCACACAGCTGTTGCTGTCAACATATACTCTCATCAGCACACAGCTGTTGCTGTCAACATATACTCTCAACACACCACTGTTAATTTCAACATTCAGATAACACCTACACGTTACTTTAAATACCAAAATTCAATTACAAAAGCACATTTCTTTTAATAAGATTGACATTTTGTCACATCATCGCATCACTTTAAATGTTAAAATTTTACAAACCAGCATTCAGTCACATCAAAAGCATAATTTCACTGAAGGATCTTGTGTATGTGGAAATTTAGAGGATGACACAGGTTCTATGCTTTTCTATAAATTAAATCATGACAGAAACATGAACACAAAGAAAGACCACACATAATGACATTGGGATGCTCCATAGAACACAAAGAAAGACTACACATAATGACATTGGGATGCTCCATAGAACACAAAGAAAGACCACACATAATGACATTGGGATGCTCCATAGAACACAAAGAAAGACCACACATAATGACATTGGGATGCTCCATAGAACACAAAGAAAGACCACACATGACATTGGGATGCTCCATAGAACACAAAGAAAGACTACACATAATGACATTGGGATGCTCCATAGAACACAAAGAAAGACCACACATGACATTGGGATGCTCCATAGAACACAAAGAAAGACTACACATAATGACATTGGGATGCTCCATAGAACACAAAGAAAGACCACACATAATGACATTAGGATGCTCCATAGAACACAAAGAAAGACCACACATAATGACATTAGGATGCTCCATAGAACACAAAGAAAGACCACACATAATGACATTGGGATGCTCCATAGAACACAAAGAAAGACTACACATGACATTGGGATGCTCCATAGAACACAAAGAAAGACCACACATGACATTGGGATGCTCCATAGAACACAAAGAAAGACCACACATAATGACATTGGGATGCCCCGTAGAACACAAAGAAAGACTACACATAATGACATCGGGATGCTCCATAGAACAATCCTCATTTTTATTTCACCTGGTCATCATGTTCAGTTGTAGAATCGTGTGAGCTTCTTTCATTAGTTGTTCAAATCTATTTAATAGAAACATAATTAGAAAAAAAGGCATGGTTTTAAATTTTCGAAGACTTATATTTTGTATTCAAAAATTTTATTTACTAGATGAAAAAACATCTGCCTGGTCATATTGTAATTTGTTTTCAAAAAAATTCATATTTCTCAATAACAAAGAAAAGAGAGCATGTGAAGTTGTCACTATCAGTGCTATCAGTTCAACTATTCTTAAATTCAAGTTTAGTTCAATAAAATAACAGCAACAAAAATCAATAACTCTACACAGCTTGATAAAACAAGGCAAAATTCAACATGCTCAGCTACTGACACTATCAGCAATATAACAGACTTAATATAATTCTAAACTAGCTTCTTGTTTGAGCAGCTATTTCGTATTACTAAAACTTGCTAAAATACTGAGCTATTGTTTTAACAAGATTGAAGCGGGTAGGCAAAAGAAAATGTACAAATTATGCATTTTGTGCAAACAATGAATTTTCTCTAAGAATTATAAAATAACTTTCTAAATGAAATGCTCTTGAGATTTATTTATTAATAAAAATTAAAAAAAGAGCAAAATTATTATTGTTAGCAAAAGGTAGAAATAGTATTATTTAAGTCTAAAAATAGCAACTAAATAATTAGAATGCCTGTTTAGATATTGAGAAATAGATCAAAACAAATTATGTGATATTACTCTTTCATCGCCCAATCTATTTTGTTTAATATGAATAATGTAATTGAAACAAGGGCAACAAACGGAGCAAGAGAAACACAAACTTCCCCAAGCATTCAAACACATCTTATAAAATAAACAATTGGGAACAAATGAAGCAACTGAGCAAATGTCAGTCAGTCAGTCAGTGAAATATCAAATTGCCAGGGGCCAATGCGTCTCTCTCCTCTCTGTTTACCTACTCCAGTTTTGATTCAGTTAAAACTTCCATAAGATCATTTGGTGCCTTATCAAAGTACCAAGCCAGGATATTTTTTTTTCTCTACATCCCTCCATTCATTTATTCGAGGTAACATTTATCTATACCCCAGATGCAATGTCACTTCAGGACTTGTGTGAGAAATTTTTTTTAAAAAACATTCAAAATCATACATTACATGCCATTAAAAAAATTTGAAAGAAATATGATAAATAAATGAATATATCACCAATGGTTAGTAGACTTTGTCATGAGCAATAAGCGTAGCACACTTGATAAATAATAAAGTAGCATATATTGCAATGGATAAACGGGAGGATTGAACTTAGTACTAATACCTTTGGCTGGCTTATACCCCATGGTAAGCTGGTGAACACTGGAGTTACAAGGATTTGTTTAAATAAAATTAGGCAAGTTATTTTAACACTAAGCTCGAGAGGCTAAAATTCTGGGCTTCATTATAAGAACTGTAGCATGCATTTACCTTTCATTGCCCCTTTGGTACTTTCAATATCCCCCATTGGTTAAAAACCAAATGCATTGGAAAAAAATGGCAGTGATAAATTAAATGTTTTCTGCCATAAAAGACCTTTTGAACAGCTAGCATTTGTATGTAACAGCAGCCAAATTTTAATTTTTAATTCCATGCAATTCATACATATGAAGAGCTCAAGGGAAGAAACGGCTATGTCACATTTTTGTAGTTTTGAGATATTCAAGTTTTAAAGTTCAAAATTATACAGATTTGTTATAAAGTAACTCAATATATTTGAATTTTTAATAGGGTCAGAGACATACTTTTTTCATAAAACCTCATTCAGAGCATCCTATTTTTCATCCGCTATCAGATACATGAGATAACTAAAAAAATTCAAAAATGTCACATAGCCGTTTCTTCCCTTGTGGTCTTCATATATTTTCAAGTCCTTGGGGATCAATTGCCATAACTTACTCGGTGAGTTGAAAAGTTTTGAGGAGTTATGTTAAAGGTTTTTTTTCAATTTACTGAATGCTATTGGCCAGGTATGTTAAATTATGAAGTGAGGAATGCACAGAAGGTTTTATTCACATAATGTACACACATTCGGGAAATATTTATTTTTAAGCATAAATCATACGTGCTACCTTCTATGCTGAAACAAGAAATATTGGACATGCAGTCAATGTAAAAATAGACACCACCCGAAAAATGAAATCATCTTGATCCAATTTCATCTCCGTGAGTTCCAGTTCCAGGTTTTTTTTACAATTTTGTTATTAAAATTAAAAAGTTAGCCTTAAAATAAATAAGTTTTATGTATGAAATGAATGAACGTTCCCATGCACGGATCATTACTGTACACCATTCAGTAGGAAACAATTATTCAATTTATTCTCAAGCGTTTTAATACTAAACATGAAACTATTTTAAAAGTGTATTTCACATACACAAGTTCAACCTTTGCCAACAACTTACTTCAAAAAGTTTCACAGCTGTTATACAAAACAACGGCCTGGAGTTTGGTCAGTCCTAAATCTAAAATTCTTTCATAAAGCCATTCAACTGAAACTCTGTTAGTTTATGAAAGCAGGGGGTCAGAGCAAACAAACTAATACAGGGGGTCAGAGGGGTCACAGCAAACAAACTAATACAGGGGTCAGACAAGTCACAGCAAACAAACTAATACAGGGGGTCAGAGCAAACAAACTAATACTGTTATGAATGGGATGATGTTCAGGTGAGCTGTAGTGAAATGACAGCAATTTTAATAGATTGACAACAGAAGCAGGAAAATTAAGATTGAAGCCCATTTTACAAGAATCATTTAGTTGACAACAGAATGAACTGAGACATAGCAACAACTCTATTTAAAGACAATGAGTTAAAGGCTTGAACTAACCCGAAATATGTTTTTATAACTACCCAACAATTTTGTGAAGACTTCTGAAAAAAGATTTTGAACTTGACTTCAGGTGAATAGAATCCAAAAGAAAATTCATTACAAAGAAATCAATATAAAATGGACTTCAGAAGAAAAGTAGTCAAAAAGTAAAAAGCCTATTACTTGAGTGTGAAGTTTTAAAAAATCAAATGTATGATATACATATATGATAAATATTCCTTTACTTTTTTAATTGTGTTTAGAAAATGGGGTGGGGGTCCCCAAATTAACCAAATAGTAAATATACACATAGCTGACATGACAAGTGAAAAATATACAAAAAGTTAACAGATAATGAAAGAATTGATTGTCCAGCCTGAAATTTTGATTATCTACTAAACCATGACCACCAGCCAGCCTCCATTTAAAAGAAGTAAATGTCTATTATTCACTATTATATCGCTATCAAATTCAGGTTTTCTGCATATTATTCAATGGCTAAAATTACATTTCTAAAATTTAAACACAACACACAACAGTTTTTAAAAGGCCATCAGCGTCTGATTTGGTTAACATTTCAAAGATCCAGCACTGGACTCTATTTACATATCAGGAGAACTAAAAATATCTACAGGAGGGTTTTTACAAGAAATATCTTTTTCTATCAATTCAATACTTCCACACAAATTGGTCACAAACTATAAAAATACTTATTTAAATTTTAAAGTATGTCAACCCGACACTGAACTGAAAGAAATGTCGATAATCTTGATAATAGAAAAATGCCATAGACAGGCAAATCTGAAATATAATAATGCACTATAAGAACCTTTAAAGACTTCACTTACGGAACAGAATTGAAATCAATTATACAATATCATTATGGATGTTATGTGAGTGAGCTAGATTCTTCAAATATAAGTTGCAGTTTTAGAATGGATATTCAAAATCTACTATTTAGTAAACAGATAATCTTTAGTAGATTAGTAATGACCAGATATTTCATTGTCAAAGATCAAATAGAACTAATTTAAAGAATAGTCTTTTAACTTTTATAAGTTTATATTTTTTAAATTTCTCATTTTAGTTTTTTAGTTCTGCACACACAAAAACATTTAATTTTTTTTTATTTAAGTATCCATAGCTGAAGATAAACCCTGACCCCCAAACTGATGTGTAGTAAATCTGATAATTGTTACATGAATTTAAAATGCTGAAAAATACAAGTGTATGTAGGTTATGATAAACCAGTCTCAGTTGGAAAATTATATCAAGGGTGTAAAAAGAGACTAAAAGTTCTATTAGGATCAGTATTCCTCAGGCCTTATAGATCACAGTGGTATAAATAAATCTGTCTTCCACATAGAAGATATAAAAAGAGTCATTAAAACAGCTTCGGTTTCTATTACTATAACAGTGAGCAGTGAGTAAAAATGTGTATGCCTAATGACTAATAATGTTTGTATATTGTCTCCCAAAGAATAGCTTGAATATGATAAAAGTATGGCGCTGGTTTTTTTTTAAAGGGCTCAGGCTATACAAATAATCATTAATAGAGAGCTTTATTATTGATATGATATTGAATTAGGATGTAAATGGGTAAAAAATTATAGTGTCTATACAAATCAGTTGCACCATTGTTTGAATACATTACAAAAATTTTGTGGTCATAGTGATAGAGAGCATTTGACATTAACGAAAATATGTTTAACACAATATGACTAGAACTCAGGAAAACAGAGAACAGATTAATTGGGAGAAGAAAAAAGTTGTTAAAAAACATCAGTAGTTTACATTATATGAGCTTAAACAAGGACATTCTCAGTTTGGCATCAATGATAATCATTTATCAAAATTCCAGTACAGTAACCAAAGCCTTATCACATATATGAAGGATTACTATCCAGGTTAAAGGTTATCTGAAAAAGCTCATGTAATATTTCAAAATATGTCTTTAAAAGTTATTTTTCTGAGAGCGAGGGAAAAGGGACATATTGCTCAATTTAGTATAGTCACAAATAACTTTTCTCTTACTCAAATAAAAAAAAATTTTTTCAAATAAGTCATAATAAAAAATTTGTTTCTGATCATTTAGTGACCAGTGTTAACATAAACCATCAGTTAATACTGTTTGAACTATTATTTTTAAAATTTTGAAAAAACTTTTAAATTCACAAATCTGAATAAAAAATGTTTTTCAATCTTTGAATCAGTTCCTACTGGCCAAATAAACAGCATCAAAAACTAAATTTATGAATTGATGTAGTTTTCTTTTTTTTTCTTATAATAATTTTTAAAAATAATATCATGACTCTCTTTTGAAGTCACTGGAAAAAAATTATGTGTTATTGAATTGGGATCATTATGAAAATTGGCACGATATGTTTCAGATATAAGTTAGGTTTAAAAATGTTGGCAAAAGCAACCCCACACACACACAATCTAAAACATTTTTAATTCAATTAATACAAAATTAGAACTTATTTATGAAATGCATGTAAATGAAATTACTCAGATTTGCACATTTTTTAAAAATCCATCTTAAGACAAATAAATAGTAATAAATACTATAATTTTCCTTAAAATCATTACACTTTAAACACAAAAAGACCATCAAAAGTATGTACAGGTAAGTAAAAATAAAATCACAATACAAGCAATAATTACATGGTTTAATTACTTTATACAAAACAAAATACATACATTATTTTACTTTCTATTGTATATTATGACAATGAAAAGACAGATTTAATTGTACATTGTTTCTTTAGTATGAAACAAATTTTGTAGCAAGTATTCTTACTAAATTGTTAATATTTTTTGTTTTTACGCACTCAAAAATATAAGTTTTGCCATTTAGATGGCTTTACAGTCATATATATTTGTACTATCCTTTCCGAGCAAACAATTGGCACTTGAGAATTGCTGTTCAGATGACAAACTCATGTCATTGTGAGAGTGATTGCTATGCTATTTGAATTTTTCTACTGGAAAATTCAGCTAACATTTAAATTCTAAGACTCGGCTAATGCATGTCTTTATTTACAACAAAGACAAAAAATGAAAAAAAGGAAAGTTGTGTAGGTAGCTAAAAACGACTGTATGAACAGCAATTTATAACAACTCACACATTTTACATGTATGAAGGAATAATGCCATATATTGTCATATACATACACTAATGCTCTATATTTTTAAGTCCCTTACATACAACATTTACAATGGCAAAAGTGAATTTTATTTTAAAAGTTGGTTCAACTAAAAAAAACTGACAATGTGTTGAATTAGAATGTTCACTGGAAAAGCCTCTGTTTAATATGTAACTGTGCAATGTACTAAAATTAGATTTCAGCACTTGTCTTAATATTCCAAACCATGCTCACAAGACTGTTCTAAGTGCAATCATTCATTTAAGCATAAATACATTTTTAATAATACTTGTCACAGGCAGGCAAGAGAAGATAGGTCAAACCAGTTAATTTTGATCTCACGTATGCATTAAGATACATGTGTGGCGTGTATATTATTTGTTTATATTATATATATTTATATATAGACATGAAATTGAATTAGTGAACACGTGCACCTCAAAGTTCCTGCAGAATAGACAAAAGCTCAGAGCATGAAAACACACTTTATTTAAATGAGTTCCTTTTCTTTGTGGGGTCCTTGATCAACACCATAGTTTTGTGTAGAAACACAGTTCACCAGGCACAGCTATTTCCTCTTACCAAAGTCTGACACAACAAAATGACACAGAAATACTCCACTATAAAGTCCAGTAGTTTCATTGTTTTCAACATCCACAACGTGAATGAAATTCTATCAAATATATCATGTATTGAATATTTCTTTCAAAATCATCCATGACATATTTGTATAGCTGTTGATATTGAAGAAATGGGTGCTTATTAAAGAATTGCAATTAATATGGTGCTTCAATAGAGTAAATAAAATTTACATGAGAGAACGTAAGATCCTTTTTTGATGAAACCCACAGAAAAATTCACCATAAAATGTCCTGCAAATCACTCAAGAACTCTATTTCAAAGGTTAATAAGTGGCTCATTTTCCTTTATTCTTTGCTCTGGGGAAATAGACTTGTGTACTTTTGACAATCTTTCATAAAAAGAGTTGTTTTTTTTAATACCCAGAAATCAAACCTGGTTATAATTAGTTGTAGCTGAGCTTGATACAGTCCAAGGACATTAAAATTCTTGACTCTTAAAACGCAGGATGCTTGGCTGGTGTGTTGGAAAGCATGAAAAGAAAAGAATATTTGAAGGATGAAGAAACTGTCCACCAAGGTAATAAAGCTATCACAGAATTGTACATTTCTTGCGTTTTCGGTTGTTGGGCTTAACTGCTGGCCTTTCTTCTTCTTGAAATGTCCTGTAGACAAAAAAAAAGAAGAAAAAAAACAGTTATTAAATATGGAAAGCAAAAAAATTATTAAAATCCTGATTTTCTTGAATTTTAAAAAAGTTGCTAGAAACAGATTATTAGAGTAAAATAAACTTGCAGAAAACAAGTTTCTAAATTCGTATAAACCGTGCAATTTTTAAATAATTTATCAATTTTTAAAAAATATAATGTATTATGCATAAACCAAAATGTAGTCCTTTATTTAAACGTTCATCCAAAATAAACTATTGTTGACAATTTTATTGAGGGGGACATGTTACTGTTGACAGAACTAAAGTTATACTGTCATCAAATGTTAATATTTTTCCTACCTTACAATTCTAACAAGTTCATAGAATGATTGATCAACATTAAGCCTATGTTTGGCACTTGCTTCCATGTAACGTATTTTTAAGTTATTTGCTAGTTCTTGACCTTCAGCTGTGGATACCTGCAATGTAGTAATAGCATTAGTGACAATAGTAGTGACCTAGAGAATGAAATTTTATCTCGTCAAGACACTAACGAATTATAAAAACTAATTTCCCTAATGATATAGAATTATGCATTCAAAGTAGTTTATACAAACGTAATACAGTAGAGCCTGGTAATGATGCCGGCCTAGGGGGTTGTTGAAAAACGTCGAGGTACCCAACGATCAAGATAAACAAAAACCATCATGATGGCAATACATTAACAAGTGCTTGAAATTTCTTTATGTACATAATGTGGACTAATGTATGAGAATGTGCATAATTGTGATTTTAAGGTCTTTTTTTTACACAACAGAGTAACCAAGATCTATTTGATAAAAGTGATCTGCAATGTTTTTAAAAAATTTCCCGAGACCATCTTTTATGAATGAAACACTAGTAGTAGTGGAGACATAACGAGGTTAACATAGAGAGAATATGACAGTTCCAGGTAAAAACGTCACCCTTACAGGATTGGGGAGTTAACCTAGTGGTCATGATAACTGGGTTCTACTGTTACATTACACTGCATAGGAAGATTGTAATAAATTTTGTTAATGATGACTTTTATTGAATGCTTAAATCCACATAATCATTTTAGGTGGAGTTAAAAAATAAAGAAAACCAGCCGTGTCAACTATAATTTACAACTTACCACTCGCTGTGAATCTAAATCAGATTTATTAGCTACCAATAACATGGGAAATTCATCTCTGTCTTTGACCCTCAATATCTGTCTATGAAATTTGAAGATTTCTTCAAAACTGTTTGATTGAAAAGGATACAAATTTGTATTAAATATAATAATAAATGTTTATTTTAAGACATATTTTTTTAAAATGTTAACACCTAGAACTTAGATAAAGACTAAAACTGGGTACTGATAAAAAAAATAGTGCAATGTATGTAAACTACAATAAACATATGTGTTTCTCATGTACTCTCGAGGTCAAATGGTTTTCCACTCAAACGAGGTTAGTTTTAAATTTAGGTCAAACTGGTAAGTGTCTGAACTAAGCTGCAAATTAGAGGGGTTTTTTTAACTTAGGTGGAACTGACTATAAAATGTGGCCTTTATCAAACGAGAAAAAAATGATACTTTTTTAATAAAAAGAAAATGTTGATATCTGCAGTAAATTTCCACTGGGGAAGGATGTTGTAAGATGAAAAAGTTGATTGTGTGATAGTGATGTGATGTTTTTATTGATAGAAACACTTATTTTCAACAGCATACAATCACATAGTTAATCTCTAGATTAATGTATATCTGGTGTTATGGCTGTGTTCAATAGACGCTCAAAACAGATTTCTTAGAGGTTAGCATTGATTGAAATTCTTTTCACAGGGTTTTGAATGTGTGTTATGTCAAGTAAATTCAGTGGATGGGAGGTGCACTCCTTCCCACCAACCAATGTTTGGTGGCTTATATTTTTCAAATCACTATCTCAAGCAAAGGAGTATTCTTTCTTATTGATGACTGATTTCCTTTTTTTCTTTCTTTTCTCACACCTTCTGTATGCTACACAAGGCATTGTCTAGTTTATATTATGCATATGTAAATGCTCATATCTTGATAGGACTTTAAAATTTTTAATAAACGCCAATTACCAATTTTAAAATGTTTGTATCTTACTTTAATAGTACCAAAAAAATAATTTTAGAAAAATTGTTCTTAAATAAAGAGAAGACTTTAAAATATGCTGCTTAAAATAATGTTGATTTATGAAAATAAGGGCCCATCAATAAATGACTAAATGACGTCACGCATTTGTACGATGTGTGACGTGGGGGAGGGAAATAATTCCATTTAAATATTTGATAAGTTACAATTTATTTGATGACATTTTAAATGGGTTCACGAGTGTTAGGATATTAGAGTGCAGCCTTACATTAAATGCATACATGAATGAAAATAAAGTGATTTGAAATATGCTCATTTTCAAATAGCATATACAACTGGTGGGTGCAAAGCTTTATGACACCATTTTGAGGGGGAGGGGCCTAACTTTTTGTGATGACATGTGACAAAGCGGGGAGGGGGGGGTGGAATCTGCCAAAATTGTGTGATATCATTTATGGATGGCCCCCTAGGTA
Organism: Ampullaceana balthica; assembly: GCA_944989445.1. Lineage (NCBI taxonomy): Eukaryota > Metazoa > Mollusca > Gastropoda > Lymnaeidae > Ampullaceana > Ampullaceana balthica. The sequence continues at coordinate 310,945 of CALYLW010000998.1, read as the reverse complement.
TATAATTGCTAGCCGTTATTTTAGAGGAAGAATATGCCAATTGTGATGTTGTTGCATCCTCTAAAATTATTTAAAAGTTTGATCTTTTAATAATCTATCCTACCTGCTCCTATCAATAACAGAATATACTAGTAAGAAACCCTCTCCAGAGCGCATATACTGTTCTCTCATGGCACTAAATTCTTCTTGGCCAGCCGTGTCCAGAACTGGAAATAAATTATTTTGATATTTTGTAATCATTTAATTTTATTTTCATAATCCTTTACTGTAGTCATTAAAAATTATAGGACTTTAACTTTAAGATTTATATCAGAAATGTAACAAATATACATTTAATAAAAGCAAATAAAAAATATTGAAAAGAGAAATATCAAAGAAATAAACTATTTTTTTATTTTGTCGATATTTTTCCTTTTAAGGCCAATAACAGCTTACTATCTAATCTGGCCACGTGTTCATCTATGACACACTGCTTTGTATAAGAGTCTTCTATTGTAGGATCATAGTCTGTTACAAAATATGACTGTGGATGTCAATAAACAAAGCATTACATTTTTAAAGGTACTTTTTAAAAATATATGTCATTTCAAATATTTATCGTAACAACATATTTAACCTATCAACTCTTTAAAAAAATACAAATGCTAATGATAATATACAGGAAATGAGTTCAAGCTGTAAGCTAAACCTGCCCCTGACTCGCGGTATACAAGTTTTTATACACATCAATCTTTTATGGATGTAATTCTGAGAATTTTGTGGTTCCCAAGTAATGCAAAGGTGGAGAACGCAAGAGGTGGGTAGGTGAAGAGATGATGCAGGACAGTTAGAGCAAAGAGCCAGATGAATGAAATTAGAAGTCACAGTTAAATAGAAATAGAGAGAAAATCAAAAGTCTTTGACTTGTTATCTCTTCATAATGGTGACATGAGTGACACTGGAAGTTAGTCTTATCATACAGAGTAGCTTTATGACAGTGTCAGCTAAGGTTACAAACATATTTTAGTATTAGCTGCATTTATTCTAACTTTATGATGAAGATATTCTAATTTTAGGTGTCATGACCCCTGTAGCCTGTGGAGTCGATATAACAATAACATAATATACAATGTGCAGAACAGTTGTCATTGGCAAACCTTGATTCCCTGACATAATGACTCTAACCAAAACGGAACCTTGGGTGAGTGTCTTATGTGGGGCTGAGAGCTGTAATTGTAGGCTTTAAACGGTAAATAAAATCTAATTACAAATCCCCCAGAGGAAAGGGGCACCTCTGGCTAATATATACAGTCGAACCCGGTTAAGTCGACAGCGTTGGGGTATGAAAAATGGCGTCGAGATAACCGATGATCGAGTTAAACGAAAACCAATATGGCGGCAAAATATTAAAAATATTATGTACATGATGTGCGTTAATTAGTGATGGGACGATTAATCTGAATCGTATCGGAATATCGGGACCCTAATATTTCTTCACTCTTTCCTAAGGTTGTTAAGACCGTTCGTTTTTAAGGACAGTTTAAATATAACCATGGTTCCCAGTCAGTCGGGAAAACGGGAAAAAGTCGGGAATTCTTTTAAAAAATTTCTCGGTCTTGAAAGTCGGGAAATAGTCGGGAAAAGTTATGACTAGTTGGGAATTTTTATATATATATTTTTTTTATGCCGAAGTAAATGACTTTGATTACATATCTGTGGTCATGTTTCGATTCCATTTAATTTTTAAAAAGGTTACTAGTTTATAATTGTCTGCGCGTGTGTTAAAACTAAGGTCAAATTTTTCGCCTCGCCTCATGGCGCATGTGGCGTGGCATGTCACCGCCGCTTGCGTTTGCAATGCCCGTCAATTCAGCGAATTTTAAAAAAATAAATAAACATATCAATATGGTAATTTTAAGTTTAATGCTTTTGATGTGCAGGATATCTGTCACTACGAGACCGCACTCGAATTTTCTCAGTCAATCAAACTTGTAATATAAATTATAGTAACTATTGCGGCCTTGACCGTTGATCACAGCACGCTGTGTGTTAGACCTCGGCAACTAAGCGAAAAAAATATATTTAAAAATCAGAATTCGACCTACAACAGTGATGACGTGTATATTATATATTTACTGGAATATTAAGAAAATGATTTGATTTCACCGTCACGCGCATGTTAGTCACGTATCTCAATGGTAACAAAGCAACAACAAACTTTTAAAAGAATAATAATTTTTTATTTAATTAAATAAAAACCACCATCGATTCTCGATACAAACCTTTATTTTCTAAAGATTTTCATTTATCTTAAAAAATAAAATGATTAATGCATCAGATAATGAATTAAGTTTAATAATAATATAACATGCACAGCAAAATAATGACGATTAAAGACAGCTAACGCGATTTTCGAGCACCTCGGGTGAATACATACTCCACGGAGACACGTCAAACTAATTCACACACTGATCAAATTGAAACAAGTAAAAACATCCGGTAATTTTTATTGAAATCTCGTAGAATCACACAATAGCCGGAATTCTCGAGGAAAGCGAGATGTCGACACTATTTTGAACTAAAAATGCCAGAGTGTGTCGCTAGGCGAACAGACGGGGATCGAGTTAACCGACATTAAGTTGCAAATTTGGCCCTCTTTTGTGCTCGAGGTATTAGGTTTCGGCGACTTAAAAAAAATCGAATTAACCGATGAGAAAATGCTAAGACAAAGAGAGAATTTGGCGGTTCCAATAAAAAACTTCGACGTAATAGGGTTGGCGAGTTAACCGGGCTCGAGTTAAGTGGGTTTGGCTGTACTATGTTAACAAAGGAGATTTCTATATGCAAAATCAAAAAACTACAGATATAAGATGTCTGTCTTCTGCAGATCCTGCAGGGCTAACGGCATTCCTGGAGAAGGAAAATTTGCGGAATCCTTCCTCGCTATGTTGGCAATAGATTGCATATTTTATTTTTCACCTGGCTGGAGTCATTTTTAAAATGAAAGAATCGCTAGCCAAGTACTTGAAAAAATACTGCACATCTACGAAATTAAGGACAGCCCTTTTGAGTGACATCTGGAACACGGACATCCTTATTCAACTTCGAGTCTTGGGTAAATTTATAATACACTTTTTTAAATTATAAAGTAAGAAAGAAAAGTACATTTCAATGATATGAGGCTATTTCTATTCTTTTAATTCTTGGTGAATTTTTTTGTTCTTAGGTCTTTTTTGGAAAACTTTTGACCGGACCCTGGATGACTCAGTTCTACAAAAACCCAAGGGGCTTAAAGCATTTGGAGATGGTGAGTATATTAATTTTGTCTGCATAAGGTTTGCACTTAAATATCTTGAACTTTGTCTTTTTTTAAAGCCACTTGATTATGGTATTGTCTTCAGCCTTTCCTTTATTTTTTATAATTTTTAATGAATTTTGCATAATGTTTGATGAACAGATACCACACATGAGGACATGCATAGCCAGTCTGGAGGAGATCAACACACACCCTGGACTAATACTGACGAGATAGGAGGATGTGTTTAATCTACCTATTGACGAGGATGATGTGCTGCTTGAGCTGAGGAGCCAGAACTACCAACCGTGTCCGTGATTTTTTGAGACAGTTTCTATTCTGTCTGTCTTTATTAGCATTAATTTCAGCTGTGAATTATCTGTTTATACTGAAAATTTCATAGCTAAAGCTTTAATAGTTTTAAACTTATTCATATAAATGTAAATTGTCGGCAGAGTTCGATTTTTGATCAATACTTTTTTTTTAAATGTGCATAAATTATCTGATCTGCATTTAATGTATTCTTTTATTAGCATTAATTTCAGCTGTGAATTATCTTGTTTGTACTGAAATTTTAATAGCAGCAGCTTTAATAGTTTTAAAGTTATACATTTAATCTTAATTGTCGGCCGAGCTCAATTTTCGATCTATTTTTTTTAAATAAATTGTGCAAAAATTATCTAATCAGCATTTAATGTGTTCTTTTGCATTAATTTCAGTTGGGCATTATCTGTTTGTACTGAAAATTTTACAGTTATGGTATTGTTGGTTTAAAAGTTATGCTATTTTGTAGTAAAACTGAATTTGTGGACTTTTGTCGCTATTGATCCCCCTGTCCTTATATGGTCATGTTTTATAAAATATATTTAATTAATTCACAACTACAGTGTTGTTTTTTGTTTAAGTATGTGTTATTAATGTATCTCCCAAATTGCATGGCTCTATCTTCATTAATGACTAAGTTATGAACAAAATAGTGTGCGAAGAGCTAAAATTGGATCACAGTTTTTAGAATTAATTACAAAGGTAAATTAGGAGGAAAATTAATTCACTAAAAAAATCATAACTTTTCTCCTATTAAAGATAGAAGGATGATTTAGGTGTCATTGGAAAGCTGAAAGCAATCTCTTTCCAATGACACTCTCTATATGTTTATGTCAGTTGTATTTAAATTTTTGAGCTGGAGTGCCTATAAGAGCCTACATTTATTTAATCGATCCTAATACCGGTGATAACACCCAACAAATCGAGCTGTCATGGAAATCTGTAAAGGAACCAAATAAACGCAACAATGGGACTCCTCTTTATTTTACAGATATAACTAACATTAAAATTTATTTTAACTAGATTGATGATTTTAATATTTATTTATTTAATCTTCATCATCGTAAGTGGGAGAAGTCCATAGTGGCCATGGTCATAGCAATCTAGTTGTAGTAGTCACAGTATTGAGGGGTTACCAACAGTTCATATCAAAATAATAAAGAAAATATTTTTGGGTGGTCGGTTAAAAAAGCAAGTACCTAATATTTAAATGACTCATGTTCATCCCACTGCGATGCGACCTTGGGAGCGGCGCAATTGACATATACTGCCTATATTGCTAACACTACTATTACTAATAATAGTACCAATAGCCTAACCTATATTATATATAAATTATAATATATTGGCCTATATTATCCAATACGTCATAGACTGTAAAACCTATTATGACCTATATTACTACACGGCCGCCCTAAGGGTATTAGAGGCACTAGGCAAAGTGAATTTGGTGACCCTAAATAAAATGTAATTGAAAAATAAATAATAAATATGGAAAGATTCTTGTGCGAGGTCCCAACTAATGATGAGACTAATCGGAGGCCCTAGGCGGGTGCCTAGTTTGCCTATAGCCGGCCCTGATTACTATCACTACTACTAATAATAGTACTAATAGTGCCTATCCTATATTCTATATATATATATATATATACATAAATATATTGGCCTGTATCCTATATCAATAGACTCTTCCACTGAGCTAGATATATATATAGCTGCTCAGTGGACTGAACAAATTCTAAAATATAAACCTATAATCAAAATGAAAAACAATAAGAATGGCACTGTTTTCTTTTTCAGGTCAGATATAATGAAGGTAAATTAACTTGATATACATGAAATAATGATAAAATAATGCTCAAAATTAACTTTGAGAATAGTTAACTGAATTCTCCCTTCAATGTCGAGAATCATTCACAAAACTCTGGGGATAACGTTCAATGTTATTCGCAGAATTCTGGGGATAACGTTGAAAATTATTCGCAGAATTCTGGGGATAAAGCCTTCCATCCGGAAAATAAAAGTTAAATAAAAGCATTATCAAAACAAAGAAGCTACAGTGTGTGGTCAGGCCCATACTCATGCATACATTAACTAATAATAACTTTAAAAATTCATATTAGGCTATCTCGAAAAAAGGTAATCCCTTATTTCAGCGCATTTTAAATTTTTAGAACAAAATAAATAAAATAACTTACTTTTACTAATTTAAAAACTTAAATCAGATATAAAAAAAGTATTTAATGCTTTACGATTACCTAGTCTAGTTTGTTTTTGTTGAGTTTAAAGTAAGGGGTTTTTAACTTAGAAAAAGGTTTTTTAAAGCAGACCTCCAAATGCCAACAACAGCAATGGCGCCGTTAGTCACAGAAGATAGTGAAATATACAAATTTTTATTTCGTACAAGTCGTAACATAGTAATTTTATTTCAACAAAAAAATTATGATTAAATTAATGTTTAAGTTTAAATAGATTTCATTTTTCATAATAATAATTAATGAAGTAAGTTTGAAAATAATGTTTTTTTGATGACTAGAAATATAAAATGCACTGAAATAAGGGATTACCTCAAAAATACTATGTCTACTGAAGTTAAAGTGTCTACAGTCTAAGACTGTTGTCGCACTGTTGTAGTATCATGAACTATGACTATGATGACAAGTCTAAGTCTCCTTGATCCTTAGTTTACTACTAATTATTATTATAGAATAGGGTATCCGTTAAACACTGCTAAAATACGCCCAAAAAATGTTAAACGAAAAAATAGTCAAAGTCAGAATGACCATAACAATTGCTAGCTACATAGACTGAAGTCTAAAGGCAAAGGGTAATGAACAAGACGAGAAGAAAAAAACGCCTATTATCGATATTAGGTTGTTTTGGTAAAGTCCTGATACTAAGTTAATTTGGATCATAATGAAAAACTTTATGAACCTGGATAAATTGAATAGTTAAGGCACTTTTTCCAACACCACCTCCTCCTACAACCACCAGCTTATAACTCTGGCTGTAGTTATTGCTGTCGTTCGCATTTCGAGACATTTTTTGTTCTTCAATCCAGTAAAACAAAAGAAAAATATTGTCTATTAGCCAGTTTTAAGTTTTTGTTTCATTCATGAGATAAGTCAAATTAACTCTATCCTAAGTCATACATTAATATTTTAGCAATGACTTTATGTAACTCCAACCTTACAGAAATAATTTACGTCATGTATTTAAAAAAAATAATTTAAATTTATTTAAGATCTAATATTCTCTAAATTTATGTTTTTAAAGAATACATATAATTAACTAGCTGAATTATTTGTAATGAACGCTTAAGTGGCATTCATTTCGCAATATTTGTTGAAAAACTATGCCCTATAAGTTCCATGGTTGAGAATAAAACTTAATTCGCACACATAGGTCCTATTAATATATATATACGTTACATAACATATTTGAAAATATTTGCACTTTTTTAAAAGCAGTTTGTAAACTTGTATATGATTTACTTTCAGGACACATTATATCAAATTTAATCTTTATCAAATTTTACATCATCAATATAAGTATTTAAAATAATTTAGCGGCAACGATTTTATTAATGTTTTATTTTTTCATATGAATTTTGCAACCTTTACTCAATATTAATGAATGCATAAAATATAGACTATTGATGAGTAGGCCTAATATTCGATATGTATTGTAAGTGAAAATATATTTAATTTAATATATTTAATTGTTTAGTACAATAAAGTACGTCACGCTATTTTTGACAATTTTTAACTCCCCCCTCCCCCCTGTCACAAATCTCGGAAACCCCCCCCCCTAAAGTACGTCACACTTTCGAATAAAAATTTTGTTTTTATTAACAAAATAATTAAAATTTGATATAAAACAGCGTGACGTCACACATGGCCGGACCCCCTCCCCCCTATCACAAACTGTCAAACTTTCTTATACCCCCTCCCCCCCCCCTTCTGGAGCGTGACGTACTTACAGAGGCGTCACTAAAGTTGGTGTCACCCAATGCGGTAACTCATGGTGTCACTGATCACGACTACCCATAGACATGCTCTGAGTCTGCCAATGCCAAATAACGCGTAAACACATAATTTTACATTTTGGCTTTTGGTGTCACCTCTTGTGATGGTGTCACCTGGTGCGGTCCGCACCCACCTATTGACGTCTCTAATTGTAAAAGTATTTTTTTTTATCAAACTGTGTTTTTAATGTCTTAGCATCGTTTAAATCTCTGGATGTTTTCTCTTTTTTAGACTGCGGCCGTTAATTCATTGCCCTGCGAGCTCAATTCAACAATTCAGTAGAGTCTGAAATTCTGCTTCTAATTTGTCATCGAAGTCGTTCTCTTTTTCTCCTGAAAAATTGTCCGTTTCGTTTTTTACATTGACGTTGTCATCTTCAACCTTCAGTGCAGCTAGATCGACCTAAAATATATTCCAGTTGGCCTTGCAAAACTGCCACTGCCCTTTTCTCGAAGCGCACCCGAGTCGTAAGCAATGCAAACTCTACCCAGATCTGAAGATGTTCGCTTCCAATATCACCCAAACCTGTCGTCTATCCTTGGATTCGTAGTTCACTGAAATAAGGGCATGACAGTGTGACAGATCGTTCCGGAATCCTAAGCGTTCCTTAACGCTTTCGCAAGACTTCGAAAGCCGGACTCAGGGGCGTAACACAACTACTTGGCACCGGGGCAGTTGCCAAGGGCGCACGAGGGCTAATCATTTAATAATCAAATTATTCTGTATAATTTAGTATTTTCATTATTTCTCAAGGGCGCCAAAATTGAATTAGCCCAAGGGCGAGGAAAACCCAGTTACGCTTCTGGCCGGACTTGCAGTGATATATATATAAAGAGAAACCGGTAAAGCACTACGGCCACTTTCGTTCCGAGCTTAGAGTAGTTGTATTACTTTGTGCGCCCTCTGTCACACACATTCTATTAAAGCATGACCAAGGTTTGGGCAAGGTGACCACATATGTACGTTCAATACCAGTCATCGTGTCCCCTCGTCCCGAAACAGGTCCGGTGGGATTTCCGCACGGCGCCCAGCCCTTTCGGTTTAGTGGGTACTCTCTTGAACCTGTGGAGCTAATATACGAACTATAAGCCATAGAGATAGAGTGTTAGTATTGGCACAAATCTTCTGCAATTCAGGGCGTAATCTACTATCGCTAAGTGTCTATTTTGTTCGCTTTTACTTCTTCTAGGTTATTTCATTTTAAGACATTCAGGGGGAAATATTTCCTTGAGTGCAAGCAGGAGCTTTTTAAATAACTTGCAGTCTATTAGTATATGGCGATTAGATAACTGCATACATTCCATTTATTTTTCCCAACCCCATTAAAATCTTTTGATGTATATTCTCTTTATATTTTGAAAAGTACTTAGAATTTTTAAACAGGGCGTTTTGCGAAAAGCTTCAGTTTGTATAGGCCCCGGGAATCAAACTATTGTTAAATTCACCGATATAGCCATAACAAAATGATGCCACAAAATGGTTGGCAATCAACAAGTTTCTATAGCCTATGTTTTATGCAATTGAAGTGAAGTTCTTTAAGTGCTTCATGCCGGACCATTCCATTCCTCTGACCAGATCCATTACCCTGTGTAACTACTATCAACTTTGAGGTTTTCTGCCATTTCTATACCCTTGTACTGAATTAAACCAACACTATCCAAGGCTCTGCATGGAGCGTATACGTTTACCTGGAAACTACACAAATCAGTACTCTATCAATTTTTATACCCTACACCACTGCACTGTCCCTTAGGAAACACCAAAAGTACTATTAGGTGGCAAAGTTTCCTTGCTCTTAACATTCATATTAAAACAAAATTATTCAGTAAACATCAGTTCTGACTCGTACCTCTCTCTCTCTCACACACACACTCTCTCTCGCTCTCTCTCTCACGCACACTCTCTCTCGCTCTCTCTCTCACACACACTCTCTCTCGCTCTCTTACTCACACACACACGCACGCTCTGTCACTCACACAAACACGCACGCTCTCTCACTCACGCGCACACGTTCTCTCTCACACACGCGCGTGCGCACACGCGCTCTCTGACACACACGCGCTCTCACACACGTACGCTCTCTCTCTCACACACACGCGCGCGCTCTCTCTCTCTCTCACACACGCGCGCGCTCTCTCTCACACACACGCGCACTCTCTCACACACACGCGCTCTCTCTCACACACACGCGTGCGCACACGCGCTCTCTGACACACACGCGCTCTCTCTCTCACACACACACGCGCGCGCTCTCTCTCTCTCACACACACACGCGCGCGCGCTCTCTCTCTCTCACACACACGCGCGCGCGCTCTCTCTCTCTCACACACACGCGCGCGCTCTCTCTCACACACACGCGCGCGCTCTCTCTCACACACACGCGCGCGCTCTCTCTCACACACACGCGCGCTCTCTCTCACACACGCGCTCTCTCTCACACACACGCGCGCGCACACGCCCTCACACACACACGCACGCGCACACGCCCTCACACACGCGCGCGCTCTATCTCACACACGCGCGCGCGCGCTCTCTCTCTCACACACACACGCGCGTGCTCTCTCTCACACACACGCGCGTGCTCACAAACACGCGCGCGCTCACACACACACAAACTCTCACACACACGCACACTCTCAGACACACACACTCTCACACACACGCGCGCTCTCTCTCACACACACGCGCGCTCTCTCTCACACACACGCGCGCGAATACACGCCCTCTCACACACACGCGCGAATACACGCCTTCTCACACACACGCGCGCTCTCTCTCTCACACACTCGCGCTCTCTCTCACACACACGCGCGCTCTCTCTCTCACACACGCGCGCGCTCTCTCTCACACACACGCGCGCGCACACGCCCTCTCACACACACGCGCGAACACACGCCCTCTCACACACACGCACGCTCTCTCTCTCACACACGCGCGCTCTCTCTCACACACACTCGCGCTCTCTCTCTCACACACGCGCGCGCTCTCTCTCACACACACGCGCGCTCTCTCTCTCACACACATGCGCGCTCTCTCTCATACACGCGCTCTCTCTCTCTCTCTCACACACACACACGCGCGCGCACACACACCCTCTCTCACACACACACGCGTTCGCACACGCGATCTCTCACACACACTCTCTCACACACACTCTCTCACACACACTCTCTCACACACACTCTCTCACACACACTCTCACGCACCCTCTCACACACACACGCACCCTCTCACACACACACACGCCCCGTCTCACAAACAAACACGCACACTCTAACATACACACGCACACTCTCACACGCACACTCTCTCGCACACTCACACTCTCTCACACACACACTCTCACACACACACTCACACGCACACTCACTCACACGCACACTCACTCACACGCACACTCACTCACACGCACACTCACTCACACGCACACTCACTCACACGCACACTCACTCACACGCACACTCACTCACACGCACACTCACTCACACGCACACTCACTCACACGCACACTCACTCACACGCACACTCACTCACACGCACACTCACTCACACGCACACTCACTCACACGCACACTCACTCACACGCACACTCACTCACACGCACACTCACTCACACGCACACACTCTCACGCACACACTCTCACGCACACACTCTCACGCACACACTCTCACGCACACACTCTCACGCACACACACACACGTACACACTCTCACGCACGCACACACGAACACACTCTAACGCACACACACGCGCACACACACTCTCACGCACACACACGCACAATCTCACGCACACACATGCACATACTTACGCACGCACACACGCACACTCTTTCGCAAGCACACACGCACACTCTCACACTAGCACACTCTCACACACACACACACACACTCTCTCGCACACACACACTCTGGCACACACACACTCTGGCACACTCACGCACACTCTCTCACACGCACACTCTCTCACACACACGAACACTCTCGCGCACACACACGAACACTCTCGCGCACACACACGCACACTCTCACGCACACACACGCACACTCTCACACACGCACTCTCTCACACGCGCACACTCTTCCGCACACTCTCACGCACACAAGCACACTCTCACGCACACAAGCACACTCTCATGCACACTCGCAGGCACACACGCACACTCACAGGCACACACGCACACTCGCAGGCACACACGCACACTCTCAGGCACACACGCACACTCTCAGGCACACACGCACACTCTCAGGCACACACGCACACTCTCAGGCACACACGCACACTCTCAGAAACACACGCACACTCTCAGGAACACACGCACACACACTCACACACACTCTTACACACGCACACTCTCGCACACACGCACACTCTCGCACACACGCTCACACTCTCGCACACGCGCGCACTCTCACACTCGCGCAATCGCACATTCTCGCGCACACTCGCACACGCTCACACACACACACACACGCTCACTCTCGCACTCTGACACGCACACTCTCTCACACACACACTCTCTCACACACACTCTCTCTCACACACACGCCTCTCTAACACACACACGCACACTCTCTCACACACACTCGCACACACACACACACGCACACACACACACACACACGCACACACACACACACTCGCACACACACACACACTCTCTCTCACACACACTCTCTCACACACACGCAAGCACACTCTCTCACACACACGCAAGCACACTCTCTCACACGCACGCAAGCACACTCTCTCACACGCACGCACGCACGCACACTCTCTCACACGCACGCACGCACGCACACTCTCTCACACGCACGCACGCACGCACACTCTCTCACACGCACGCACGCACGCACACTCTCTCACACGCACGCACGCACGCACACTCTCTCACACGCACGCACGCACACTCTCTCACACGCACGCACGCACACTCTCTCACACGCACGCACGCACACTCTCTCACACGCACGCAAGAACACTCTCACGCACGCACGCACATCACACGCACGCACACTCACACACGCACGCACACTCACACACGCACGCACACTCACACACGCACGCACACTCACACACGCACGCACACTCACACACGCACGCACACTCACACACGCACGCACACTCACACACGCACGCACACTCACACACGCACGCACACTCACACACGCACGCACACTCACACACGCACGCACACTCACACACGCACGCACACTCACACACGCACGCACACTCACACACGCACGCACACTCACACACGCACGCACACTCACACACGCACGCACACTCACACACGCACGCACACTCTCACACACGCACGCACACTCTCACACACGCACGCACACTCTCACACACGCACGCACACTCTCACACACGCACGCACACTCTCACACACGCACGCACACTCTCACACACGCACGCACACTCTCACACACGCACGCACACTCTCACACACGCACGCACACTCTCACACACGCACGCACACTCTCACACTCTCACACACGCACGCACACTCTCACACACGCACGCACACTCTCACACACGCACGCACACTCTCTCACGCACGCACGCACACTCTCTCACACACGCACGCACACTCTCACACACGCACGCACACTCTCACACACGCACGCACACTCTCACACACGCACGCACACTCACACACGCACGCACACTCACACACGCACGCACACTCACACACGCACGCACACTCACACACGCACGCACACTCTCACACACGCACGCACACTCTCACACACGCACACTCTCTCATTCACACGCACATTCTCGCACACACACACATGCTCACACTCTCGCACACGCATGCACTCTCACACTCACACTCTCGCACACGCATGCACTCTCACACTCGCACATTCTCGCGCACACGCGCGCGCACTCTCGCGCGCACACTCTCGCGCGCACACTCTCGCGCGCACACTCTCGCGCGCAAACTCTCGCGCACACTCTCGCGCGCAAACTCTCGCGCACACTCTCGCGCGCAAACTCTCGAGCGCAAACTCTCGCGCACACTCTCGCGCGCAAACTCTCGCGCGCAAACTCTCGCGCGCAAACTCGCGCGCAAACTCTCGCGCGCAAACTCTCGCGCAAACTCTCGCGCGCAAACTCTCGCGCGCAAACTCTCGCGCGCAAACTCTCGCGCAAACTCTCGCGCAAACTCTCGCGCAAACTCTCGCGCGCAAACTCTCGCGCAAACTCTCGCGCGCAAACTCTCGCGCACACTCTCGCGCGCAAACTCTCGCGCACACTCTCGCGCGCAAACTCGCGCGCAAACTCTCGCGCGCAAACTCGCGCGCAAACTCGCGCGCAAACTCGCGCGCAAACTCGCGCGCAAACTCTCGCGCGCAAACTCTCGCGCGCAAACTCTCGCGCACACACACGCGCGCGCTCTCTCTCACACACGCGCGCACTCTCGCACACACACGCGCGCACTCTCGCACACACACGCGCGCACTCTCGCACACACACGCGCGCACTCTCGCACACACACGCGCGCACTCTCGCACACACACGCGCGCACTCTCGCACACACACGCGCGCACTCTCGCACACACACGCGCGCACTCTCGCACACACACGCGCGCACTCTCGCACACACACGCGCGCACTCTCGCACACACACGCGCGCACTCTCGCACACACACGCGCGCACTCTCGCACACACACGCGCGCACTCTCGCACACACACGCGCGCACTCTCGCACACACACGCGCGCACTCTCGCACACACACGCGCGCACTCTCGCACACACACTCGCGCACTCTCGCACACACACTCGCGCACACACACACACACTCGCGCACACACACTCGCGCACACACACACACACTCGCGCACACACACACACACTCGCGCACACACACACACACACGCGCACACACACACACACTCGCGCACGCACACACACTCGCGCGCACACACACACACATACTCGCGCGCACACACACACACTCGCGCACACACACACACACACTCGCGCACGCACACACACACTCGCGCACGCACACACACACTCGCGCACACACACACACACTCGCGCACACACACACACACTCTCGCACACACACACACTCACTCTCGCACACACACACACACACTCACTCTCGCACACACACACACTTTCTCTCTCACACACACACACACTCACGCACGCCCTCTCACACTCACGTACGCCCCTCTCACACTCACGCACGCCCGCCCCTCTCACACTCACGCACCGTCTCTCTCACACACGCACACCCTCTTCTCTCACACACGCACACTCACACACGCGAACCCCCCCTCACACACACACGCACACTCTCTCACACGCACACGGAAACTCTCACACGCACACTCTCTCTCACACGCACACACACACTCTCACTGACACACACACACACGCACACTCTCACACAAAAATATTTAAAGTTCAACAAAATTAGGCCCATATGACTCTAATAAAGCTCAAAATAATATAAATGATTTTATCTTTAAATTGGCTTATCTGGGGGGGGGTGTTGAGTTTAGATGAAGTTGCCTTAGCAGGTGGGTAAACAAACTTCTTACAACAGGTGGCAAAGTTGTCCCAGCAGGTGGGTAAACAAACTTCTTACAACAGGTGGCAAAGTTGTCCCAGCAGGTGGGTAAACAAACTTCTTACAACAGGTGGCAAAGTTGTCCCAGCAGGTGGGTAAACAAACTTCTTACAACAGGTGGCAAAGTTGTCCCAGCAGGCGGAAAAGTTGTCGCAGCAGTTTTCCCAGATCTAAATGTTATTATTTAATTATACTAGACCGATATTGTGATATCTCAACTATAAACAGAAAAACAAGTTTTGCGTTTTTTTTTGTACATTTATATTAAACTATCTCTCAAACAATCTTTTTTTCCCCTCTCCCTCTGAACAAAATATGTGATAGTAAAAAAAATGTGCGATAATGCATTATTGTTTGTTTTTGTTTGACACTAAAACTAATACTCTTAATAAGCATTTTAATTAACTTGAGCCCTGAATTATATCCATTATTTAGGAAATCTTAAAGACAGAAAGCCACCCCCTCCCAAATTGCTCTTTTAAAATTAAACTAGAATGGTGAAATTTATGAAAAGCATCTGACAAGTTATTAATATTGTATAAATGTGATTTTCAAAATCCTTTTGACAAATAAACAACTATTAGAACTCTTTGCACCTAGCGAACAATTTATGAAATAAAACTGTTCATTTGAAATTTATAATATTATAAAAAAAATTAACGTCCAAAAAAAAACTTGACCCAAACAAAGGGTTGAAAATGAATAAGGATTGATTTTAAGTTTAAAAGGTGTAGGGAGCGATTCGTTCTGATTGGTTGGTGATAAATTCGAATTCGAAGTATTGACCTTTACTGTTGTTTATTTTTTACTAAAGTTATTAATTTATTATTTAAAATTAAAATGTTATATCCCAGAAGAAAATAAAAGTTTTCTATATCAATGAAAAGAGGACTTAGCGGTTAGCGCTTTTATCGATAAAGACGGCAATCCATTTCTTCTATCTTGCCAAATACCTGCAAATTACTAAGTTAGCAATTTGAATCGACTCTATGAAAAAAGTAAACAAGAGTTTGCATCGCGGTTTTCCAAATGCAATCTGAATTAACAAAAGGCAAGCATGATAAGTTAAAATCCGGAATATGTCAACAGGAGACACTACTGAAAGGAAGATGTCACTTCAACTGAGGCAAGAACTGCTGGAGCTTAACGAACTTATTCTAAATGGGGCTTTATTAAAAGGAGAATCGATTATGTGTACAGGGGGTATTATTTATATATGCATGATTATGTTTACACAATGACACTCTATTAGCAGCTTCAGTCCAACAAAGGGCATTATTTATATACTGCATGATTATGTGTACACAGTGACTATATTAGCAGCTTCAGTCCAACAAAGGTCATTTATTTATATACTGCATGATTATGTGTACACAGTGACAATATTAGCAGCTTCAGTCCAACAAAGGTCTTTATTTATATACTGCATGATTATGTGTACACAGTGACTATATTAGCAGCTTCAGTCCAACAAAGGGCATTATTTATATACTGCATGATTATGTGTACACAGTGACCTATATTAGCAGCTTCAGTCCAACAAAGGTCATTATTTATATACTGCATGATTATGTGTACACAGTGACATATATTAGCAGCTTCAGTCCAACAAAGGTCATTATTTATATACTGCATGATTATGTGTACACACTGACAATATATTAGCAGCTTCAGTCCAACAAAGGTCATTATTTATATACTGCATGATTATGTGTATACACTGACAATATATTAGCAGCTTCAGTCCAACAAATGCTACATGTCTAAAATATGTGACGTTTGTTTCCTGTGGAAACTATTAACGAGTATGTTTATGAGTATTTTCATTTCTGTACAATTTGTCTTGTGTATACCTGTCCCATTTGTAGTGACGCCTTCATTTAACTCAGCAAGTTTGCTTTTTCTTAATTCCGATTGCAGCATATAACCATGATGCAAACTCTTCATGACATTTTCATAGTGTCGCTTCAAATTGCTGGCTTTGTAATTTGCTAGCCATGTTTGGCAGATGAGACAAATTCGCTTACCCTCATTATATTTATTTGTAGTCTTCTTCCCATTCTAATAGAAAACTTCCATTTTCAATATTTGTATTTCCTGCAAATGTTTGTAACATTTTATGTTAAATTATAAATAATAATACGTTACTAAATTTAGTAGGACTTACAGACCGATGATAGCCAATACCATGAAATGTGTATTTTTACCGGAACCATAACAAGAAAAATAGTAGTTAACATCACAAACCAACCAGAAACTAATAGTTTCATTCAACTTTTAAAAAAAAACTTTCATTTAATATTTTATAATAAATATTTCAAACTAAAAGATTTAATTGTATATAGTGTTCGTGAGAAGCAAATTGAACATTTTTTTTAAAACCCGGGTACCCGTTGCCGAGGAATTAACCTGGTAGTAAAATTTCGCCCGGGTACCCGTGAAAATTTTAATGCAATGTCTACACCAGTGCTATCCAACCTGTCTAAAATGCCTCGCCAGATCTTGGAACAATTTACAATATATTTTTTTAATAAAAAATAAAATAGTTGTTAAAAAATACTAAAATAAATAGAAGTAAAATAAGATTTTTAAAAAACCACGTTTTTATAAGCGGACTAAAAAGAAGAAAATAAAATTTAAACATTTATAATTGAAAATGGGCAACTATGATGTAATATGACTAAAAACGTATTCCTTTGCATTCTATAGCTCTCCATATATTTCACATAAGGTTCAGAAAAGTCCATGTCCATTGAAAAATGAAAATCAGAGAGAGGTTGCTTTTTCTTTTCTCAGATTTGAAAACATATATACTCTCTCGAAACATGTATTTTATTAAATCAATGACGCTCAAAATCTAATACATAATCGCCCTTCCTGTGCGTGTGCCTCCCCATCGAAAGGCGCGCAAAAAAGGCGCTCGAAAAGCGCGCAAAAAGGCGCACAAAATTATTATAAATAAATTTAAAACTTTCGCCGTAAAAAAATATTATATGACGTCATTGTTTTAGCACAGAACGTCAATTACCGAAACAACGCACGAACTATGCGGGTGTGTGAGCCTTAGCAGGCTTTTCCACTAGTTATTAATAAACGTTAATATATATTTAATAAGTGGTAATAAAATTATTTTCAAAGATTACTCACAGAGAACTCATTGAATACTTAAAGGATGATTTGACTTATTCTAACATTTTATTTGGAGATCTTATTGTATTGGAATCTTCCAGTCAAAATACGGGGAGAGCAAATTTTGGCGGGGAATATGTAGTCATGTTATGAAAATAACATCAGTTGACGGGAAAAAATTCATTCTTGATAAGATGAGGTTACTGTAGAAAATCATTTGAGGTTTTGGAAGATACATAATTCGTAAAACAGATATGAAACATGCTAATCTACATAACTGAAATTTTGCCTATAATTTAGCGTATTAGATTATCTCACAGGAAATTGTCCAGCTAGGATTATTTTATCTCGCGTGGGAAAAAATGAATTAATAAATTTAAATCAAGTTTATTAAGATATTCTGGCTTGAAGTCAATCTGCCTAAGTGAAAAAAGTAATTTCAGCTGCGAAATAAGCTTGTTTAAAATTAAGTTAATGAAAAATGTATTATGATCCAACAATGCAATTTTGCCCATTGAGCATGGCATTGCTGACAATATTTAATTTATACATATAAGATTGTGCTATGAGAAAAAAATAGACAACTTAAATTTCAATAAATAAACGAAAGCACTTATATTTAAATTTAACATAAAATATAGGGTCCTTATGATGAATTTCTAATTTTAAAAAACATCTTTCTTATGATATCAACATATTTTCCGGGGCGGTAGATCTGGGTTCTGGCCCGAGCTGCACATACCCACGCTACGCCGCTGCCCGGGAACCCGTTCAAGTTTTGGACTGGTACCCGGCAGCTTTTTTCAACAATATTGACTGCCCTACTGAGATATATTCGTTATTTCCACTAGTAAAGGTAGATATATTAGAGGCGTGGTATAAACTAGTTAGGTAGAAGTATATATAGTGATCTTCACCAGTGAGGTAGATTTTGTTGTATTGTATTAACTATTGAGTTATATTTTGTTGTATGCACTAATGGGGTATATTTGTGATATCCCCTGATGGGGAAGGAACTGATTGATTTGGTGAAGTTAATGAACTTGGTGCAGTTGAAGAACTCAATGCAGTAAGTGCAATTCCTCTCCATTACCTAAGGCAGGGGTGGGAAAACTACGGCCCGCGCACCGCATGCGGCCCTAGGCATATACATGTTGCGTTCTTATGTCGATGTTAATTTTCTTTGTTTAGCATTTTCGCTTTATTTTTAAAATATTATTCCAAGTATTTGATTGATTCGAATCTAGGTATATTAAATTAGCTTTATGGCTCCATAATTGATTTATGATCATTGGTCATTAATTGTTAACATCCTTATTCGAAACTGCATTCACAAGACTTTGCTTTAAGTTTAAGGTCTGTTATAAAATTATCGAGAATTTCTCCCTAACCTTGCTTTCTGGAGAAAACACGTGTCTCTCGACTGTCACATTCTTTCTTGGCAAACAATAATTCTCGCATTTTCGTAACAAGCACTTCACTGAATGAAAATCTGTGTCACAATCGTCACATTCCTGTCCAGTCCATTGGAATGTATTGTACACTTCTACCGTTTCCTGGCCTATTACATGCAGCAGTGTCATACTCTGCACTTCTTTGTTTTTTGTGTCGAGTCCACTGGCTATCTTGTATATCTGGAAAGACTGCTTAAATCTCTTCCAGTTGGCAGCAATGTTTCCAATTAGCTCCAGTGGTTGTGGCGGGTGGAGTCGGTCCATCTGACACCATGTAATAGTTATGGCGTCAGTACTTCAAATAGTCTTGAGGTCCTTTACTTCTGACACAATGTAATAGGCCAGGAAGCGGTAGATGCTTATCTGAAGCCTAAACTTGCTGACCCAAAAGAAACAAAGAAAATGTGGGTCAGAAGAAAAGAAGAGGCAGGAGAAACGTTACAACAAATCAGCCAGAATATACACACGTACACACTTCCAGCCTGGAAGTAGATTGTATATGCAGAAAGAATATAAAGGCTCTTGGCAGCCAGCAGTCGTCGTGTCAGCAGCAATGACGCCAAGGTCATACATTGTTAAGACTAACGATGGTATGACATACAGACGAAACAATAACATGCTGAGACAGACATTTCGTGGAAGGAGAGGTGAGACAGATATTTTTGAGTATGACACACCAGACATGGAGCATGAAGAACACACTCCCAGCGTTGGTAGAAATGGGTCATCAGCAACTCAGCCAGCGAAGTCAACAACAACAACAAGATACGGGAGACAGGTGAAGCCACCAAAGAGATACCCAGATAAAGAGTCATAAAGGTGTGATGTGCTTTGAAAGACATTTTGAGATTCAGTGTTACAATTCATTTACTGAATTGTTCGATGTTTTTAATTGTCTTATTGATAATCTGTGTCATTAATTTGTTTTTGTTAGAAGGGAGATGTGAGAGACGTGTTGTTGTGTTTACATTGAATGAGCATGCAATGACGTGACCTAGTATGAAACACGTGGTTTGTGATGTGAACTATAAGCGTGCGTGGTCATGGACTTAGAGGAGAGCTGACTATAAATATACGGTTGAAGAGGTAACCGAGGTGAAATGCATACGAGCTGATTAGGTGGTTGATTGTACAGTTGATTACAGTGGATTGTATATAGTGATAAAAGACAGTTGTTAACCAGAACACAGTGTGTTAAAGTCGTGTTGCTTGACCAACAAGTCCTATATATTACAGTGACCTGTCTTAAATTAAAGCCTCCACACGGCTACATACCGAAGAATTATTTAGTGTTGAGCGACTCAAAGACACAACTAAAGGCCAGGATTTATTCAATGCTGTTTAGAAATGTGTTGAAAGAACTGGTTTTGTGTGGAACAAGATAGCAAGTGTAACAACAGAGTGCTGACCATTCACTCTTACCTCTGCACTATTTCATCCATCATGAAAGTCTGTGCAAAGCTGCGTTGAATATCAAGCATGTTGTTGACCCAGTTGTCAGTGTGATAAACCTCATCAGAGCCAGGTTATAACCACAGGCAGTTCAAGGCACTGCTTGAAGATTTGGAAACTGAATATTATGATATTATCTACCACAGCAGGGTCCGCTGGCTGAGCCTGGGCAAGATATTGAGGCGAGTGTGGGATCTCAAGGAAGAAATAGTTATGTTCCTGGAGATCAAGGGTTTGTTTGTGACTTTGTTACCAACATTTTTAATGAAGAGTGGAAGTCAGTCTTCATGATACCATTGACATTATGGAAAAGTTGAATGTCAAACTTCAGAGCAATATCTTGTTTGCACATGAAATTTATGTGTATGTTAAATCATTTCAGGCAAAGCTCTCTCTGTTCTCCAGGCAAGCAGGTGAAAACAGGTTTTGCCATTTCCCTTTGCTGAAACAGAAAACCATTTCTAGTGAAAAGGCTAACAAGTACAAGGCTCAGTTGGATGACTTGGTCGTGAAATTTGAAAGGAGGTTCCAAGACTTCAATAACCTTGGAACCACTCTTCAATATCATCAGTTCACCATTTAGTGCAAAAGCTGATTCAGCCCCAGAGGATATACAGGAGATGCTTGACCTAGAAGCAGATTATGACCTGAAAGAGAAGTTCAAGTCATTTCTTTTGCTGGAGTTTTATGGATTTTTGTCAGCAGCAGCATTTCTACACTAAAAACCTTTGCTGCAAAACTTGTGTCAATATTTGGGATCCACATACATCTGTGAGCAAGCTTTTTCTTGCATGAAAATAAACAAGTCTAAGAAACGATCGATGTTGACTGACTGCAATTTGAATGCCGTCATGGGAATCACACAAGTAAACTTGTTCCACGGTTCAAGAACATCATCCGAAATTGTAAACAGTTACATACTTCTCATTAATTATAATTGTAATCTATGGTCAGCTTAAATGTAAATTATGTTCCTACTTCTCCATAGTTATTATGACAGGTAACAAACTTTTGTTGAAATAATAATGAATAATAAAATCTTATTATCAAATTAGAAACTGTTTCAGTTTGTATTTTAAAATGTAATGTACATATGTAATAGAGTGTGAAAGTGAAATAAAATGACAAGTACATGGTAATTATCATTAATTTAAATTTAGAAGTTGTCAATTGTAATTGAATTATATGCGGCCCGCCTATAACAATAAAGTTTTCAATGCGGCCCTCCGTAGAAAAAGTTTGCCCACCCCTGACCTAAGGTATAAGGTGTTGCAGAACGTATTATGTTATAAAAATAAAATGATACGCGGGAAGGTAAATAAAAATACGTGTTAATAGGTAAATAAAAAAAGTGAATCTTACCTGAATTAATGCCAACGCAGCTTGGACAACTACAGCTACAAAAGGGACAGCCACACATCGTAAACATCTACATCTGTTCCAGTGTTCGTCTGACTACATTGACATCTACAGCTACACCCGTGGCAGTAAGACAACTTGGACTTCTCTTGATGTTCTAGAAGAGGCCAGTGAATGCGGTGATCCATCAGAGCAAACTGTCCACAACATCGTCAGTTTGGCTTTATAAAGCTTTCAAACTGGAGTCGTGATTGCTTGCTCCATTAAGTTTTATCCAATAGTATAGTGACATAGATGATGTTTTATCCATTAAAGGTGTAATTTAATTGTCTTTGCTTTTGTTGCTTCTGCAGTTTGTTTTGATATCTAAACCTATGCCAAACCCTAAACTTGTGTATTGAACCATGGCTGATGACTTGTGCATAGGATGAATGCTTTAGTCTTGTTTCTCTGCAAAGGAAAAAAAAACTGTTTTAGGGGACATACATTTCGGAGAGTCTATGAAAAAAAGACATTAGAGCTTAGAAGATAAACCATTACCGAACTTGTACTAGGTACTTAATAAGGAAAAAAAAGCAAGCTATTCTTAGCATAAGGTTAGAGAGTGGGCTTATGATGCTAAAAAAAAGTCATAAATATTCTGAGGTTTTTTAAAGAAATAAATTGGAAACAAATACATAAACACCTGCCGACAAAAGATTGCCATGATGAAATCCTAGACACATCATCCTGCCTAACTTTGACTAAACACAGGAGCGTTCAAGCAACTCTTTTAAATAAAACAAACCCGTAAAAACAAAGTTTTTGACTATAAATCCCTTATATATGAGACATAACTAACAGTATTGATTATTTTAAATCATTTACAGACTGAATCTGTCTTAACTCAAGTTTGCTTCATAACCCTGGGGTGGGGGGGAAAAGTCTGGTCACCGATTCGCTTGACCGAGCGCAGCGTGACACGTAAAATGTAAACAAAAGTGCCCCGTCGCTTCGATGGGTCGCCTCAACGCGTCAACTCAAAACTTTCACGTGGGAAAAAAACAATAACAAACCGTGAATTTGAATTACATACCTCATATAAGGATAAACTAAAAATGCATTAATTTAATTACGGTACGTTCGATCGATCTGAAATTTTGATACGATGCATTGTTAGGTTAGACGGGTCCGTGTGCCATATTTCAGCTCGATCGGATCACGGGAAGTGGGTCATTTTCGACTTTTGTTTTTCCGCCCGCCCGCCCAGCCCATGAGATGACGACAGAGACGGCCGCGAAGTTAATATAAGGGATTTACAAATGCATTAATTTAATTACGGTACGTTCGATCGATCTGAAATTTTGATACGATGCATTGTTAGGTTAGACGGGTCCAAGTGCCAAATTTCAGCTCGATCCGATCACGGGAAGTGGGTCATTTTCGACTTTTGTTTTTCCGCCCGCCCGCCCAGCCCATGAGATGACGACAGAGACGGCCGCGAAGTTAATATAAGGGATTTACAAATGCATTAATTTAATTACGGTACGTTCGATCGATCTGAAATTTTGATACGATGCATTGTTAGGTTAGACGGGTCCGTGTGCCAAATTTCAGCTCGATCGGATCACGGGAAGTGGGTCATTTTCGACTTTTGTTTTTCCGCCCGCCCGCCCAGCCCATGAGATGACGAGAGAGAGACGGCCGCGAAGTTAATATAAGGGATTTAATAAAACAAACCCGTAAAAACAAAGTTTTTGACTATAAATCCCTTATATATGAGACATAACTAACAGTATTGATTATTTTCAAACATTTACAGACTGACACCGAGTGATGTCCCTTGTCTTTAATAAATGGGGGTGGGATGTGAGGGGGTGTCGGCACGACGGTCGGCGTCAACACGACGGTCGGCGTCAACTCAAACTCACGTGGAAGTGGAAGAAAAAAACAATAACAAACAGTGAATTTGAATTACATACCTCATATAAGGATAAACTAAAAATGCATTAATTTAATTACGGTACGTTCGATCGATCTGAAATTTTGATACGATGCATTGTTAGGTGAGTCGGGTCCGTGTGCCAAATTTCAGCTCGATCGGATCACTGGGAAGTGGGTCATTTTCGACTTTTCTTTTTCCGCCCGCCCAGCCCATGAGATGATGAGAGAGATGATGAGATGACGACAGAGACGGCCGCGAAGTTAATATAAGGGATTTAAAAATGCTATTCACTCAAAATTCTCCAAGTTCATTCGCACGGGGAACACATCGGGTGACACATGCCCCCCCCCCAACACCCGCTGGTATTAAAACAAAGTTCAGAGCTACAGAAAAAGGGGATGCCAATTTTTGTTTTAAAGAAGCAGTTTGACCTCGGTTTCATATGCGATGTGTGACAACAATCTCGTTGTTAGAAACACAACAAATAATTGGGAGAAAGAGTGGCAGAAATCATTCATCATCGTCGATGGATGCCCAAGTTAGGCTTACAACATAATATAATAAGGGAATGAAACGGACAAAAAATGGGTGAGACTGCAATCAGTATTTTAGATAAACAAATATTTGTTATCAAAACAGGGTGTGAATAGGCCTGTGTCCGACAAGACGTCGCAGAACAACGGGGATATAAATTTAATGTGGGGGTGGCAATTTTGTACATTAACCACGAGCACAAAAAAATCAGAACTATTCCTCTGCATCATCACTCAAGAGTTTCCTAAAATATAGTAACATAAAAACATAACATTAGTTTACCTTAGAACTTTGTATTTAGCAGAATGAAGTTGACGGAATGCGATCAGCTGTGTACATGGACTCGAGCAACTCCCAACCGCTTCTCGGGGTGGCTGACGACACTGACTGGTCGTATATCCGTTTCGAGTTAGCCCGCTATTTTACAGCGACCAATGAAATGACAGATTGTAAAGTTCAGCAAATAGTAACGCAATAGAGGTGTCAATTATCCAAATTTTCCATCATGTTTACATACAAAACACAACTGGTTTGCTCCAGTTTCATGGAAATATCTTTAGACTTTAGTTAAGCAGGTCAGCACGAAAGTCCATTCCATGGCCATCGAAGTGTGACGAGTGTTAACAAAGAGGTTTTAACTGTCCAGCATGTGAGGGGCCTTCCATAAATTACGTCACGCTATTTTTTTACCATTTTTAACTCCCCCCCCCCTGTCACAAACCTCAGACCCCCCCCCTAAAGTACTCACACTTTCTAAAAATGTTATTTTTATTTTAAAAATAATTAAAATTTAATAGAAAACACCTTGACGTCACACATGGGCCGACACCCCCTTCCCCCTGTCACAAACTGTCAGACTTTCTTACACTCCCTCCCCCCTCTGGAGCTTGACGTACTTTATGGACGGCCCCAGACTGAAAACACGGTTTATTGAAATGGTGGCCTTCATACCAGGGGCGTCACTAGGGGGAGATGCGTGTGGTGCTGACCGCACCATGACAAGGAGTTACACCAAAATGTAAAATTGGTTAAATGCTCCCGTTACTTGGCACTGGCAGACTCGGAGCAGATCTATGGGATTAGTCATGAGGGGGGGGGTAACATCATGAACTGCCACACTGGGGGACACCAATCCTGGGGTACGCCTCTGCTTCATACACTGACTCTCGTACCTACTAAGATGATTGAAGATTTTTTAAACAAATAAATGTATCAAGGGTTAAATGTTTTTAGGAGTTAAACTAAATTAAGTAATGCAATTTTGGGAAATACATTTTTAGGTGAATTAATTTGAGTAGCAGCTCTCTCCTGAATACCGAACCTTTCCATTCCTGACCAAGAGGAGAGTATAATTTGGGATCACTGTCTGCGTTATGAAATGAAAATATTCGCTTAATAATTAAACTCTACCTAGCAGTAAGACAAAATTAGCATAAAAAACATATCCAATATAGGGGTCGTCCATAAATGACGTTCCGCGATTTTTAACCCAACCCCCTCCCGTCACACTTCGTTACAAAAACTTAGACCCCGTCAGCTCGGATCACTCCATCAGTAGATGCTAGACCGTCTCCTCAGAGTTGCCACATAATCGACAGCCATTATCACCTCTCGCCTCAGACCTATGCAGGTAGCTCCGTGTGGGGCAGTGTTCAGTCCTACGCTGAAGTTGATACCAGGAATCGCTCTTGCTCCGTCGTTGCATAAACTGGTCAACTTTTCTGGCCGTGTCTCCAGAAGACCAGCCCTGGAGCCACTTCTCTCGGAAGTGGTCCTTGAGCCACGATTTGACCCCAGCTGGGACATCGGGTGGTTGGGTTGGGGCTGAGCAGAATCTTCTCTCGCCAATAAATCGTCCGCATGCCCAGTGATGAATTGTATGATTACTTTTTTACTATTTCTGCTATGAGTTTCATTCTGGGAAATGAACTCAATGCCAGCAGTTCAAGGATTTACTTGAAGGTGAAGCAAACAGTTCTGAAATCTATGACTTACCGTATCACACAGCATTGAGGTAGGCTCAGCTGCAGTCGAGTCCTGTTTCGTTTTTTACAAGATCAAACAAAACATGATTTTCTCAATGAAAAAGAGCTGGTCCACAGCTGTTATTGTTAAAATTAAAGGAACAACTGGAATGAAATAACTGTTCCCATTTTCACTGCTTAAATAGTTTTGTGCTATGATTC
The DNA here is from genome assembly GCA_944989445.1 of Ampullaceana balthica. Classification (NCBI taxonomy): domain Eukaryota; kingdom Metazoa; phylum Mollusca; class Gastropoda; family Lymnaeidae; genus Ampullaceana; species Ampullaceana balthica. The sequence continues at coordinate 283,681 of CALYLW010000998.1, read as the reverse complement.
CCAAAGGGGCCATCCATATATTACGTACGCAAGGAGGGGGGAGGGGGGTCTTAAATTTACGGCATTTTACGTATGCATGCGTACGGAGGGGGGAGGGGGGTCTCGACTGAATGTGTACGTACGCACAACAAATTTAATTTGCATAATACTAAGCAAGTAACGTAAACCACTCTGGCTGCAAACGGCATTCGAGACCGACTGAGTCAAGACTGATATGCAATAATGTTATATAATTTATTGCGAACGAAATTGTGAACTTTTAATTGCTTGGAAGTAATTATAACTAACATTTGATTCAGACCAAACGTTTACACATCATTAAAATATATCCGTCGGGTTCATATTTACATTTCTTGAAATTAGATGAAGTTTCTCTTTCGCCACCCGTGCCTTAGCCGTTATAAACCCACAACGGGGCGGCGATTTCACGCACCTAGGAAAGCGCGGGGGGGGGGTGGGGTGGTCCTACATATTTGTGACTTGTGGGGGGCGGGTGTTAGAGAAATGTGACGTCACATCCAAAACGAGCAACTTTAAATAAAAGTTCCACTTAAATATTTTATTTGTTACATGGTGTTTTCCATGACTTCACACGTGTTACGATATTAGAATGCAGGCCTACACTAAATAAATACTTACATGACAAAAAAGTGATTTTAAACATGCTCTTTTTCAAATAAAATACAGCTTTTATGGGGGGGAGCGAAAAGCTTTGTGACGTCATCTTGGAGGGGGTGGTCTAAGTTTTTGTGACGACGCTTTACGAGGGGGGAGGGGGAATGAAAAATCTGCCAAAATCGCGTGACGTCATTTATGGACAGCCCCTTCTCGGGGCGTCCGTAAATAACATTACGCACCTAGAGGGGGGAGGGGGTCGACCATTTGTGACGAAGGGGAGGGGTAGTATAAGAAATGTCACGTCACATCAAAACGCGTAACTTAAAATAAAAGTTGTACTTAAAAATTTGTCTGTTTACAATTTATTTAATGACGTTTTACATGGGCTTCGCGCGTGTTACGATATTAAAGTGCAGCCTTACACTAAATACATACTTAAACTTAAATGACAAAAGTGATTTGAAACATGCTAATTTTCAAAATAAAAAATGTTTTTTTTTAGGGGAAGGGGCATTTTTGTGACGTAATATGGGGGAGGGGGGGGGTCTAACTTTTTGTGAAGACGCGTGTCGTGGGGCGGGGGGGATGAAAATCGGCCATAATCGCGGGACGTCATTAATGGACGGTACCAAAGCTTTGAACCCGAAAAAAAATCCTCATTTTCAAATATTTTAGTGCGCATTTTGATGTGCGTCACATTTCTTAAACACCCCCCTCCCCCTCGTCACAAATGCGCGGCCCCCTCCCCCTTTTCAGGCGTGCGACGTCATTTATGGGCGGCTTCAAAGAGTAAAACCAATATCTGCTGACTCCGGCTTAATTATTTTTTTTCAAAAGGGGGGGGGGAGCAAATTTGTACCTACGCATTTTGGGGGGGGGGTGGTGGTCCCAAAAACGTACGGGATGCAACAGGGGGGAGGGGGGTACAAAAATACGAATTTTGTGCCTAAGTTATATATGGATGGCCCCAAAGATGTCAACCTCTATGTTCCCCCAAAATTAATTTATGACTCAAGAGGCTATTTAAAAAATAGATTTTCAGATATTCACAGCATCATGGAAAGAGACATTGTTCTGTTCCAGAATCTTTATTTGGTACACCTTGCAAGTCATCCATGATTAAAACTGAATGCAAATAGTTTTTCTTTTTGGCTTGCCATTATAGAAAAGAATGTTTATGTGCCCTGCCCATGTCATTTTGTCAGCTATATCGCCCACCATAAAATAATTTTTGGTGCTCCCTTGGTTTAATTTGATATGAAATCATTTTTTAAATTTAAAAAAAAAGATATATAAAAAAAAGAGTTTTAAACAATTCTAATTAATTAAACATATTAAAAATTGTCAATTATGGGCCATATTAATATTAAATTTGTTTTTTACTTTTTATAAGACGTCCTTGAACGGTCATAAAATACATTTTACAGAATTATTAAAAATTGTTTTGAAGGAAAGCAATGTTTTTGGAACAGATCACTACTTTTTTTTTATAGAGATGGTAAACACTCTTTTAAAATATAAAAAAACAATAATTATTGTGTTTAAATTTATAGATTTGAAATAAAGTATCTTTTCAAAAGAATCATTTATTGAATGAGTATGGACATAAATTAATGGAAACATCATATGGATGTGTCTACATTTACACCTACATATCAAGTCTACTGAATTTTGGTAACATATTTATTTGATTAATATACACACATCATATCAAACAGTCTTAATAAGGCAAAGAAACTTCACTGACAAGCACAATTAATAATACAAAACAAAATAGGAAAATTGATTTATAGAAAATATTGAAGACCATCTTCTCCTTTATCAACAATATCGATATATACTACATTGGTAAAGAATACGTCATAGTTGGGTGATATGTGGAGAAACTATGGTCATATCTCACCTGCTTTTTACACAATATAACCGAATTTAACTATATGTCATTTTAATGCTTATACTAATTGCTGTACACCCCTTTTACTTTTATAATTAATTTTTTTATTCCATTTCTAAATACCAGTAACACACTGTTTAAAGCACCAACCAAATGTTAACTCTTGTACAACTGGGACAATGGATTACCTTCATAGATATCCCTTAGAACTGTTTACATAAATTCTTGACAACCAACTTTTTCTTTTCAGAGTTGATGTTGGGAAAGGGCAATGTCCTTTTACAACTGATAAATATTTAGAATGAAAAGATCACAATTGTTTCTCAAAGAAAGAAACAAGTAATTTTTACAAATATGTGACTTTTCTTATCTATCAACATCAAGGATATGCACAAGAGTGATGTGTAGGGCTGAAATGTGACCAGCCTGAATTCTATCAAGTGTAGATTAGAGGTAAAGATTAAGAAATAAAAAGTAACACTGGCATGTAAGTCTTTCTAATAAAAGATTTAAACAGAATAGTTTCCAACATTGAATACATAACAATACAAATTTGGGAATTTTTGTAAACATATGATATCAAATGTTCAAATTTAAGAGATTTTGAAGCAAAATAAAACATTCCAAACATGGCCTCCAATTTATAATATTTAAAAAAAGTAATCCTGATTGACACTGCTGCTATTTAATTCTCAAACCATACATTTAGCATTAGATTGCATTCAGTTCACTAGTTCCCACAAACTCTGCAACATAATAAAATTTACTATCCAAAATCCTGTATCTTCTTTTATTTCTTATTACAATATACTTTACCTTGAACTTGCAACAGTAATAAGTTTATCATGAACTTAAAAGTTATTTATATAACAGGCATTACTTGCCACAAAGAACAACAGGTGGACCTGAGTCAAATCATTAAAAATATTTATAACAACTGTATCAAACTTCTGCTCTTATTAAATGAGCAAGGAGTCCATTCCTATCTATTTACACAAGTTGTAATAAAGTTATACAAAATGACTTATTCTATCATAAGGTTAAAAGATTACCATGTCCACTTCTGAAATATGACAAATTTCAATAATGAAAACATTTGCTCTCTCACATAAAAACAGGCATCATTTTTGCCATCACAAAAAAGTTAATGGTTAAGAATGATGAGTAATTTTTACAAAAGGAAACATTTATTTTTCAAGCATTTCAATAAAAAAATTTAAATAATTACCATATAAATTCAAATGATGTGAAATTTTTGTAAAAATTTGAAGCTAATACTAATATTGTAGAAGATACATATTTATAAGTGGCTTCTTTCAATAAAAATATTTATATATAAAAATTAAAAGTTCTCTAAATAATTTCTAATTTACTTAATTAAAAATAAACGAATTAAACTTAGAACAAAAATAAAATTAAAGTGGCAATTACAATTTATAACTCAGCTATAATTTTATTTTCTCCTGAAAAAACATCATATAAAATTCAAAATTTCAAAGGGCACTAGAAATTTATCTTAATTACCAAAATTTAAAAAAAAAGTATTTTTTTTGTACCAGCCCCAGTTACATTTCAAATGATCTGCACTTCTTTGTGAATCTTTTAAAGTTAAAGCAGCCTTCATCTAAATGAATCTTAATTTTACCACCTACCATCACTGTACACGCATATTTAACATACTTATATATTCTGTAACTATTCTGTGTGTTGGACAACATTAAACCTTCACTTTAATATGCAACATACGACCGTCCCAGGTGATTAATATTGCTCCATTGGACTCTTCAGCAAAATCAGGGAATAGGTTGAAGGCTAATCATCAGGCACAGGTGAACATCTCAAAGAAGTGTAAACATTGGTTTCAATGAACTCCCACAGGAGATTTATGCCAGATCGCTGAGCTTGTCCTTTCCTTGTATCGCCTCTTTCTAGTACCAGCAAAAACTTTTTCTAGATCAATGGGTTCTACGCAATCTATTCTAAAAATAGCATCCAGATCTGGAGGGTTTGTGTACTGTCTGATCAGAGCTGTGTTTAGTGCAATGCCTGTTTTTGTTTTAAAGAGAAAAATAAATATATTTTTTAAAAAAAAGAAAAAAGAAGATATTTGAGGATTAAGAATAGCATTTTGAGGAGACAATTTACAATTCAATAAATAAGGAATAAAATAATTTATTTCAGTGAAAAAGTATTCTGATAAATAGAAGGAAAAAAAAATTAAGTTTAAAAACTCCAGTTGAAACAGCTTTTAAATCCATGGTTGGGTGTTAATCACAATCAGAAATGAGAGAGATTTTCAACTAGTAAATAATGGATTGTTGTTCCCTATTGTAACAGTTCCAAAGGTTCATATTGGTTGTATTACTTACTACTGTGATTATTATATTTTTCTACAATTTTACTTAAATATAACTTGCTTTGTACTTGAATATAGTTTATATTCCCATTTAATGGTATTAAAAATCAGTGTTCATGTATTGACCACATTTTCTATCAATTTATTAGAGCAGCAAACATTTAAGAACTATCTATAATAATGGTGTCAATAATATATGAATTAATCAGCGTTTTCAATTGTTTGAGATGGACATTAATGACCAATCAGTCATTAGTGATGTTCATAAGCTGCATCTAGGAAATTCCCTAGTTTTGAAAAACTCAACATATTGAGTGTAACAGTATTTATAAGCCTTATAAAAAGCCATAGCCTAAGCTATGTTTATATATTATAAACCTCTTAGAAAACAAGTAGCTTAATGCATAATAAATGAAAAGCATGCATAATTGGTAGAAAGGCCCCTATTTTAAATTGGATGAAATACTTGACAAATGTCCTCCCAAAAAATCAACAAAAGACTCAAACCACACACCTAATGCCCAGCTAGGAATGATTTTTTTAGGAGCTTCATCATCATCTGTTGATTCATCAGATTCCTTATCATCAATGCCATAGTTATCGGGATCCTTCATTGGGGCATTATATGCTTTGACTTTGATAGGAGTCATATCGTAGCTGGAGAAAATAGTTAACAAAAGCTGAGTTTAACATTTAAAAGTAAAATATTTTTATACATAAAAAATAATTTATTGTTCTTAATTTAGAATTCTTTAACTGACATTTATAAAAGTAAAAATACAGAAGAACTTGTTATCTGATAAGCTAAAAGACAGATTCTAATGTAATATATTTTTAAACAACTCGTCCCACAAATGTAAGAAAATACATAGATATAAACACAGACCTTGTTGAAGTCTTTGTAGGCTGTTTGTTATTTTTTGAAGCTAAGCTCTGTTGTGGAACATTAGTTGTAGTAGGTGGTGGTGGTGGTTGCTTTGCATTGATTATACTACTGTTGTGTTTATTTATCATTTTCTGGAACTCCTGTTTGAGTGCCTCCTGTTCAGCAAGGCGTTTGGCTTCTTCTTCTTGTCGTTTCAAACGCTCTTTTTCCTGAAAAAAAGTTTTACAATTTTAAAAATGTGGGTTGATTTTAAAAATGTGGGTAAATTATCTGAAATTAAATCATAAAAAAATTAAAAAGCTTTCTTCTTACTTATAAAATATACTTGAAGATGACACCAGAATATTTTATCCCTATAATTAATATCAGACAAAATTCACAAATTAAAAGAAACGGGAGGACACAAAGTTCCAACCTACTAAATTTACTTGATGAAACATTCATTCAATGAAAGTAATTAATTGTAACTCTTAGGAAATTTATTTTGTGCATCTGTTAAACATTGCAATACTGCCATGTTTACATATATCTGTATAATGACTATTTATGTAATTAGCCATTGTCTTTGGAACTCAATATCAATGTTTCCTCTAAAGTTCGTTGCTCTCTGTGCAAAGTAGCACAGCATCCATTTTTTGTGCAATATCAAACAAAGTTTGCTGCACGATAACTCTAAGAAGCTGCGCTGTGTTGGTCAGATATCTGCGCGGTAACGCAGCTTAAAAGGAACATTGCTCAAAATGCCACCTGGTTGTGATAAACTGGAATCATGATAGAATTCTCATCTACTCCTTTCCCCCAAAGTACACACAACTTTGCAATCATACTATACCCCACAACCCCATTGCTTTCAACCTTATGAATTTTCCCTGGAACTTATCCAAAATCATGTATTTTATCATAAATTTTTGATACAACATCTTATAAATAGTAATTTTGAAAACAACAAAGGAAGGAGATGACCTCACACCAGAAGTGAAATCTAAATTACATTTTCGAGACTAATATTAATATCTTATAATTTGCTGTGCATTCCTCTCCCTTTATTGTTAAAACGAGCTATATAAACCAAAGAAATAAGAATATTTTTTAAAGTTACCAAGAATAGCTATTTCAAGGTTTAGATTGTGAATGCCTAAAGTAATTGTGACTTAACATTAAATATTCAGTAGCCCCAAATGACAAAATAATTTAGAATCAGAAATGACATAATTGATACTAACCTGTTCCTGTAATCGTTTCTGCCTTTCTTCTTCTTCCTGCTTCCTCCTGGCATCAGCATCCATTTGTTTTTTAAGCCTTTAGTTTATTGAAATATATTTAACATAATATTTATTTTATTTTAAAAATATAGCATCTTAGCAGCAGGCCATAATAAACTTATTGTAATTTACTTGAGAAAAAGTTATTAAAAAGAATCTTTTGGATAACAGCTCATTATTATCCTGCTAGCAGTTAACCAGACCTAAGAGTAGGACTGGTCCTGTTTAATCTGGAAAGGTAAACCGTAACTTAATTTCTCCCATATTAGCTTATTTTTTAATATCAATCAAATCATAAAGACAGCCATTTAATTTTTATATTACAATATCCAGAAAAGTTGGGAGGTAAAAAGTAATAGCAATGACATTTTTATATTTAAAACATTTTCAAGTATCACAGGTTTCCTCTTCAGTTTTGCTCATTTTGAATGAAGGATATATATATATAAATATACATATTTAATTTTTGCAGATTTTCCGGGCGAGTAACAGTGGACTCATCAAAGCATCATCGATGCAAGCAGTGGAAGATGCCAGCGAGTGTTACTGGTTCAGGGTTAGCAAAAGATACCTCACCAACACTGACATCTTACTAACCAGTCTTACTTAAAAACTGTTAACCAGTATGCTAATTGGAACATCTTTATTTCATTATCTTAACATGTCTATAAGAAATTATCACTTTGATCTTGATGAACTATTTTCACCAATTATAGAAGTAAATGATTATAAAAGAAAAAAAACCTACCTAAGCTTCTGTTTCTCTTTTTCTTCCTTTAACCGTGCCTCTAATAGCTTTTCTGTCTGTAAATACTGATCTTCAAATTTTTTGGTCATCTTATCCTTCTGTTCTTGTTCAATCCGATATTTCATTTCTCGCATTTCTGCAACCTTACGCTCCTTTTCTTCTCTTTGCCTTTAAAAATAAAATTTTGTTTATTTCCTATTGCCTTTAGTGGGAATCCATATACTGCAATGCTAAAGCTGCTCACTTAAAGAAATAAAAAGAGACAGGGGGAAAGAAACCGGAAACAAGGCTTATTGGTCACATTGTTTGCATTTGGTGCCCCCCCCCCTTTTGAAGTATTCTACCCTTTATATGTCTTTGTTCAGAGATAAATAGCTTAGGTTAAAGTATGATCATGGTTTTAAATGAAAACATACATGGCAGATAAAATTTAAAATTCAGACATTCAAGGGAGACCTTTTGTAATTAAAGGTATTTTCGAAGTGATTTTTGGCCTTTTCTCTCTATCTTTAAGTCCCTTTGCCTTTATAACAAAAACATATATAAATATATAAAACTTTGTGGAAAAAGCTCAATATTCAAATGACTTCCTTCCAAAACGTATAAAATTAGAATTTAATATACTTTGAATATTTTAAGCACTTAAGTGAACGTTAATGTTTTTAAAGAATCGTTTCAACCACTTCAAAGTGATCATATATTTATTAGTTCAAAACCAATTCAAATTCTAATACAAAATTATTCAAATAAATCTTTGGAACCGCGTTGAGTTTATTTTTAAAAAAATCAAAATTTTAAGAACATAAAATGTTTTAGTATTTAAACCTACTTTTTAAGTTCTTCTATCCTACGCTGTTTGAGTTCAGCAGCTCTCTTTAGTCTCTCCTTATCTCGATTCTCTTTCTCAATCATTCTTGATTTCTTTAGCTCCTGAATGGCCTGGGAAATATCAAATGAAACTATGAGATATTATCTTAAAATACCCAACTGTTAAAACTACAATCTCATTTTTTTGCTATTTATAAATAATTTAAAACAACTTTAGGGAATTGCACAAAAATGCTGTTGTCTCAGATTTCTGAAATTTCCAGATCTGAGGGTTAATTTCACTAAATCAGTGACTGCGAACCTATTTATATTAATTATACATTTAGTCGGTTTCTTATAAAGACAAAGAAAGCTATAAAACCGGTTTATAGTCTGTTTCCCCGCATCCAAAAAATTGATTGGCGCGAGCCCCTTAGAGAAGTACCTACGAGAGTTATTTGATAGACGTAGCAAAGATACCGGGCGATTAATCGGTCCTCAAATTCGAATTCGGCCATTTAGTGACAGTTTTCCTGCAAGTCAAAGGCAGTTGACGTAAACTTACCACATTAATATCAAAACTGATATTTTCTTTTTTAAAAATGTAATTGTTATGCATTGGAAGGGGAGTACCACGAGTGTAGCTCAAACCCTATTGGAACAGGAAAAATGGGGGGAGGGGGGGGGTTTGTAAAATAAAATAATTCTGGCTGGTTGACGATTGAAAAATAATATGGTATTTAAATAAATTCCATTTTATCATCACTGTTTACTCTGTAAGTTTTATAATTTTATTATTATTTTTAATTCGCCAGTTGACCGGCATCACACACAAGACACAAGAGAGTCACATGACGTCCCAACGGATGAGGCGAGGCGTGGGTTTTTTAAACTAAGGACAAATACCTCGCTAACTTTAACTAACGGTTTAACCGGTCGCCTTAATTAGAACGGTTAATCACAAGTCTTAAACAAAAATTAAAAAATTGACTCTGTTTACTAAATTCTTTGCAATTTATTCACTGAATTGAGGGCATCGCGAAAAAGAGCTGAACGCAAGGGGGGGAAGCGGGCTTTGATGCCACAATCAGACGACACGAGGCAAAAACATTCTCTCGTTGGTTCTTAAAACATAAGGCATATAAGGACTTGCGGTTAACAGGTATTTTTTTTGAACGGCTAACCGTTCCTCAATAATGAGCGGCCATAACAACCTTAATTTGTAGTGTTGTCCATTGTTTCACATCGAAGGTCCACCGCCATACAGCTCAGCAAATTAAAAATAATTAATTTCCAAGCAGAACTCGACTAACCAAGATTTTTATTAAAAAAAATTTTCACATATACCGGAATATTAAGAAGGTGCTTTAATGTCACTAGCACGCTAGGTCTCATATGGTGCCCTGCATCTTAACCGTTTACATCTCAAAAAATGAAACCTGGGTATTAAGCTAATACAGACTAATTGAAGTTACGGTTAACCAGAATGGTCGGACGTAATTTTAGGACTGATTAACAGTTAACAACCTAATTATAAAAATATATAATCTTACACTATTTCTGTTAATAGAAGTGATAATTGTTACAAGCAGCATTACCTCAACAGTACATAATTTCATAAACACAAAAGTTGCCTTACTTGGATGTTCATTTTAGTAGGTGGAGTATTCCTTTTGAGAAATGATGTCACCACTTGATTGTTGGATGAACAATTTGGCGTAGTATTAAGGAAACTATAAAGTCTGCTGGTGTTCATACCAAAGCCTGGAGTTCTGTTTAAGAACCCTGAAGGTTTTCTCTGAGCACTATTAAACTTAAAAGCCCTAGGGCTCTGAAAAGAACAAGCATCACAAATTAGCATTGATTAACATAAATTGTCTTATAAAACCTGTATTTAATAACAAAAATGTCTAAGCATCTAGAAATAGAAAGGATATAAAAATTTTCACTTTAAATTTAAATAAAATTGAAGTTTTAATTTTCCCGTGAAATAAAGCTAAATATTTACATGAAAATAAATTTTAAAAATTGTTCCTACAAAGGATTTTAATTAGAATTAGTAAGAATTTGTACTTACTCTTCTAGGTGACATAAGAGTCTCCCTACTTATTCTCGAGGCTAAACTTGTACCAATCCCTATATGCAAGTAAAATGGAAAAGTGATAACATATTATTTATCTTTGCCTCCTTCCACTCTATACTGTATACAGACAGCTGATAAAATTGAAGTTGTTAATCATCAAATTGTTTTTAAAATCAGATTTATGTTAGATAAGAATAAAGTCATATTTTGTTCTCTTACATTAGTAGCTTGATATGAAGTGTATAAAATGGCTAAAATGTTTGAAATATAGAGATTCTGATTTTTTTAAATAATTTTTTTTTAAAAAGCTAACAATAAACTAGCAGGGTCATAAGAAATAATCTTTATTTTAAGAGATTGAGATGTAATAAGTCCATATATTGTACACTGAATGACACAAAAAGATCCAATAAACCAAGAGTTATTGAAAATAAAAATATTTTATTCACAGCAATAGAAACTTAATGTGTCATTTAAGAAACATTAATGAAATTTATCTTTTTTTTAAAAATTACAAATTATGTCCTTTAGATGCCATTCTGTAATGAATGCATTTTAAAAATTCCTGTTTTTTTATCACCCTTTATAACATATATTAAAATTTTACATTTAGAAATACAAGTTTTGTCGGCAACAATGTGTAAAATTTAAATTTACTCACCTTTATTTTGCTTAGGTGATGATGTAGTCAGTGGTAGATGCTGAAAAAATTATATATTATTAGATATTACATATATATCAACATTTAACTTGCAAAGCTTATCTTTTTTATAAAGATCTTTGTCAACGGTGGCCAAACCGCAGCTCACGAGCCGCATGCTGCTCTTGTTTTCACATTGCGGCTCGCGCACAACTTATGAAAGATATGTTACAAAGATTACTGGAAGATTTTCAGGCCAGGTTTAATTACTGTTAGTGTTTCAATGCGGCTCTCAAAAGAATTTTTTTTTAAAATGGCTATCAGTTACAATAGGTCTGGCCCCCCCCTGATCTATGTATATAAACTCATGTTTTTTTCAAATATTAAAAATTGGCAAGAAACCTTACATTTTTAATGCCATATGATCGAGATCTCTTTGGACATGGTGAAAGGCCTCTTTCTTCAACAGGTCTCTTTTTACCTGGTCTTTAAAAACAACATAAAAATATTAATATTAAACAAGATAAAGGAAGGGGCAAGGAGTGCATTTGTTGCTCCAACAACTGAAAAAGTGCATAAAGCTGTAATGAAGTCCAACTACAGATTTCACTGACCAATGTCCAAAACTCTACCCTCATGCACTATAAAGCACATTTAGATATGTACTGAGGAAAATTCACTTTATTTCTATGAATGATTCATTTTAATATGTTACTTTACAGTTTCTAAAGCCCTAAAAAAATCAATCTTTTTATTCTTCTCTATCACTGTGTCTTTTCAGCTGAAATACAAGTTTTAAAGAAAATCATTAAGCAATATATATATTAATATTTTATTTAAGGCCCAGCACTAAAGATCCAAGTATCAATCTTTCTTTTTGAGAAACTTTGAGTCACAACTCTAAAAGTATCAAATTCTATTAAATTAAAATTTCTGTATAATGTTAAAAAGCTCACCTGGGACTTTTGGCATCTGGTACACTTTTATCAACATTGGCAGGTGGTGGACAAGCTTTAGAAGATGCTGATTCAGCAGCCTGTTTGGCCTGTCTTGTACGTGTACTTGGACCAGTCAATTCAACAGAAGCTTCACTAACACTTGACTCCTTGAGCAATCGCGCCCTTGTTCTTGTTGTTCTGATGTCTAGCTCCGGTGAGCCCCCTTCATCCCTAGTGAAAGTTGAATTAAGATTGCTACAGGTCTCTAAAGTGCCAGCATCCACACCGGAATCTTTATTTAATTTGGCAGAAGTAGTTGAGGTGGCAGCTTTTTTTTTCCTGCAAAGCTCTAGCCCGAGTTCGTGTGGTTCTGCCTGTTTCACTTTCTGCATTAGACTCATCTTTACTGAAAGTTTCATTTGTTTTCCCACCAGCTGTTGCCCCATCACTTTCACTGGAACTTTCATCATCTGCATCATTAAAACCCTGGTCACTGGAAGAGCCAGTAGGGTCTATATTGTTTTTAGTTATGGGGTTGTGTACCTGTGACTGCACTATGTCATTCAAGGATGTCGTCTTTACTTTAACCATCTCAAAATCTTTAAGACGCACTGGCTCAGTTCTGCTGTCATAAAGTTCATACACTTCTGTTACAACAATGTGAGTTTCATCCAGATTTGCTTTTTTACTGTTAGTTTCCTTATGTTCATCCTTGGAATCCTTATCACAAGCTAGCTTAGGTTTTTTCAGGTTTTCACTTTTGCAGTCAGAAACAGCATTTTGTAAATGAGACTGTTTCAATACAGGTGTGGTTTTTACCTTTATCATCTCAAACTCTTTTAGCTTTGCTGGTTTGTCATTGCTTTGAATTTCAAAAACTTCAGTGACAACAATTTGAGTCTCATCAAGTGAAGCTGGGACATCTTGTTTTGGACTTTGTTTGACAAGACTGCCATTTTTGACAGTACCAGTATTAGCACCGACCAAATCAGTCTCTGACTGGATTTCTTTTTCTCCTGGCTATAATAAAAAAAAAGAGAAAACTCAAAGATTTATTTACTGATCATATGGGTCATGAATAAAATACTTGTTTAGATTGAGCAGTAATAAATTTTATAAGCTCTTAAATAAAATTTTATCATTGACTTTAAGTTTTAAGGTAATCCACACCTCTTTATTCTTTTTCAATCGTAAACGCGTTCTACTCTGTTTTGGTTCTACTACCTCTGTAAGCTGTGAAACACAGATAAACATTGTTATGTAAAAATGGCCCTTTATTTTTCTTTTTAGATTAATCTTGAAATATCATAGAAAATTCTATCTCATTTAAATAAATTAGCAAACTTAAGTCATTCAAAAGCTTTTCTGATAAGGTCTCTATAAAATGGAGAAGACAGAGTTCATGGCAATGCTTATCTGATTTCAAGAGTTAGGACAGAGAGCAACAACTAGTGTCTGCTGGATGAATACAAAGAACCCATTGGAATTATTATCACAAATACTGATCTGATAAAACAAATAATCACCAGCCAAATGGTGTCAAACTAAGACAATGAACAGTGATTTATATAATATATACTTTAAAATATTAGAAGGATGGCAACATCAAAGTCAGGCAATTATAAGTTGTTTTTTTTAGAAGATGATAAAGTTCAATACTCACTGTCTTGCCTGTTACAGACTTGTCTTTCTGATCAACATTATTTTCACTCGCTGGCATGGGGGAATATTTGGTGTTTGAACCCTGTAATGCTGCGTTCCTATCTATCGTGCTCTTTTTGGAACTATCACTTTTTACACCTACTGGTGTTACTTTACCAATATTCCCACTTGTTCCGAGATGTGATGCCTTGCAAGGACTTTTACTGGTGCTTTGTTTTATCATAGACTCATAAGCTGAGGCCCGATCTCGAACACTTGGGCTTATTTCCTGTTTTTTTACTTGCAGACTATTCTTTGTGAGAGGTTTCTTTGACTGTCTTTTGGTTTTTGGCGATTCATCTAGATAAACAGGTCTAGCACCTACCCTACAGCTACGAAGAGGTCTGCCACTAGCAGCCACTATTTCAGTTTTCACATCAGAAATATTTTCATTGGCTGGCTTAGTTACGTCTTCAGCTGCATTTTCATGACTGTAGAAGTAGTAGAGTTTATGGTTAAAGCAATTATGTATAAATCCTCTCACCTTTAGAAGAAAAAAAAACATGAATAAAAACTATAAATTGAAGTTGAAATATTTTATCAATTACCGTATATACTTGTTCTATAGCCCGTTCGTTCTTAAGCCGACCCCTCCTCTTTTGGAAGAGAAAAGTATTAAGTGTGTAACCCGCTCGCAAGCCGACCCCCCCAAAAATAATAGGACAGCGTAAACGAAATAATACACATTTTTTTTTAAAAACTAGAAGCTAAAACGGTCATTATGATTGTTTACTTTGTACTACCTATCTTTGTCCTCTTTGTTAGGCAAGAGTTACTGGTATTTTTAAATTATTTTTTTCTTTGGTAAACAGTTGCAAAAGCGTGTATATTAAAATTCGTTGTAAAAAAAAATTGTAAAACAATTTATTAAAACATTCACAAAAATAAATAAAATGATTAAATAAGGTAATTGCAGATGTTTAATAATATTATATAGCTCTTGGTAAAGCAGTCGAATCTTGTAGAATGTAGAAAAGGACCTTGACAATCTACAATAACAACACCGATATTCAATGTACATGCTGAAATCACCTATGACCCGCTCGTAAGCTGACCCCCAAACTTTTCCCCCTAGATTTTGTCAAAATAAGGTCGGCTTTAGGACGAGTATATATGGTAAGTAATGTAATACTTTATTTTAGGGCTGTTAACGATTAATTGAAATTTAATAGTTAACTTTTGAAAAATTAATGATTAATTAATCGTTAATTTCGATCAAAGCCAAAAATTGAAATTTATGGTGTCATTTTTAAACGTACTTGTCGAAAATTGAAACAACACTGGAATGTCTTCTTTATATGACATCCATTAACCAATAATGCAAACAGACAAGTGTATTGAAGAGCGGGTCTTATTGACAATATAAACAGACGAGCTGAACAATTGTTCACATAGCTTTAGATTGTCTCAGCTGAAGTTTCAGATACTGTAGTGGATGTTTGGTTTGCAGGTGATATGTAAGTGAAGTGTTAGAACCATGATAGCAATGTTCCGTTTAAGCAGCCTGGTTGCGTAGACTGACGCTACACAGGAGTTCAGAATCACAGCGCTACAAATTTTGTAAAATATTGCACAAAAAATGGACGTTGTGCAACTTTGCACACAGTTATTTTAAACTTTGCACACAGTTATTTTAAACTTTGCACACAGACCAACAAAGCTTAGACTTGGAGGGAACATTGCATGGTAGGCAAACGATTTCTCTCAATGGACACAATAACCTTTATCAACATTTTGAACATTCACGTCAGTCAATAGTTTAAAACCAAAATGTCAGTGTAATTGTCCGGAAATTAGTTTATATTTATTGGCCCAAAAATTTTACTTTTTGACTTCCAGTACATTTATAAGTGTTGGGTCGATTAATCTGCAAAAAATTTTTTTTAATCGTTAAAATTTTACAGATTAATTAAGAAATTAATAGTTAATTTCCACAGCCCTACTTTAATATTTTAAAAACCACTTTTATCAAGCTTTATATGACAGCATTTCTCATATATTTTAGGAATAGGGATCATGTACCAATAGTAAGATAAAATTCCAGGATATTAAAAAAATTAACAAAATATCAATTAAGTCATTCAAAAACTACTACACTGTATCTAGCTGTGCTGAGTAAAATTTAAAAAAGTAATCTAAAAAAAATAATGTAAAAAAATCTTTTTTTAAAAAGGACGCTTTTATTTACATATAGAAAGTGCACTAAAAAGAAGAAAATAAAAATTTTCTATGAAAACAGGTGAAATCGGTGAACCTATCTACTACACATAAAAGCGTGGGGCGCCCATCACAAATCATTTCTCATTGCAACTATTCTCTTACATATAGATAAATATTTCTAATTAATGTGATAGTAGCATTTATATGATCAAATTTGTGAAACTTTCACTGTTTATTAATATTCATACAAATTTGTTTTTATTTTTTGCAGCCTTGTACACGATAGAGAGTTGTGATGAACGCCCCACGCTTTTAAGGACATATATTAATTGGCTACATGGAAAGTTACTTGCATATTGCATGTAAATAATTATTCAGCTAACTGGACTATTATGTATTATATAAAATTCTATATAGATTATAAGTTGGTGTATGAAATGTTTTAAAAATTTGAAAAAAATTAGATGTAAGGCTATGATAAAGGCATAAACCAATTTTGACTTAACTATAATTAAAATCTAACCTAAGTCTTTCTTAAAACCATAATTACCTGTCAATTTCAAATTTTAGTCTAGTGGGCATTGCCTTAAATTCAGGTACTGTAATGTTTTCCTTATCTTCCTCCAGTGTCTCCATCTTTCTCTTCCTCGTTTTTCTCTCCTTTTTCTGACATGGTGTTTTAGGCATTTGCTGCAAGTTTTTACTGAAAATATATTATGATTTTTGAATGAACATGCATTTAAATTAACGTTTAAAAAATGAGCTCAGAAGCTAGTTTTTCACAAGATCTGGTAAAAAATATCTAAAGTAGAAACTCAACAATAAAAAGTAATAAAATATGATAAATCCGTTTCTTAAATGTTTCAGACATTTTCCAGCATAAAAAGTTATGTAATTTTTAAAAATATTTATGCAAACTTAGCCATAAAATGAAGAACGATTAAGTTAATTTGCAACCTGTACATACTATTTTTTAAAATCAAAGAAAGTATCAAATGCTCACTAAAGTCCTTTATAAAGCTTCTGAATGATTTTTTTTTAAAAAGGGAAGAATTTTTTATTAAGCTAATCTTATTTCAACTACAATGTAAATTGAGAATTGTATGCTTAGATATGAAACAAGAACCTTTCAGTTGCAGTGTCACCAAGAGCAATAAGAAATAAAACTGGACAAATTTAGCGCTATACACAGTACTAAAGAATAAACTTCACAAATGTCATGAGAAAATCTCATATTACATATAGAGATAGGTCTGTCAGGTTTAATAATCAATTTTTATAGACACTAGAGCTGTTAAACTTTACCCAGGAACCTGTTGCAGTATTAAAAAAACGGGTAGAAAATTTTGTGCAGGTTCCCATAATAATGCAGCTAAAAGAGAAACTGACATTGGGATATCAAATATTAACCCAATCATGCCATAGATGAAAGAAGTGTTCTAATGATACTTTTGTTTTGATTTCATTCACTTTCCTCTGGTCACATGTGAATTGGCCAATAGATGTCAAGCTGATAAATAGCTGAAATTATTATTATTTTTAAATCAAATCTTTTATTTCATCATTATTATCCTTAGTAGTTGAGAACTTAATATTCAGTTGTACTTTGAAATTGTACACAATTCAGTAGAATCTGTATTTTGTGGAATCCTTATGACACCTGTAACAATGGATTAAGGAGAGCATAGATATAGTATACAATGTATGGTTCCCCAAATATTTTAATTTGCTATTACTCCTTCCAATGGCTAATCAAACCGACCATTTCACATGGAGTTTAAAAAAATGATAATAAATCACATTTGAGAGTTCCGATTGTTAGCTCTAAATACTTTTCTTTGTTAAGAATGAAAAAAAATTTCAAGTTTCATTAATCCTAAAAATGGGACCCACGATAAAATATATATTGTGAAATGGTAACACATAACTTAATGTTTTATTTTAAAAATTTTTTAACATGTTATACAAAGATTTTAACTTTTAATGAATATTAAAATTGATCATCATATTATAAGTAGGGGTCTACCGATATCAGGATATCGGTAGCATGTAAAGGTCCCGATAATGACGTCACCGATATTTCATAATAAGTTATATTTTTAGAAAAAACAACAACAAAAGCAACTATCATTTAAGGGTCTACCGATATGCCTTTTTGCCGTTACCGATATTACCGATATTTTTTTTGCCGATATGAGTATTTGTTAGGACAAAAACCAGCGGTCATATTTGATGACGTCATTCTTAAATTTATCACTCATAATTATTTATCTTTTATAGTAGGGGTCTACCGATAAGCATTTTCACCGATATTACCGATATTTTTTTCCAATATGAATATTTGTTAGGACAAAAACCAGCGGTCTTATTTGATGACATCATTCTTAAATTTATCACTCCTAATTATTTATATTTTATTTTAGGGGTCTACCGATAAGCATTTTTGCCGATATTACCGATATTTTTTTCCGATATGAGTGCCGATATGAGTGAGTATTTGTTATGACAAAAATAACAGCGGTCATATTTGATGACGCCATTCTTAAATTTATCACTCGTAATTATTTATATCTTATAATTAAGGGGTCTAGCGATATCCAGTTTTGCCGAAATTACCGATTTTTTTTCCCGATCGATGTGTTTACAAGTTCCAGATCATGACCTACATGGGACTCATAACAAAACGAACCGCCCTTTATAAAAATGTACAAGCATATTAGGTACTCCTTTTGAAACTTCAACCTTGACTCATAATTATTAATTCTAACCAATAGTTTAATGGCTTTTGCACACGGCCACCTTTTATGAATGAAACAATGTGAACAAAGTACAATAGTAATAGAGTGAAAATGAGGCTGAAGGTTGAATGGTTGCCAATGACAACAAGTCTTCACACGGTACATTTTGTTATTCCATACGAAACGAAATGTTTTAGACATTTGCGATTCTGCGTGCATCTTTGCTATTAGAGCAATTACGTGAACATAATGTTTACATGTTATACATTTATTAGAGCAATTACGGTATACTTGGCATTGGCACTATTTACACAGTATTTCTGAGTATACGAAAATCGGCCGATACCTAAACAATATCAAAGCACATGGCACACTGTATCGTGGCTGCACATATTAATACTAGGACTCTTTTGACTATTTCAATACCGGTATCGGGGTCGATATATTAATTTGTCGAGATATTGTAAATCTAAATGATAGTTTTATTGTTTCCGTTTTTTTTTGGGGTCAAAATGTCACTTATTATGAAATATCGGTGATGTCAATATCGGGACCTTTACATGCTACCGATACCTATATTGCCGATATCCATATATCGGTACCGATATATCGGCCAGCCGATATATCGGTAGACCCCTACTATCATTTACATTTACAATATCTCGACAAATTAATATATCGATCCCGATACCGGTATTTAAATAGCCAAAAGAGTCCTAGTATTAATATCTACAGCCACGATACAGTGTGCCATGATATTTTTTAGGTATCGGCCGATTTTCGTATGCTCGGAAATACTGTGTAAATAGTGCCGATGCCAAGTATACCGTAATTGCTCTAATAAATGGATAACATGTAAACATTATGTTCACGTAATTGCTTTAATAGCAAAGATGCACGCAGAATCGCAGATGTCTAAAACATTTCGTTTCGTATGGAATAACAAAATGTACTGTGTGCAGACTTGTTGTCATTAGCAACCATTCATCCTTCAACCTCATTTCACTCTATTACTATTGCTTTGTTCTCATTGTTTCATTCATAAAAGGTGGCCGTGTGCAAAAGCCATTAAACTATTGGTTAGAATTAATAATTATGAGTCAAAAGTTGAAGTTTCAAAAGGAGTACCTAATTTTGCTTGTACATTTTCATGAAGGACGGTTCGTTTTGTCATGAGTCCTATGTAGGTCATGATCTGGAACATGTAAACACATCAGAAACTTGGTTTCGAAAAAAAAATTAATAAATCGGTAATATCGTCATAACTGGATGTCGGTAGAGTGTAGACCCCTATATTACAAAATATAAATAATTACGAGTGATAAATTTCAGAATGACGTCATCAAAGATGACCTCTGTTTTTTTTGTTGTCCCAACAAATACTCATATCGGCAAAAAAATATCGGTAATATCGGTATCGGCAAAAATGCATATCGGTAGACCCCTAATTATAAGAGATAACAGGAGTAAGTCTTGACTCTTGACCATCATAAAAAAACAACAACAAAAAAATAAAACATGGGTCGACTTTCTTTAATAACTGAAATATCTTCACTCTCAATCTAATTTAATTCCTACCTCTTAACAGCAAACATTGCACATGTTTCTGTGACAATCTCATCCAGCCATGTGAAATTGGGAGTTATTTCTTCCATAGCTTCATTTAAGGCATTTTGAAATGTCAAAGTTTCAGCTAGCAAGGACTTGCATGCCAAAGGAAACATGTTTAACCAGTTTTCCGCCATTGTTCGAGCTTCACTTTCTGTTTAAGCCGAAGATTCAATTTCAATGCCTTGACACCTAAGAAAAATAAATATTTTCATTGATAATGATGTACAATGGATAATAGGATTATTCTTTCCTTTTCTCTCTTTGAGATAGCAATGCAGAAAAGACCGATTCAAACACAACACAATTTTAATTCCAATAGAGTAAAATTATAATTTGACTTAAAGTCCTGCAAACTTTAATTGCAATGAATGTTACACTTTAAATGTCTAGTATTTGAATTCTAACAGCTTAGATTTTTTTTGTGATAAGAAAGCTTATTTATCTGCTGAAATGGAATCAGATACATCACTTTCTCTGAAAGTTTAATGGCTCATTTAAATTGTAAATTTCACAAATATTTCATACCAGAAGTAATTTTTTTTAAAAAGCTACACTACAGTTTGAAAAGTGAAATAGAAATATGACAAACAGTGTTATCTTACTGAATATTTACAAAAAAGGGATTCTCCAGTTTCATGTATAATAACTAATTACACTGATTAATTTTACCTAAAATATTTTATTTTGGTCTAGAATTTCCCTAATGGATGGGAAGCTGTTCTGTTAGATGACAAAGATGTTTTTAATGTTTTCTCAAGTGTTGATAAGAGCATGCTGGAAACACTGGTCTAGTCAAGATTGGCCAAGATTATCCAGGTTCTCCAGTCATTCAAGAAAAAAATTGGGGCAGACAACTGCTTCAGCATTTATCAGAAGCTCACTCAACCCCCAACGACATCAACAGACAACGAAAGGATTAGATTTCCAGTTCATAACAGCAAGAAGCACAGATATACTGAAGAAACTTCAAGAAAGTGCCAAAAGACAATCAGGGACTGAAACAAAGAAGGAAGCTGTTACATGGTATGGGTACCTCGAAAAAAAAACAAAAAAACAATGACAACCTTTTAAAGTAATAGCTGTCTAATACATTACAAGCTTAAGTTCCTGAGACCCTCACTTTGTGGTACTTGCAAGCAGTGAACTATATTCTTCAATACAGAAATATCATGGAACACTATACATAAATATAAAAGGAATAAGATCTATTGCTACACTTTAACAAAAAACATTATTATAAAAAAATATAAGTTAAGGTTGTCAATGCCAGAGTCAACTATTAAAATTAAGATGAGATGAGCTCATCATGCTGCAAGCTCATTTTATTTGTGCATATAACATACATATCAATCAGTCAATTTTCAACTCAATGTTAATTCTCTGAAAAACCGATCTTGCAGTCACGCACTAATACATTTGAATTCTGCACTAACAGTTAACAGTATTCAGCAATGTTAGGGTGCAAACACACCTCAGCATAGTTTAGACTTACTGTGTGGATTTTAAATACTGTTAGGATGGATACCAGCTACAGTTATGTAGCGCAGTACAGTGAACCATGAAGACATTTTGGTTTTAAATTAAATGACAGTCGAATGCCAATAGCAGAGTCCATGAACAAAGCATAATCATACTGCACTAAAGGAACAGCTAACAGTAAATTTTGACCAAAAAATATGTTTGACGCAAAATCTAAAATAACAGCAAAGATAATCTAATTTAGGGCTGTCAACGGGTACATGAACATGGGTAGTAAAATTTTGAGCAGGTACCAATAGTAATGTGGTTGAAAAGGAAACTGACAGAGGGAGATCTATACAATAAAGAATAGATGAAAAACTCTTTAACCAACACCTATGTTTCAATTTAGTTCACTTCCATCCAGTCATCCTTAAAACTTGTCGAGCAATGAGAAAGTAAAACAGCTAAAAACAATCTAATTGTGACATACAGCGGAATCTACACTTTTTACTCTTGCTTGTGATGTTCATTAAACTTAAACGTTATACATGATAAAACTTCAGACATCAGTTCAGTAAATAAACTCATCAATACATGTACTTTTAAGTAAATAAATACTAAAATTTCAGCACTACTGTAAATATGGGTTTTCAAGTGCAAAACATAAAATTAAAACAAACGTAAAATGTATTCAATTAAAATTTAACCTAGAATGTTAAAAGCTGAAATTAATTATGTAACTTATACTTATAGTTTAATGTTTAGTGACTTAATTTCATATGTCAAAAAAATTAAATATTTTAATACTCACTTATCACTCACTGTTTTTTTTTAAATGTAGGCTAAATAATGAGTATGCCTAATTATTATTACTAACACCCCTTAATTACACTTTGTGATTTGTGGGAAAAGACTCTTTAACTTTAACGATCCCTAACTGAACTAACTCTTGTCTCTTGTGCTGGCAAATTTAAAAGACACCAACTAGTTTAAATTGAGCCCCCTTCAAAGCTAATCAATGGGAAAGATAGCTCACTAACACTAAAGGCCTTTTAGCTGGTCATTATATTAGTCATTAGACATACAATTAAATCATTAGACTTAGATTCATTAGTTAACCGGGCCTTTACTTTAAGGCAAGCGTTATCCGCACGGTTTTTACCGTACGAATAATGTTTGACATTATTCGCACAGTTTTGACCGTGAGAGTGATGCCGATCTATATCTAAATTCTTATTACTGCTTATTATTTATGTTGCATTGCTTAATATATCTTTTGGTTTGGAGGGTACAAAAATAATTAAACTGTCATTTTAATTGTCTTTCGAGTGACTGGATTATTAAGTGTTCCAGAGCACTCAACTTTGTATAGTATATATAATATATATTATGAAGTAACTTTATTAACTTTCATAGGTGATAGTTTCATTCATAATTGGACGAAACTCTGTATTTAAAGAGGCTAATTATTATTATTCTGACCATAACTAGCACTGTTGGACATCAAAAATCCATTAAGTTAATTGAATTTAAAGCATGCAAAAGTGGAAGACGATAAAATGGTATAGCATAAAAATTTAGAAGTGAGAGTCTGTAACAGTAACTAAGGCTAACAGAATAATTGATAAAATAGGTATATAGGGTGGGGGAATAATAAAATGTTTCTTGAAATGAGCCTGCTTGAGTGATCGCAAGCATCCTCACTGTGGTTGTAAAATTAAGACCGTCCATGAATTCGAACCGCTAACCATAAATGCACTCCGCTTAGATTTACCACTCGCCTGGAGAAGTTAATATGCGATGGCGACATTTAAAAATTAGGATGTTGCTAGCGTTACGACATGTCGTAACGCTAGCCAGGAAACTAGTGCTACGACATGTCGTAGCAGCAGACGATTCGGCGGAATGTTGCTAGCGTTACGACATGAACTGTCGTAGCAGCAGACGATTCGGCGGGATGTTGCTAGTGTTACGACATGTCGTAGCGCTAGCCAGGAAACTGCTGCTACAACTGTCGTAGCAGCAGACGATTCGGTGGGATGTTGCTAGCGTTACGACGTGTTTTTTTTTAATTATAAAAAAAATTAAATCAACAAAAAACTCGCCGGGAGCGAGATTAGAACCCAAGTATCGTTTTAACAATCAAAGTTGTTGTTCGTCCGTCGTAGTAGACGATGACCACTCTCATCATATTTGTATTTGACCTGTGCTAGGCCGCCACGTGTGTCCTCTGGTGGCTTATTAACCCTATTCAAGCACGAAATTTGCGTCGGCATGTTGGAGAAGAGATGGATGGGAACCCTTCAGGATGGTGTTTGATACGGACCTTCCTGGCTTGATGTTTTGTCTTGGCAGCCTGTTGTCTATTACCCTCACAGACAACTGCGCCATTCCGTATCATAGAGCGCCAGTGGGCTCGGTTACTGGCTGCTGCTTCCCAGGAGTCATGTCTAATGTCAAAGGCCTTTAGAGCAGTTTTAAGTGCATCCTTGTATCACTTACGTGGACCACTGCATGCTCTATAGTCTATGCCCTGCAGTAAACTGACCATAGACGAGCCTCTAGCGAGCGATGGTCGGGCATACGCACTACATGGCCCACCCAGCGTAGTTGGCTCTGCATGAGGTTAGTGTGGATGCTGGATAAATAGGCTTATTAATAATATATATTATATAGCCTATAGTTACTACAGTATAGGTTGAGTATAGGCTATACTATACATGAACATCATTATTCATTGTCATTACGATTATCAAAATAATTTCCCAGAAGAATGGGGGCATTTAAAGTTGAACCATTAAAATAGTCGACCATTTGTGACGAAGGGGAGGGGGAGTATAAGAAATGTCAAGTCACATCAAAACGTGTAACTTAAAATAAAAGTTGTACTTAAAAATGTGTCTGTTTACAATTTATTTAATGACGTTTTACATGGGCTTCGCGCGTGTTACGATATTTAAGTGCAGCCTTACACTAAATACATACTTAAACTTAAATGACAAAAGTGATTTGAAACATGTCGTAACGCTATCCAGGAAACTAGTGCTACGACATGTCGTAGCAGCAGACGATTCAGCGGGATGTTGCTAGCGTTACGACATGTCGTAACACTAGCCAGGAAAGGTTTGCTTGGCTGGTGTTACAACTATGCACTTGCTACGACTAGCCTTAGTACTATTAGTTATTAGCAGTAGCAGTAAACACCTCGGAAAAACTAAGTCGATGTAATATTTTAACAAACTCTTCATAATATTTTTATTTTATTTTATACGCATAAAATATAACATATATTATATATAAATATATAATTAATAATAATATAAATATCGTATTATTATAATACAATATTAATATATCTGGCAGCTGGGCTTATTTATGTGTTATATTTATATGTGTATTAATTCTAAAATCTAAATCTATTTAAATAGATTTAATCAACGTATCCGCTTTTCAGAATAAGAAGAACAAAAATTACAATTACCAGCACACTCATTTAAAAGATAAGTATTTTTATTTTTAAAAAACACACCGGGAGCGGGAATAGAACCCTAGTTTTGCTTTTATTATCAAGGATCATCCATCACTAACACTTCATCTAGCGGAGCTCATGCCTCGAGGTTTGTTTCTAAACAATCATATCTGTTTGTCATTAAATGGACACCAATCAAGTTTTTTTTTAACCTTTAAAATTCATTATCCGGCTTACCTAGTAATCATGAAATTTTATTATGATAACTATTTTGTATTTTTAAAGTATTAGTATTAGCATAATTAAAATACAGCATATTTTTACGACTAGTCGTAGCAGCAGACAACTCGACGGGATGTTGCTTGTGTTACAACATGTCGTAGCACTAGCAACAGCCCGTCGAGTTGTCTGCCGTTACTTTATCGTAGCAGCAGACACTTCGTAAAAATTATAGGCCTAACTAGCCTAATTATCATAAATTGAACACCAATCAATTTTTATGGCAGTGCTACTGTAAAATTTCAGTAATCATGAAATTTTAATACGTATTTTGTATTAGCATATAAATTACACATTTAGCCTAAATCTAGTGATATCGGCTTTTATTGTGTATACGCCGGGCGCGATTTTTTTTATAACGACATCAGCTGCTAGAATAAGCATGCGCGACGACCCGTGCGGATAATATTCGACATTATTCGCACGGCTTTTACCGTGCAAATAATCACTTCGTTACTTCAATTTAGACTCTAAGTCTAAGTCTAATCTAAGTCAACGGTGGCCAAAGCTGCATGCAGGACTTCTTTGATCCCATTGCCTCTTGCGTAAAATTAAAACTTTGCGTTTCAAATATATTATATTTCAAATAAATGAAAGTTTTAGAAAAATCTTGACTTTAACTTTAACAAAGGGTTGACATTGCTGCATTGCAGTCATTGCATTTGCAGCAACATTTTCACGGGTACCGAGCGAAATTTTACTACTCGGGTAATTGCACGGCTACGGGTACCAGGTTGACAGGCCTATTGTTGACAGTGATTGTGAAAAGATACAGCAACTACTAACAATGATAATATTAATAATGATTATGTCACAAAAACAATGTGTAGTTATGGTGGAAGTTAAGTTGTAGGGTAGCCTAGTGTCACTAGTGAGTGCAGTGTAGAGGTTCGTCGGCACACTTGTTCTCCATTCATTGAAGGCATTTTAAAAATAAAACATGACTTTCCACCAGCTCCCATGTTTTAAGTAACATAAACTTATGCTAAAAAATATTTTTTTAAATTATAATTTCTAATATAAGAATGTCTTCTTGCACAAACCGTATTAGCTAATCCGTAGTAACACTGTTAATTTTCACGTCCATTTTCTTTTTCAAAAATATGTGCGTAGAGTTTTAACCAATCAAATCGAAGAATCCAGGAGGATAAGAAACAAAAGCCAATTACTATTCGCACGGGTTAGAAACTTTTCATTTAAAAAATAATAAAATGCTAAAGAACCGATAATCCACTCCTATGTTATTTATCTTATCTTATCTGTTACAGACGCTCCTTCTATACAGAAGATTATTGCGTCCTACGCTTATCTATGGTTTGTGTTTAGTCCAGCATTTTTATTAGAGATTTAAATGTTGATAAAGTGTTGGTTTTTCTGGTTTCTTCAGGCAACCCATTCCACGCCCGAATTCCGGACGGGAAGAACGAAAATTTGTATGTGTTTGTTCTTGCATACGGAATAAGAAAGGTGTTTTTATCCTTATGTCTATCTGAGGGTTGTATTAAGTTATCTTTGTGTTGTATTTCCAAATTAGAATTAATTGCTTTATGTATGATTACTACTTTACTCTTGGTTCTTCTATCCTCTAGTGTTTCAAGGTTTAATGATTTAACTAATGGTGTTATTCTTGTCAGTTTTGAATATTCTCCAGTAATGAATCTGTTACTTTATGTATTTATTTAGGTCTGCATTATCAGTTCCGAATAAATTTTGTCAGATTTAAATTCTCGTTCACTCTTGAAAATTCTGAATTCTGCAAACACCTTTTTTGTTTCAGTTGCAAGGACAAACATACAAAGTCTCCTTTTCTCCGTCTGGCATTCGGGCGTGAAATGGGTTGCCTAAAGAAATAAGGAAAACCAATACAGTATCAACATTTAACATTCAAATAAAAACGCAAGACTAGACATAAACCATTGATAAGCGTAGGACGAAATAATCTTCTTTTAAGAAATTAATGTATAAAATAATGGGGATGGTGTGATCATTATTTGCGTAATCTACTCGCTAACGTTGTCAATTTAATTGTATACATTTAGGATTAAATTTTGAAAATAAAGAAGTCTAAAACGTTATTAAATTACTCTTGTATTTAGGGACCTATTGCTTTTCATGATTAAATATAAACCCTCATAGATTCTAGTTAGACTTATGGTAGCTCAACACATCATATATTATGTCGGTCACATTTTAATTTTTTTTTAAAATCAGAATTTGGCTTATCGGTTTTTATCCCGTTTAAAGAAAAATCATTTTTTTAAACATCCCATTGCGTATTTTCTAATAATTAATCACTTGAGTGAGAAGTACGGTCAATGTAAGATATCGAAAATTATGATGTCTCGTGTTTATATATGTTGGCTCAGTTTACAAACTTATCACATCCATGTAACAGTTTGGATTTTGGTTCTGCTACAATGGCAGCAAATAATCTGCAGCTAAAGCTGTGTAATTTGTAACTGACGAGTGAATAAACTATTAATGGCAGCAGTATATTTTATCTCCATTTGGGACAATTCTGTTAAGTTAGCTCATGTGCATCTTCATTATGTTGTGCACCTCACCTAATCTTGTACAAAACTTGTGAAATAGTATTTATTTAAAACCTTACCTACTAGGGATACGTTTTCACAGATATGTTGCTTAATACACCCTTTCATTAAATCACATTTGGCATCAATGGCAAGCGGTATTTCTCATAATTTACATAAAAATAGCTTTCTTTTGCTACAAAAGGTACCAAAACTTAAAACCGCTTTAAATAATGTGCAAAAATTTCTGTCTTTGACCTTACCAATGGGGTAATCTCATTTCTTTTCATCAACATTAAACTTTTAATAAAACATGCATTTGCGTTGGTAAAAGCAGAGCCAAATTTAAGTTTGATCACTTATACGCTTACGAAATTCCTTGAACAATCAGTTTTGCTATCTAAATACATTTATACTATTTTCAAATTCATTGTAACCCTCTTGATGTTGTCACCCGGTACGGTTAGCAACTCCCGCACCAACCAAGTTAAAAATTTATGTAATTCGGACATGGGAAATTGCATGATTTTTTTATACTTGCATGCATACTTTTTCAAGGAACCTAAAAAATGGAGAGTTCTCGCAATGTCTACAGTTTGTGCACATACGATTGTAAAGTAGGGACACCTAATCCGTTTTGTTTGTCGCGATATTTAAAATTGTTATCTTATATTCAAACCCCGTTAAATATTTCATTGGTAAGACATGTAGTTCTGAACATTTTCCGTATCCTTTTTCAAACATTTTAAATTATTTTAAAATTTTTACTCAAATTATTGTTTAATTTAAAATAATAAATTTGTTTGTTGTTAGTGTTAAGTGACGAGGTATCGTTATCTAGTAAAAAATAAATAAAAATGTATGTACATGTGTTATATATATATATATATATATATATATATATATATATATATATATATATATATATATATATATACAGGGGAGGATTAAGACTGCTCGGGGCCCCTGGCTGCAATTCAAACTGGGACCCTGTCTAGGCAGCGTAATTTTAAATAAAATGATCACTAGCAACTAGCAGTCTAATATAAGACTGTGTAACTTGTAATGCAGGGTGTAATAAGACAAAAAATTATATAGAAGTCAATTAAATTAATATAAACTTACACGAATCCACACTTCATTAAAATATTTATTATTATTTATTTCAATCTTTAGAACCTTCGTTTGCGAACTTTTCTCACGGCGAGATTTTTAATCAAGTCAGTAAAATTAAGTGAGCTTACGATTTCCCTTTCAATGCTCATTAGAGAGAGTGCTGACGCAGTCTTTGTTGTCCTATGCAACTTCTAATTTCATAATTTATTTTTTTAAACTTGAAAATGATCGCTGTCAGCTGCACTTTTATGTCATCAACGGGAGATACATGCGAAGTGCAATGTGTAAATTTGGAAAGGACTGTGTAAAATTTAGCTCATTCAAAAACAGCAACATATTTAGCTCTGTGCATGTATTTTGAGTTTCACATTGTGCTACTTCCTTTTCCTGGCCCTGGGGCTGGACAATAAACTTTTTGAAGAGTTCTGAAAATTAGACTAATTCTGAAGAAAAGCAGTCTTCGAAATCACTTGAATATTCTTTCCATTAACTTGGCTGCTGCCCCTCGGATGGCATCATTGCTGAGCTCCGTAAGGTTTGTAAGAAAGCCACATTTCTCATGGATGCCTTTATATGCATCTAACTGATATTGTAGGGCTGGAGAAAGTTTGTCAATGAATACCAGAAATACCTCAACCCTGAATTTTTGTCTCGGAGAAAATACTGTTTCGGCTGATGTCTCATCATCAAGATGACACTTTCTCTTTCTTTAATGACATTGAAGATTTTTATACTCTTTCTCCACGGACATATCCTTTCCTTTTTCTTCATAGAAATCAAATTCAGAACGCTGTCTTTTAACAAAGTCAAGAAGATATTTCAACAAACTTATCTTGAAGGGATGCATTCCTTTCCTGAAACCATTTTAAAATTGTGTCCCAAATTTAAAGTAAAATAGCGAGTTTCAGTTGTTCAAGTTCCTTCCGAAATGCTTCAAGTCGACTGTCAGGCGGCTGATTGTCGTCAGTTGCCAATTCTTCCAGTACTGCAATATTCTAATGGTATTATTTATTAACAGATCTTACAGCATCATGTCGGGCTGACCATCTTGTGCCAGACAAGGCTTTGTTAACATGTAACCTTTTCGATTGTTTTTGAAGACCCTGCCAACGATGAATAGATGCAACAAGCCAGGTATAAAGATTTTGCAGAATTAAAAAATAAGTTTTTTAAAAAAAGACGTACAACCTTCTGCTGCACTTTCCCCAACCAAATTAAGTGAATGAGCTGTGGACGGCACATAATGAGCAACACTGCACTTCTCACGAAGGATAATCTGGACTCAGTTTTACTTCCAACTTATACTTGCAGCATTGTCGTATGACTGTCCACGGCAATCTTGAATTTGAATGTCAATTTCTTCCAAAATATTAAAAATAATTTGGGCAATTCCTGATCCAGTATGGGACTTAATTGGTATTAACTTGATGAATCGCTCAACAGGAATGAATGTTATTTAGATAATAACGGAACGCAACATGTAATTCAGGTTAATTAGGGACACATACATAAATAATCTATGACCATCTCGTAAGCAGACCCCCCCCAACATTTTCCCCTAGATTTTGTCCCCAAAAAAGTCGGGTTTAGAACGAGTATGTACGTTACTAGTATTTAATTACATATTTATTCGTATATCTACTTCTTACTGCAGTCCATCTGTAGGTCGAAGCGTCGAAACTCGTAAACAGTGTACTAACTTGGAAGTTCAGTTAAGTTTTCCAAACTAAGTAGAAGTCGATTGTTTTTCTAAAGCTAGGTTTCCCTAGATATTATTAAAAATGATGGCGATTTCTGGTATTTCACACTCTTCGACATATTGTCTTGATAAGTAGATGAGATTTTATTAATTTATTTATAATTTCAAGGCTTCATGCAAACAGTGGCCCACCTTTATTATATAAAATAATAATTTTGGGGGCCCCTAAATCATCGGGGGCCCCTGGCTTTAGCCAGTTCAGCCCCCCCCCCTTTAATCCGCCGTAGATTGAACCATAAATGAAACCGAAGCTTCATTAGCGAAACGAATTCGTTCTAGCCTCACTTGAAAATACCACTCTTCGTATATTCCAACAGTGAACAAACCGCGGCTCTTCTGTGTTCACATTGCGGCTCTGGTCAATTTATGAAAGATATGTTACAAGGATTACTGGTACATTTCCAGGCCAGTGTTAATGTCCCATAGTGCTTCAAGGCGGCTCTCAACAATTTTTATATATTTTAAAATGGCTCTCAGTTACTACAGGTCTGGCCACCCCTGGTATATTCAATCGGTTTTGTACGTGTGGATGACGCTGGTATCCCAAACCCTCACGGTGTCAGTTGCTGCGTTGTTCTATCGAATGTTCTCATCGTATTTTAATGAGATGTGAAGACGATAGTAAATGAACAATAAGCAATCAATACTTAAGATTATTCTTTTTAAAATTTTTTTGGATGACGTAATGTGTATCCAAATATACATAAATAATCAATATACATAATTTGCAATCTCTGTTACGTCTGTAGTGTCTGTCCGTGACGCTACTAATTTTAGAAAGCAGCGCACTAAATTACTGCACCAATGCATCAAAAGGTGTATAAATTAGAGATGCGCTGTAAAAATATTATTTGACGTCATTGTTTTAGCTCATATTTTAATTTTGGAAAAGGGAACAATGTAACAAGAGGATTTGATGATGGTTAATTATAAAATTAAAAAAACAAAGGGGGCGCCGTAGGCGCCCTACAACCCCTATTATAAAATACTTTGTGTACATTTCAGAAAGTTTAATATTTCGTATTTATCAAACGAGGACAAGTTAGTTGGGCTTTTGAAAAAGGTCGGCGCCGTAGGCGCCCTAAAAAGTGCATTTTTTCAAAATAAATAGATTTCAGCTGAAAACTTCCGTCATTTTTGACGGGTGATACGCTAGTGCAACTATATTTACAACTATATGGGTGTACAAATAGGCTCTATATTTTATCAGTGAGAAGGAACATCTGATGCGCATTACAATTTTTATGCCCATAATCGCTGCACCACAATGCACCGGTACAAATAAATTTTATCTATTGCACTGTTCTTGGGGAAATCTAGGTGACAAGATAAGAATTGTTAATGTATTTTAAACTCTTTTGAAATTAATTTTACAATACTTTGAGACATAGTATTATTGTGTTGTGTTACTAAAAAAATTAATTCTAGTAACTTGAACTTAAGTTTACAAAAATTAAATTTAAAAAATAAAAACATTTTAAGTATTGCATTATTTTATCCTTACAGACAATGAAATTAATATAATAAGGTTAATCTAAATTCATCCGTATCTTTTTAAAGGAAAAGAAGATACACAATGTATTTGGAATTTAATTATATAAGTGGCACGCCACTTAACTTCGATCCCTATATTTAGGGATACAATGAAAATGAAATGTTATGATTTTCGCACCTATCGATCGTACCTACCTACAAACCCCAAAAAATATTTAATTTTAAAAAGGCAATTTTTTAATTTCTATTTTTTAAAATAATTTAAAGATGAGTAACTTAAACGTAGATAAAAAAAATCAACATAATTAAATTTGACTTTGTTTCTCACATAAACAAAGAGCCAATCATTGACGCGGTGGTCGAGTGGCAACGCGCTCGACTGGCGTACCGATGGTCACGGGTTCGAATCCATGTAAAGCAAAGATTTGTTCTCGGGGCCTAGGACGTCCCTGAGTCACCCAGCTCTGAATGGGTACCTA
Organism: Ampullaceana balthica; assembly: GCA_944989445.1. Classification (NCBI taxonomy): domain Eukaryota; kingdom Metazoa; phylum Mollusca; class Gastropoda; family Lymnaeidae; genus Ampullaceana; species Ampullaceana balthica. The sequence goes on along the minus strand of CALYLW010000998.1, from coordinate 250,651 downwards.
ACCACAAAACCGTGGCCCGTGAACGCTGCATCACTTGCCAACAGATCATCTGTCATGGTCTGTGGACGCAATTATCTTCTGCATAGATGGAGCGTCTGTATAGATAAGACAAGACAAATATCATTCTTGTATATATAAAAATCAAAGTATGTAAGTATGTTTGTCCTTTGTATCTGACTAAACCGGGATGGGTTTTTTAAATTTTATTAAATGTTTAACATTGACACTCATTGGGGGCCGGGGGCCCAAAATGTCTTTTTATTAACCACGTTTTATTAACTCGCTTTCGTTCATGTGGATTTATTTGTTTTGTCTGTCCACAATTTTACAAATCTGCCAACGTAAAATTAAACCACTTCTAATAGTCCCAGAGATCTCAAAATTTTACCACAGATAGATCTTGGATGACAATGAATTGTATCAAATTTCAGATCGATCGAGTGTACCGTTATTAAATTATTGAACTTTTTAGTTTATCTATATTAACCACGTTTTATTAACTCGCTTTCATTCCTGTGGCATTGTCTGTCCACAATTTTTCAAATCTGCCAACGTAAAATTAAACCACTTCTGATGGTCCTAGAGAGCTCAAAATGTTACCACAGATAGATCCTGGATGACAATACATTGTATCAAAATTTCAGATCGATCGAATGTACCGTTATTAAATTAATGCATTTCTTAGTTTATCTTTATATAAGCATCTGTACCCGCCTGCCGTAGTTTCATTTCACGTGGCGAGTTCACCACGTGACCTCATCGCTTTGTTATTAAACGTTTGGTGGGCGCTGATGAGGTGTTTGGTAAAATAAATAGAGGTAAAAATATTTTTAAAACCACGTTTTTATTAGTGGACTAAAAAGAATAAAATAAATATTTTTTTCACACAAAAAATCTTTTTCTGGATTGATAAAAATTTCAAACTTATATGCTTCGATTTAATATGACAATATGGATTGATAAAAATTTCAAACTTATATGCTCAAGTACTATGATGTAATATGACTAAAAACGTTGGCGGGCGCTTTTGAGGCAATTGGCTAAAATGATTAGGGTTTACAAATGACGAGTAAGAAAATGAGTGAATTGAATTAGTTAAGCCTGAGAAGCGCCATCCCCACGTTTTTAGTCATATTACATCATAGTACTTGAGCATATAAGTTTGAAATTTTTATCAATCCAGAAAAAGATTTTTCCTTCACAATTCTGTTATAAAAATATTTTCTTCTTTTTAGTCCGCTTATAAAAATGTGGTTTTTAAAAATCTTTTTTTTAAAAACTTCTATTTATGTATATTCTAAACTATATTGACCACCTCCTAAATTCCCTATAACTTGTCTTCTTTTCTCTTGACCAAGTCCGAAACTTACGTAACCACATTTGTTTTTACCAATGGCGGTGGAAGTTTTGCCGAGGGGTAGTCTATCTCAGGCGGATTGGTTCTCCTTTATTTCAGTAGGGTCACGGTTTTGGCCATCTGCAAGCGTCCTTCGTGGGAGAAGGGGGAAGTGGGGGGCAAATATGTTTCAACGCCTCAATAGTAACCTCACGCAGGGGCGGATTAAGACTGCATGGGGCCCCTGGCTGCAATTCAAACTGGGAGCCCTATCCAGCCAGTGTACCTTTAGATAAAATGATTGCTAGCAGCTAATTTAAGACTGTAACTTGTAACTATTCAGCAAAATAGATTGTATATGAAAAAGCGAAACACGAAGAAATAACTGTTTGCCGGTATCGTAAAATTGAGTGTAAAAGACAATTTAAAGAATAAAAATTTTCAAAAATACGCCACACCCCACCGGGGGATCGATCCCGCGACCGCTTGCACCAAAGGCCTATTATCAACTTCCGATTAGACCAGCTGAGCTCAGCATAAGAATTGTCAATTTACGATATATAAGTGATATTCTTAAATAATTTCTCTTTGTGAGCTTATCAAATCAGGTTTTTCCGATTACTATTGTAAGACTATTGTATCGGAATAGAGATCAGATTAATAATAATAGATACGATTTTATTAATTTGTTTAATTTATCAAAATTTCATGCGATTCGTGTAAACATGTGTCCATTTTTATTATAAAATATACTAAATTTGAGGGCCTCTCAATCATCGGGGGCCCCTGGCTTTAGCCCGTTCAGCTCCCCCCTTAATCCGCTATAGTATATATATATATATATATATATATATATATATATATAATATATATATATATATATATATATATATATATATATATATATATATATATATAATACAGTCAACAGACTGCCAACTCCAGACGACATGCCAGGATGTATCGTATTCAAAACACTTCTGATGGCATCCAATCATCCCTTGTCCGTTATGCGGACGCATTTTCGTGCAAGAATATGGCAAATAAGACCCCAGAGGACACACGAGGCTGCCAAAGCACAGGAATAACAAGATAAGTGTAGTGCTCTTTGATTACGGCGGACAAACAAACAACTATAATTTTATATATATATTTCTGTTGTGCTCCTGTGATTGTTTAGACCAGGGGTGGGCAAACTACGGCCCGCGGACAGCATGCGGCCCACTACGGAGTTGTTTGCGGCCCGCAGAAGCTTGCGGTAGTATCGAAAAAATCAATAAATGTATGATACAGATGGATGTTTGTACTTAATCAAGTCTAAATTTTGGTTAGGTGCGACCCCTTGATGTTTAATTTCTTACTAATGCGGCCATCGCCCTAAAAAGTTTGCCCACCCCTTTAGACGGAAAGATCTTCATTTTGGGTCAAGGGAATGGATGGATCCGAAGGTCCAGGTCTTCCAAACAAAGATATATTGGGGTGTACAAGGGTTTATTTAAAACGGGGCCATGTTTTGATTGTGTTCCTTCGGGAGGGTATCACCTTGACGTAGACTCAACTCTCACAGCCTCAATGAGAAAGTGGGTGCACCACGGAGCAACCCGAGTCTGCTGACGCGTGGCGCTGCTACCACCTTTCCATGCTTTTGTTTGTCTCTAACAACATGGATAAGTCTCTGGATGCCGATTCGCTTAGTTGCCTTTGTTGCCAAATTGATGCCCATTGACGGTAAATACCGCAGAAACCTGGACAGTTAAGTGATCCCTCACTTTTTGCGGATATTTGCCCCCCTCCCCCCCTCGTCACACGTCGTCACAAAAAAGTTAGCCACTCCCCCTCAAATGTGAAGTCACAAAGCTTTGACCACCCCCTCCCTCCATAAAAGCTGTATTTCCTATTTGAAATTGAGCATGTTTCAAATCACTTTATAGTAATTTAAGTATAGATTTAGTGTAAGGCTGCACTCTAATATCGTAACACGCGTGAAGCCCATTTAAAACGTCGTTACAAAATTGTAAGCAATCAAATATTTAAGTGGAACTGTTATTTAAAGTTGCGCGTTTTGATGTGAGGTCACATTACCCCCCCCCCAGCCACACACCGTCACAAATGTGTGACCCCCTCCCCTATATCTGCATGACGTCATTTATTGACGACCCCTTACTGTGCACATTAGGCTTTTTAATCACTTTGTGAAGTGCCTTATCGCGGCATAACTTCTGCCTTATCTTATCTTATCTGTTTACAGACGCTCCTTCTATAGAGAAGATTATTGCGTCCTACGCTTATCTATGGTTTGTGTTTAGTCCTGCATTTTTATTATAACCTATTTTAACATATCAAAAAGTTGGTACTTGTCTGTTATCCGACCACCAACAATTTTTAAATTTTTTTAGGGGTATTAACTGCTGGAAACCCCCGCGAAACTTAGGCTATTACAATTTACAAATTACTACTAAATAAATGTTAATATAATTTTATATCTATAATATGACGCGGAGTCCCGTTGTGGCGTTTATTTGGCTCCTTTACTGATTTCCATGGCCGCTCGATTAGTTGTGTGTTAGCAACGGTAATAGGATCAAAGAAATGTAGGCTGTGATAGCAACGGTAATAGGATCAACGAAATGTAGGCTGTGATAGCAACGGTAATTGGATCAACGAAATGTAGGCTGTGATAGCAACGGTAATTGGATCAACGAAGTGTAGGCTGTGATAGCAACGGTAATTGGATCAACGAAATGTAGGCTGGGATAGCAACGGTAATAGGATCATTGAAATGTAGGCTGTGATAGCAACGGTAATTGGATCAACGAAGTGTAGGCTGTGATAGCAACGGTAATTGGATCAGGGGCGCCCGCGGCGTGACGCATTGGACGCACGTGCGTCCACTAAAATTTACAAAATTAATATTTGTTTATAAAAGTCAATTAGCGCCGCACCACGGAGCGCAATTATTAAATTAAATATTAAAAGCAAATAACAAAATAAAAAAATATCAAATGTAAGAGTTCCCCTCACAATTTGTGAACACTTGCAGTGAGGGCGCTGTTAGAAATATGTACAACACGGTCAGTGAAACTGTTAACTTCATTACAGCATCTGCCAAGCGTCTAAATATAGATACAAACTCAAGCCATGTTGGAGATTCAACACGACTTAAGAAATTCTGTGCTACAAGGTGGACTCGACATGAAGAAACATTACAAAGGTTTGAAGAGAACATTTGTATTATACTTGAAACTCTGGCCGGTTTGACTCAAGATCATGATCGTCAAACATCTGTCAAGGCAAACGGTCTCCAATTATTAATCCAGAATTTTCAGTTCATATATACGCTTGTCGTTGTTCATCGCTACTTGCGCTACACGAAACCGATTTCCTACTCTTTGCAGTCTGTGGATCAGAATTTAGTTCGTGCCTCTAGTGAGTGCAAGGAGTTGATCGACTTTCTGAAATTGAAACGGAGCAATGACGATTCATGCAATTCATTGTTTGACGAGGCCTCCAAGTTAGCACAAAAATTGAATGTTGAGGTCAAAGCAACAAGAGTTACTGCTAGACAACAGTACAGATCAAATGCACATGGACCGACAAATTCGGTGCAAGCTTACTTCAGACTAAATGTTCACAATTCCTTTTTTGGATCACCTAATAAAAGAACTTCAAGACCGCATTTGTGCATCAACAGGACGTTTGACAGCAGAAATGCTTATGCCGTAACATATATCCAGTCTGACTAAGGATGACATGGATAAAATTCGGGAAGCTTATGCGCATTCATTAATTCAGATGATCTTGATGTAGAGATTGAGAGGTGGAAGTTCAAACTTTCTGCGCGTGGAGGAGAAGTCAGCAACACTACCGTGTCTTTGCAAGACTGTTTTTTACTCACGAAGGATTTATACCCAAACACACTGTTTTTTAGTTACTTTTAACGATGACTGATACATCCGCCACAGCTGAACGCAACTTCTCGGCCCTCCGCCGTCTCAAGAGTTATATGCGTTCAACAATGTGATCAGAACGACTATCAGCTCTGACGCTGCTGCATGTTCACACCGACATATTTCCTGACGTCAATAAAGTCATAAAAGACTTCGATGCCACAGGACATCGTAGAATTGTGTTTGCCTTTGACAATGATGACTGATTTGCCAAGCAACGTGTTTACGTAAGGTATATGACGGTAAATATACTTAGGCTAAATTATGTTTGTAGCCCGTTCATTGCGTAAAATGTTTGAAATATTGGTGAAATAGAAAAACATGATTAAAATTATGCCTGTTTTGCTTTATGTTTTGCTGGAGTACTTTTGCTAATATGAGACATATGAGTCATGGCATGTGGTGACATTTATTTGGCAGTATATGATTAAGAAGGGCTGATCAATGACGATAGGAGACGGGAAGGTGTGCGTCCATTTTTTTCAAAGCTGTGGGCGCCCTTGAATTGGATCAACGAAATGTAGGCTGTGATAGCAACGGTAATAGGATCAACGAAATGTTGGCTGTGATAGCAGCGGTAATTGGATCAACGAAATGTAGGCTGTGATAGCAACGGTAATAGGATCAACGAAATGTAGGCTGTGATAGCAACGGTAATTGGATCAACGAAATGTAGGCTGTGATAGCAACGGTAATAGGATCAACGAAATGTAGACTGTGATTAACGGTTTCGTGAGTGTAATCCATGCCGAATTAAAAAAAATAAATAGTGATATTATATTGCAATTAATAAAACATAAGGCAGCCCATTTTTTTAAAATGGCAACTTTCTTTCATTTATCGTTTAGATTGTTTTTAATCAGTGTTGTTCTCATTCTTGTCAAATTTCAATATAGTTNTAAATTAATAAAGTGAATATAGTCAATCTTGTTAAGTATAATTTATTTTATATTGTATTAGTATGGCTTATAAATAATAGGTTATGTATATTATTTACAACAGTTAATACAAAAAATAAAAATAATTTTAAAAATCTTGGTGGTCGGATAACAGTCAAGTACCAAAAAGTTTGACCTTTTCACTGATGGTCATCATCTTCCTCTTTCTCTTGGTCTCACTAGAACAGTGTTTCTCAATTATTTTCTGTCACGCCCCCCAGGAAGAAAGAAAACATTTTGCCCCCCCCCCGCGACTGTAAATAGTATCATTTGTCTATAAAATTGTTATAAGTACACCTCTGCATAACGGTCAAACGAGCCCCCCTTTACCGAGCATCGCGCCCCCCACTTGCGCCCCCACTATTTGAGAAACACTGCACTAGAGGAATCTTTCGCAGGGGCACGGCGCTTATGCGACATTGTAAGGGTTTAACGAAAAGTTAATTCCGAACGCAACTTTAAGATATGCGAAACACATTTGACATGATAAATGAGAGTCGCGAGATATAACACGCGCATCCCGATGAAACAACGCTACTTTCTGCAATACGGCTGCCAATTTGGCGGAATGCAGCTATTTAAACCAGTGGTTCTCAATCTTTTGATATTCAAGGACCACTTGAAAAATAATATAATAATAATAATAATAATAATAATAATATAACTTTACAGGGAAAAAGAACAAAACACAAAACACACACACACAAAACTGATATAATATAACTACGGTAACTATCCATTCCTAACATTGAGTCGCCATAAGAATTGCTTATCTTATCGCAAACCATAACAAAATGACATCAACGCATTATTTTTTTTTCAAAACAGGCCAGCCCCTATTGGATGTGGGACGTATAAAAAATACTTGAGTCCTATCTCGCACTGTTTCAACAAGTTTCGTCACCTTGAGTGTGTAGTGTTACTTCAGAACGTATTACACGAAATGAGGTCTCAAAGAGATAAGATTGATGAAAACAATGAGATCAATGTCACGTGCTGTGTTGGTGAGTTATATTATACAAAAGTTAAGGATTAGCCTAATCATTAGGTACATCCGTGTTAGCAATAATAAGGATGTCATCCTCCCTCCCATGTTTTTTTTTGTCTTATAAAAAATATTTTTTCAATGTGTCGTCGAGTTAACTGAATTAACATTTACCTTACTTTCTTGAAATTTAAAATAAAGTGTTAGAGAGGGAAGCTTATTTATATCATTCGTCAAGTTGAAATAAAAGGAATTTTGTCAAAAGAAAACTAAATTATTAATATTTCATTACAAGTTAAATAGCATTTAGGAGTGAACGGGTTTAGCTGGAGAGTTTCTTCCTAAGATAACTCAGGTAAGTATGGTTTCTCTCTAATAAATATTTACATAGTTATATCATTGTAGCTTTCGTTTATAATCTAAGTTGACTTTTTATGTCAACATGTTGTTTTTTCTAATAAATGTTATCTAATTGTGAATTAAAAGAGAAGATACACAAACGAGTTGTGTGATTGAAACAATAAATTAAAGCATACATAAGTAAACTTTCCGGAAAATGTCTTCAACAATAGAAATATAAAATAATAATTTAAATTAAATTTACATTAGATATTACCTAATACACCATGGCAAAAATAACAAGTAAAGATTAAAAAAAAAGAAACGAATAAAAGAAAGATGGGCTCTAGTACTTTTAAAAATTAATTTAAAAAAATAAATTTTATAAAATATGGAAGAGGAGAAAATTAGTATCAAAAGTTACTGATAAAAAAAAACAATAAAAAGAAAACAATAAAAACAAAAATAAACTGGAAAAATATTGTACAGTTACTTAAATTCGTGAACTTGTTTCAAGCTATGTGAAGTCAATGCACCACATTGTTTTATTAATCTACTTTAAATATAGATCCTATCGGGGGAATGCTCGCTTATAGCAAACGAGTAACTGCAAAATTTAAAATCCCGTTATGTTTAACACTGTTGACGTGTTTAGAGACAGGACATAAGATTTATTTTCTCTTAGAGGAAATTATACGTGAAATAATGACCAATGGGTCCTTGATAGGTCGTTACAGTTGATTGCATCAAAACAGCAATGAGAAGCAGAAAGTTTAGAATTTAACAAATAAACATAACAATCATTGTTATTAAATCCCTTATATTAACTTCACCGCCGTCTCTGTCTTGGGCCCGCCCGCGGAAAAACAGAAGTAAAAAATGACCCACTTCCCGTGAAGCCATCGAGCTGAAATTTGGCACACGGACCCGTGTCACCTAACAATGCATCGTATCAAAATTTCTGATCAATCGAACGTACCGTAATGAAATTAATGCATTTTTAGTTTATCTATATAAACTATATGTAGCGGTCGCTGTCGTTTACATTTTACGGGTCACTTGACTTCAGGCCAGCCACCGGTGAACACATCTCGTGTTTAAACCAGGTAAACCGCGTGCTTTTGTTTACATTTTGCGTGTCACGCTGGGCTCGGGCCAGCGATCGGTGACAAGACCTTTCCCTTCTCCCCCCCCCCAGGTTAAAAGCAAAAGGGAGTTAAGACAGATTCAGTCTGTAAATATTTTTCACGTTTGAATATAATCAATACTTTTAGTTATGTCTCATATATAAGGGATTTATAGTCAAAAACTTTGTTTTTACGGGGTTGTTTTATTTTTGTTTTAAATTCAGTTTTGATGCAAACATCTATACTGATCAGCAAGTATTTTTTGGACCGCCTTGTGTATTAAAGTCAACATTAACTTGATTTAATTTGTACTAATGAATTAACCATCAACTGTAAAATTTACTATAGATTATTGATTAAGCTCTTGTTCGTTTCATAAGATGATAATAAGTTGCCAAATTATCTTTTAAAATCACCGCATTGTTAATTATTATTTTACTCTAGCTAAATTTATAATTGTTTAAATATGATTTAATCTTCATTTGGATAATTTTAAATCAACGAATAATTTTAGATATCCTCCACTAAGTAAATTAAAGGAACACAATTGTTTTATATCATCACCTAAATACATGTTCCTTAAATTTTTATACTTCTTAGATGTTCAAGATTTAGGCTCAAACTTAAGTGGACTATCGCGAGACGAGAAGGAGCGGCCTACGTTTTATGAAGATGAAGGCATCGCACGAAGAAAAGGTTTGCTTACAACTGGAAGAAGAGCGGACAGTCCCAGACAAAAGCTCGGAGCACTACAAGAGAAACGTCTTACCCATTGACCGCGGCTGGGCATGGGCAGTTTGTTTTGGTGAGTCTATGCATGGGCAGTTTGTTTTGGTGAGTCTATGCATGGGCAGTTTGTTTTGGTGAGTCTATGCATGGGGAGTTTGTTTTGGTGAGTCTTGGCATGGGAAGTTTCTTTTGGTGAGTCTATGCATGGGAAGTTTGTTTTGGTGAGTCTATGCATGGGAAGTTTGTTTTGGTGAGTCTATGCATGGGCAGTTTGTTTTGGTGAGTCTAGGCATGGGAAGTTTGTTTTGGTGAGTCTTGACATGGGAAACATGTAAACAGAGTATGAGTTAACCTGACAGGACGTAACAAAACAGCGAACTTTTCGGCAAAGAGCCGTCTTCAACGAACAAATAGTACACACATAAAACGAATATAAAGAAATAATAATTTAAAAAAACAGCTGCGGTGAAATCCTAAGAGAGCTCTATATGTAAGAGAAGTTTGTTTTGGTGAGTCTATGTAAGAGAAGTTTAAGAACATAGGATGTTTGTTTTCATGAGCCTGCGTATGGGAAGTTTGGGTTAAGTCAACGACTAGAAAAAAAAACTAAAAGTTTTTAAAGCACCACCTATCTGTATAAGATATTATACAAGTCAATTAGTATTATTTTCTGGACCACTGAAATAGCATGCATTCTGTTGAAACGGCAATTATCGCATGGATACTAAATTTCAAAATACATATTTCCAAAATGGTAAAAGAGATAACTTAAATTAAAATATACTAGATACGCCCCGTGGCGTAGCATACGCCGCAGACTTGCTCATGGATCGTGCAAAGAAAGGTGGGGGGGGGGAGAACGAACACAAACTACAGCACGAAGAAATAAAATCTACGCGAGTGAACGTCTGCGGGAGAACGACCGACGCATTGTTGGTCTCCAGACATTTGCACTGAGGTTATCTACCTGCCCACCACCCTTCACCATCCTAGCCTGCCAACCATAAACTGTGATTGGCCGACCTTAGCGAGGGTCAGTCATGTTCGCCAAAAAAGGGGGAAAAGAACGGGAACAAACACACATTAAAAAAAAATGATGTTTTCTCTGGGGCTTGAACCCAAGACCTTCCGCGTGTAAGGCGGACGCGATAACCACTACACTACGAATCACAAATTATTATGTGAAGGAACAACGCAAGTGAAAGCAAGAACAATTGTTGCCCCTCTCTCCACCACCTCCGCTTGCCAAACCATAAACTGATTGGTCGACCCAGCGAAGGCCTCTCGTCATACTTATTTGCATATACTCGCTTTGGTGAAATATATATATATAGATACAAACCAATAATAGTAGTATTTTTTTCCATTCAAATTACGCTTACTGGGGATCTATCATGACATAATACACTCCATGCCGTAAGTTAGGTGTGGGCATGCAAGCCGTGACGGGTCGCCACCGCGGTCGAAACACTTTGCTTTAAGATGGAAAAATAAAATAAGGGATTTAAAAACAAAGTTTTTGACTATAAATCCCTTATATATGAGACATAACTAACAGTATTGATTATTTTCAAACATTTACAGACTGAATCTGTCTTAACTCAACTTTGCATCATAACCCTAGTGGGGGGGAGGGGTGGGTGGGGGGAGGGGTGGGTGGGGGGGAGAGGGGAAAAGTCTGGTCACCGATTCGCTTGACCGAGCTCAGAGTGACACGTAAAATGTAAACAAAAGCGCCCGTCGCTTCGTTGGGTCGCCTCAATGCGTCAGCTCAAAATTTCACGTGGCAAAAAAACAATAACAAACCGTGAATTGAAATTACATACCTCATATAAGGATAAACTAAAAATGCATTAATTTAATTACGGTACGTTCGATCGATCTGAAATTTTGATACGATGCATTGTTAGGTCAGACGGGTCCGTGTGCCAAATTTCAGTTCGATCGGATCATGGGAAGTGGGTCATTTTTCGACTTCTGTTTTTCCGCCCGCCGAGCCCAAGACAGAGAGAGAGAGAGAGACGGCCGCGAAGTTAATATAAGGGATTTAATAAAACAAACCCGTAAAAACAAAGTTTTTGACTATAAATCCCTTATATATGAGACATAACTAACAGTATTGATTATTTTCAAACATTTACAGACTGACACCGAGTGATGTCCCTTGTCTTTAATAAATGGGGGTGGGATGTGAGGGGGTGTCGGCACGACGGTCGGCGTCAACACGACGGTCGGCGTCAACTCAAACTCACGTGGAAGTGGGAAAAAAAAACAATAACAAAACAGTGAATTTAAATTACATACCTCATATAAGGATAAACTAAAAATGCATTAGTTTAATTACGGTTCGTTCGATCGATCTGAAATTTTGATACGATGCATTGTTAGGTCAGACGGGTCCGTGTGCCAAATTTCAGTTCGATCGGATCATGGGAAGTGGGTCATTTTTGACTTCTGTTTTTCCGCCCGCCCGCCGAGCCCAAGACAGAGAGAGAGAGAGAGAGAGACGGCCGTGAAGTTAATATAAGGGATTTAAAAAGAGTACCGCCCCAGTTTCCAACACCATATTGAGTCTGGTTTTAAATATGACTTCAATACCAAGCTCAGTTCTGTTTGAATAAATTGGCATTACCTTTTCATATACATTAGCGGGAATACACCAACATTTATAATGATTTTGGCTAAGCGAAATGATGCAGATCACTAACAACAGATTTTCTTTAAGTGAAATAAATCTTCATTCACTTTTGCATTTATCTATTGGGGCTTGGAATGAGCTGTCTGAACAAACCAGGAAAACCATAACACTAGCAAGATTGTAAGTTCAATAAAAATTCAAGACTAGACATAAACAATGTATAAGCATAGGAAGTGATTATCTCCTGTTTAGAAGGAGGAGCGTCGGTAATTTTTTAGATTAAAAAATCTTTATTAAATGCATTATTAGTGTAAATGGCATTCTAAAATCAATATGGAATCTGTATTATATGTATGAATACTGTGAATGATCATTACACGTCCATATGACATCTCGTTTTATATGTATGATTACTGTGAATAACCATCACACATCCATGTGACATCTGTATTATATGTAATGATTACTGTGAATGACCATCCCTACAGCTGGATTCATCTCCTACGTCTTGTTCGGATTCTCCAACCAACTGGTGGTGGTGCTTTTTACAGAACTGGTGGAGAAGTTTGAAAACACCATCACAACCACGTCACTGGTCTTCATGTTAAGCACGCTCAGCTTCAGCTTTGTGTGTAAGTCGAAACAATTAGCTTTAATGTAAGTTTGAGTTATCCCAGAGATTGTCTAGTCTCAAGGTGGCCAAACCGCGGCTCTGCTGTGTTCACATTGCGGCCCGCGTACAATTTATGAAAGATATGTTGCAAGTATTGCTGGAAGATTTTCAAGCCAGGTATAATGACCCCCAGTGCCTTAATGCGGATCTCAAAAATACTTTTCTATTGTAAAATGGCTCTCAGTTACTACAGGTCTGCCCCCCCCCTAACAAGTATTGAATGACAAGCAATATAGATTAGATTTTTAAAAACGTGTTATTCAAAAATATCTATTAAAAACTATATCCCAACAACAGTGGGCAAGTTGTAAACATCCCTATATCCAGGCTACTTCACTCGATGTGTATTAAAGTAACACACTTAATATAAATACTAGTTAGTGATATCTTCTGAGAATTTTATTATGTACGCATATTGAACATATCTTTGCACCAAGACATTTTTTCTTTGGGAAAGGGTTGGGGGAGGGGGACTATTTTGTATAGGTTTCCTTCACATTTTCGCTATTTTCAAATATTTCCGCCAAGCAAAATCGATGACAATCTTACCAACAGTAAGGTTTGACTCATTCAATAATTTGTACTGTGACTTATGTGTTCTGTACACATTCGAGCTTTTCGCTTACATGTCGCCTGGAGCGTAACAAGGTTAGGTGTCATCTGGGGCGTTACTAAGCCGATATTAAGGACTGACCAATAATTTTATAGCCTCCAGAATAAAAATTCCACCCTTCAGATATAGAACGCCTTGGGTCGATCCTCCAACTTGCCCCTCTCTTTTCCAGCCTGAGTTTGACTATTATCAAATTCCCCCCCCCCGTTTTCCCAGCTGTTTTGGTGACCACTTTCGTGACTCCCCGCCTGGGCGAAAGAAAGATGGTCTTGTGCGGAGGGGTCCTCATGGCGTCGTCAACGATTGGCTACGCGTTCTCGCCAAGCATTGCTGTGTTTTTAGTGTTCGCAGTAATCAAAGGTGAGTAAGGGGTCAGTGGACAGAGCAGATGTCGTACTCATAACAATGCCCTCTCGGTGCCAAATTTGAAACAAATTGTTGTAGATAAATAATTTTCAAACACGATAACTGGATAAAACAAAAAAATCTGCTCCATTTTCAAAAAATTAAGTAAAACACACCGATGAGCGTGAGAAGAGCAGAACAAAAAAAATTTCAGTCTTTATTCCAGTGTTCGCAAAGATGTAGTTTTAAATTACGATTTCACAAACTCCGGTAATCTTCATTCTGTGTTTACAGACTGTGCAATGAATTTTATAAGTGTCACTCAGAGGCTTTTGAAACATAAGAATAATATAGTAAACATGAGAGGTTCAAGAGGTAGACCTACATGCTAGACTTGAAATGAAAGCTGACATTTCACTTTAGCGTGGAATCACCACTGGCGTTCCATTGGGAATCATAAGTTATATAAATACAAAACGTTTGATGTTTGTTTCAAGGTGTCTCAACCGGGATCATGTTTGTGGCAACCATCACCCTCATACGCCACTATTTCCACAAACACCAGTTCCTGTCCCAGATCTTCTGCTCCAGCGGTACAAGCGTTGGCTTCATTGTGGCCCCTCCCGTCATAAGGCTCGTCAGGAATCAGTTCGGCATCAGAGGGACACTTCTGCTGGAGGCCGGTCTGGAGCTCAACTTCCTGGCAGTGGCACTTCTGCTGAGGCCCGTTGAAATGTACAAGTAAGGACTGAGCCGTAGGTACCGGGCTTTGAATAAGTGAGGCATTTGATGAGTTGAGACCATTTATTTTCTGTTATTTTAGTTATCCAATAAACTAAGGATTCATAACTCAAGCGTGTTAAATAAGGTAGAAAAAGAGGAAAAAACACATAATTTCTCAGTACCACTTGAATAAGAAAAATTTGAGAATGTTTAATGTATTTATACATCGGAATGAACTGCTAAGCACTTAGTAGAGTTTTGATAATAGAGAGTTACAAGCTTTTTTAGTCTTATCAAAATTCAATTATGTCAGAACAAAAGACTATTTTCTACTAGTCACTGATGTCAACAACAAAAAACAACCCAAAAAAACCCCATAAAAACAAACAAACAAAACAAAAGAAATATTTTTTTTAAAATAAAAAAATAAAAAAATAAAAAATTGCAGAATTGATTTTTTCCCCATATCTTATGCACATTAATTTGGAATCTCAGTTCAGAATCAGTAATCAAAAGAAGACAGAAATTTCATTTTAAAGTTTGAAAAGCAAAAAAAAAGTGTCTCTGAAAATTTATTTTATAGTTATATAGTCAGATTAAATCTTATATGAATTTAAGGAAAAACGAAAAAGGTCGAAAAATATATTTTAAAAAAAAATAACATTGACACTTATTTCAAAAAGTGTCAACATAATTTAAGATTTTCTTTTCATCGTAAAAATCATTTGTGAGATCTTCTGCAAAGGCTAAACATTTCATGAATAACAATTTTAAGTAATCATAGTTTTCCTTCAATTAAATGAAGTTATCACGATAATTGCAAGCATGTCACTTTTTCTGCTGAAAAAGAATTCTTTTTGTTTAAAAATCAAACGAATATAAAAGTTCGAATCAAATTTTCCATATTTATTAACGCGCTTCTAAAAATCGTTAGATTCCGCCCAGACCTTCCTCCATTGAAGAAGCGCGTAAAGAAAAAGCAGGCAACTGTTAATGTTGTCGAAAATATTCAAAATGACACAGAGAAAGACTGTAACGAAATGCAGGCATTTAATGGAAATTCTGAAGGAATCTCTAATTACGATCTGCTGGTTAAAGAGACAGCCAATGGATCTTTCCCCCAACAAGATACAGAAAATCGTCAGTACAAAAGAGAAGATAGTGTGAAATCTGAAGGGACGTTCGGTAGAAGAATTGTACCAACCACTGTTAGTGAACGAGGGGAACACACGTACAAGCGCAAGTGAGTCCTGCTAATGTTTGGTACCACAATTTCAACTTCTACATTGTCTTCTGTCCTTTCTTTGCGACCAAAAGACTCGTGATCCTAATCTTCCGAACAATGTCCATGTTTCTTATCTCCAAAAACCATGACAATGACTCTCCAGAACCATGACTATGTCTATAATCTCTAAAACTATGCCCATGAGTCTATTATCCCAAACAATGACCATGCATCTAATATCCAAAACCTGGACCATGACTCTAATCTCCAAAACCATGGACATGACTCTAATCTCCAAAACCTTGACCATGACTCTAATCTCCAAAACCTATGACCATCACACTAGTCTCCAAAGCCTTGACCATGACTCTAATCTCCAAAACCTATGACCATCACTCTAATCTCCAAAACCTTGTCCATGACTGTAATCTCCAAAACGTATGACCATCACTTTAATCTCCAAAACCTATGGACATGACTATAATCTCCAAAACGTATGACCATCACTTTAATCTCCAAAACCTATGGACATGACTATAATCTCCAAAACCTATTACCATCACTCTAATCTCCAAAACCTATGGCCATGACTCTAATCTCCAAAACCATATTCATAACTCAAATCTCTCAAACTATAATCATGACTGCTACTGATTCTATCAATCTGCCCAGTTTGCACGCCAGCGCCATGAGTTTAACCAGTGACGCAGGACCAATGGGCGTGGACGCCGGGGTGCTGAGCCTCGATGTAGATGCCGTCTCAGATCGCAAGGTCAGCAGACTACGGAACTGGTTGATAGCACAATGTAACCAGAGTTTTTTCAGGTAAAATGTCAACACCTCAAAGTTTTTGTACAACAAGGAACTTGGCTTTCTGTCTACATATTATGTAATAAATTAAATAACCTTTTAAAGTCCATTGAATATTAGCTTTCTCTAAAGCTATCAACAATAGTGAAATATAAAATAAAAGAAATAATACACATTTAAATAAAATACATTTACTTATCTTATTCATAAATGCATTAGCCAAACTGGCATTTTATACGCTTGAATTACATAACGCTTACAACTAGGAAGAAAACGCTTCATATATCGTCTACAAAATTTTAATCATTTTATTTCTTTTAAGTCTATGGCAATATCGTGTAATGATGGTCGCCTGTCTACCAGGGGCGGTAAACATGTATATACGGAACTACATTCCCGCCATCGCACAGGCAAGGGGAGCCACTCCAGATCAGGGCGCTCTATTACTCACTATTGTGGGTGCTGTTGATTTAGGCATCAAATTTGGTCTTGGATGTTTCGCCAACACTCACATGCTGAAGCCGTCTCAACTATTTGCAATATCTCAACTGTGTCTTGGTATGTTCCCGTTGTTTTTATGTTGCAAGTTTCTCATGAGTAAACGTGTAATGAATATTGCATTTTTAGTTTTGAAACAACAAAGGAATATTTTGCAAACCAGCCCCAGAGACTGCTTAGTCTAGGGTGGTAAGGGCAACAATCTTCTGCATAGAAGGATCGACAGCAAACAAAAGATAGGTAATTGGATATAGTTTCCTATTTTGCGTATAAAAAAGTTTAAACTAATGGAACTCATTTACAGGAAGACATAGAACTATAAAGTTCCCTCTCCCCACTTCAAAGAAACGTAAAAAGACAGAAACTATTTTTTTCTTCTTCTTCTAAAGCAGCATTTGTCTTTTTAAGAGAATGGAACTACTTCTATTCCCATATCCTCTCTCTGAAATATCCGGGCATATCTCAGTCTTAACAACTGATTAGGTCACCAGATTAAGGACTCTATTAGATTAAACCCCTATTCAGCTCACATGGCCAACACATTTCATATTACTTGCATGTCTCATATTGAAGAAATGTGACATGGGAACATTTGACTACATCAATGCAGTTTCTTTTTGTATACCAATTCTAACTAGCAACAATGTTGGAAGTTTTAACAATTTTTATTGACTTCATTTTTACATTTCTTCCTGACTAATTTACATAAAATAATTTAAATTTATTATGATAGTAATAATACTTGGAAAAGATGTTCTCAATCTTTTACATTGAAATAATGGTCTTCAGCGAACAAACAGTGATACAAAGAACCAAAAATAAATTAATTAAAAATCTTATATGAGAAATAAGATCTATGAGAAACAGCAAATGTCATTGACATGAATGGGTTATAGGAGCCATTCGTGGTTTCAGTCTTTTATTATGTCAAAACATTTCTTTCAATTATTATTTCGACTTGTATCATGATAATGTATTTCTTTAACCTTACAGGTTGCTCGTATCATCTCAAAGTATTTAGTTTAATCTAATTGCTGCATTATTTAATGTCGATATTGTAACAGTAACTGTAACTTTAACTATCCCTTAACCCGTCATTGGGTCGTTGGGGCACCATCGTGAACTGAACGCCATTTTTCCCGGTCTTGCGCCCCTTTTGCGAGTCGATGAATGACAGGCCGGTCCACTTTTTGATGCCGTCTTCCCATCTCTCCTTTTGCCTGCCTCTTTTTCTTCCTCCCTTGACTGTGCCTTGCATTATAGTCTTTGCGAGACCTCCAGATCTTGCCACGTGCCCATACCATCGCAGTTTCCTCTTCTTGATTGAGGTGAGAAGGTCCTCGTAGGGGCCGATTACAGCAGTTATTTTGTTGTGGACCGCTTCGTTTGTGATGTGCTCTGTGTAGGAGATGTTCATTATCTTTCAATGACGACATTATGTTTTCGTTATTACGTGTGTCTTGTATAATTTTTGTTAATGTCTTTTATAAATTTTATATGTTTTCGTGTGTCAGGTGTGTTGTTGCAGTTCATCCGCTTCTTCACATCCTTCGAGACTCTGGTCCTCATGGTGGTCATCATCGGCCTCTTCATTGGCACCAGGGTCAGCATGATGCCACTGATGACCATCGAGGTGGTTGGTTTGGACCAGATGCCACAAGCGTACAGTATTATCTCAACGATGGGGACCCTTTCCGTCGCTGTCATGAACCCAATATTTGGTTAGTTCCAGAGATTCATTTCACTTACGTCCCTTTGTTGCTTTATCTTCCTTTATAATATGCTTTTGATGGCAGTAAGTATATCTTTATCTTTGACTTTGGGGTAAAACATTTTAACTTATTTGTTTGACAAAGTGATCGACCCTTCGTTGTACAGCAGTGGAAGAAGTAGCCCTGACCCTGTGGCTGTGACGTTTTATTATGACTTTTTTTTCCAACGGCATTCACATTTATTAAAAACGCTTTTGCATGTATCTAACGTTATGAAATATTCTAGCAACTTTACACTATACGCAACCCTTTCCAACCTTAATAAGCTCTACCCAACTTAAGGCGACTCCACCAACTTCAAACCATTTGAACTAACTCTAACAAAACCATTTTTCAAAGTTTCAGCAACCGCATCCCTAACAACATCAACCATATTATAATAACTAAATTCAATTTTACCCAATTCCTTTTAATGCCATCTAATTTTGTCCATGTGAATCCGGCTTTATCTGAGAACATGTGTGATGGCTGTGTCCAGTTTAAGTTTGTCCAAATTTAAAGGGGACCATGCTTTAAGGAACTGCACTCAAAATAATTTTTTTTTAAAATTGCAATACCTAACCAACATATGTTATATCCATCACAACTGGGCTATACAAATACAAAGGTCGTAAGCTAGTGTACACATTTGATTATTAGAACCCGGTTTGTGCAGAACGAAATGAGCCAAGATATCTTCATTATGTAGATTGCAGATATGTTTGTACAGCGAAGAGCCACTAAATTTATATATATTATGTAGAGCCACCAAGTCTATATGTAATATTTAGATCCAAGATGTCAATGTATTATGTAAGGCCTAGATGTCTGTGTACTATGTAAGTACATTAAAGTATTGTGTTCATATTAATAGCTACGTGTTGTGTCACTTTCAACAATCTTATCATTTTAACATTAAACTTTGTCTTCTGTGAAACGTTTGCAGGTGCTATCGCGGAAGCCACGGGAGGTTTTGCAGACGTCATGCATATTGTCGGCGCGTGCTTTCTCATTTCCGGAGTGTTGCACGGCATTCTTCCTTTCCTCGCACATCTAGACAGTAAACATACAAGCAAAGATCCTAAACTGAAACCAGATGGAGATGACGTAAACACGATGAACAAACCACAATCTTTCAAAAAGCATCTTGTGCTCATGATTTACTATTGGGAAAACAATTACTATTGTTACATATTTTAAAAATATGTAAAATGAGTTACTTTTTTAAAAAATAAATAATCTATTTCATACTATTGATTGTTTTGCTCAAAAAGACAGATTAACCATAAAATGATTTTGACATCATGTCATGACCTACGACTTAACGACGCAATATCTTAAGGATTTGAAGGTTTGCGAGGGACACAATATATTAAAAAAATTTTGAGGAAGTACGGGGGACCCAACATCTGAAGCCACTCCAAATTTTGAAAGTACATAATTTAAAAATAAAATTAAAAAGAAACTGCAGACCCCAAAAATTTCCTCAGCTCTCGCAAGGATCATCATTACGGTCTTTCATTTGTAAAGATAGATACCCCCATATGAAGATTCATTGTTTTGCTTTCAATCTCCTTCACAACGTTATTCTGATATTCACGGTGTTCTAATGAGACCGTAAGGACGTAAGATCTAATGATACTGTTATTCTGATATTCACGTTGTTCTAATGAGACCATAAGGACGTAAATTCTAATGATACTGTTTATGTTGATATTATTTGAATTTAACCAAATTTCCCTTTAAGCCTCCCTGGCACAGTTCAATATATCAGTATGGCTAATATGTGGTTACGACAAAAAATCAGACTTGAAACTTTCGATTTCATTGTCTATAAAAATTTAATAAAAATATCATAATATTTTATAAACAAATTTATGACATATAGAATTTATTCACCAAAACAAATCATAAATTTAATTTACGTTTACTTAAATAAAATATTATTGTCCTTTAATAGTTTATGGCAAGTGATTAAGAACTGGATAGCACATTTATCATTCGTTTAATTAAAATGCATTTCATAATAACTTCTTAATACATTGTGAGGTAAGTGACAGTTTGCATAGGCGTGTCATCCTAACAATTGTGCATACACACGAGATGAAACGCCCATCAGTTCCATTATTTCATTCTTCAACGCTCCTATCATTATGGAAATACACTCTTATCTTATCTATTACAGACGCTACTTCCATACAGGAGAATATTGCGTGACGCTCTTTTGTCCTAAGCAACAGCTTTTGAAGCACTAGCCTTAGAGAGTCACATAAAAACATTCCGGTTCATTATAAAAACTATATATCAAAAGTTCACTTTAACTATAACCATTTATTCGGTTCTATAATTTAAAAAGTATGCCTGTAGAAGGTCATATATAAGTTTTCCCCCTCCCCGTGTTTAGAGCCCCAATCAATGACGCAGTTTAAGGCGGACAGTTGCTGTGGTTCGTCCCTTCGAATTCAGCGATGTTGACGTTGTAGGAGGCGAGCTTCTGTTCTAGCCGGGTCACCAGAGCGTCGTCCAGCGACGTGGTACGGGACAGGATCCAGGCGAACTCTGTCCTGAAGAGGCCGGCAAACAAAGTGCACGAGTAGACCAGGCTGTAAGTCTTGTAATCTGTCTCCACCACTCGGTACTCGGCCGCAGGGGCGGCTGAAATAAGACAGACAATACATTCAATTCTGTGCTAAAGATCCTGAAATATATTAACCTCTTAAATATGTGCTAGTATTTTTATATTTGTTATTATTTACTAATATTTATAGAGTACTAGACTGATTGGGACTCAGCTGAGGAGTGCTTTTGATTTGAAACGAAAGTAGATTTCGACATGGTATTTTTTAATTTGGATCAGAATAATGTGCGTATCTTTTTTTTTCATTGAAGAATCTGGCCGACATAAACCTGGTTACAAAGCCAATACCGAGTTCTCCTTGACAAATGAGAACAATGATACACGAGTCTGCATACCACAGTTTTAGACAATAGAACATGTGACAGACCTTAGGTATAGGTTAGAGCCATAAGATGGCTTATTCGGAATTTTGTACATTCCGTCACTTGTATCTTTGAGCCTCCAACGTTATGTTATATAATTAGATTTTGTAGTTGCGGGTTTAAAAGCAATGAATTAGAGAAGTATTCAACATGAAGGACTCACCCAGGTTGAACTTGACACTGAGAATAGCTGGTTTAGTTGGGTCGGGTATCTCAGCTTCACCCAGGGCGCTGTACTCGGTGCCATTCCTAAAATTGTTTCAAAGATTTAATTTTATTGAAATTGGTATAGTTAAATTCCTAGGAAAAAAAATCGATTAGTATATTTCAAATAATGAAATCGAGGGCTTGATAAAAATACCGGTAGTTACATTTGATTTTTTTATATCGATCCGATAAAGCCAATTTAAAATATTATTATAGAGATTATTGGACTTCCCATTGTTCGATCTTAGGGACATTGCCGATCTTAGGGACATTGCCGATCTTAGGGACATTGCCGATCTTAGGGACATTGCCGATCTTAGGGACATTGCTTAGATTTCTTTACCCAAGTAAAAAAAAACAATTCAGGAAGTGAGTGGGAAATTCTGCACGGCTATAAAAATGGGGGAATATTCTCCAACGACCCCAAACCCCGAAAACATTTTCTGACAGCAGCATTCAAACATAACTGTAACAGCAATACATAACTGTGACACCAATACATAACTGTAACAGCAATACATAACTGTAACAGCAATAAATAACTGTAACAGCAATACATAACTGTAACAGCAATACATAACTGTAACAGCAATACGTAACTGTAACAGCAATAAATAACTGTAACAGTTCAAGGGAAGCGGTGAGATAGATGATTATCAAAGGGAATAAATTTAACATATTTATAAGCGGAGATATTTTCAGTATTAAACAATTATACTCCAATTTTTGAAATAAGTTTTTTTTTCATTGCAAATACAGCCATGTTAGAAAAATATAACTTACTTTTTCTTTTCACCATGTTTCAAAATTTTCAAACTTTTTATGACAGTTTTAAAAATAATACCTTACAGTTAACATCTTGTCGAAACTGGAAGATTTAAAGAAATTCCTAAGAAATGAACTTACTCGTAATATCTGTTAAACACCTCCACTTTGCCGTTGTCTTTTAGAGCGTAGCGAGCTCTCACGCAGTCTCCCTTCTCAAAGATGTTGGGGAACTTTTTAATTTCATACCATATGCCTAGATACTAAAAAAAAACAGTGGATTTCAATGAATGCATCAATTGATGTGTAATGTAGAAACAGTCAACAATGGTTTCGAGTAATAGAATGCTTAAATGATTAAATTAGTGTCATATAACGGAGTATATCGGGAGATCAATTATCGTCAATGATTATTTGTTTTATTATATGTTGATTATGGGGATAAACAGAGAAGAAGTTATTTAGATATTTAGAGACACATCCATAATGTTCATGCAACAATCTATATATACAATTCCCCAAAGTGAGTATGTGCAAATAAGCATGACGAATGACCCTCGCTGGGGTCGACCAATAATTTCATGGTTTGTCAAGCGGAGGTGGCGGAGAGAGGGGCAACAATGGTTCTTGCGTTCACTTGTGTTGTTCCTTCACAGAATAACATGTGATTCGTAGTGTAGGGGTTATAACACGATAACATTATTTTTTACGTTTTAAAAATGTGTGTTTGTGCCCGTTATTTCCCCCCTTTTTGCGAAAATGGCTGACCCTCGCAAGGGTTGGTGGGCAGGTAGATAACCCACTTTCACTTGCGTTGTTTTGATTTCTTCGTGCTGTAGTTTGTGTCCGTTCTTTCCCCCCTTTCTTTGCACTCTCCATGAGCAAGTCTGCGCCTTGTGCTACGCCGCGGGGCGTATCTAGTAATTATTAGTTGAACATCGTTTAACTTATATAACGCTCTTAACTTTTCGTAAATGAAGCAGGGGTAAAAAAACCCTTTAAAGTGATTAATTTAATATCATAAAATGAAATACCACATTGTTTTGACCATCCGCTTTCCTGATTCCCTGCTGTAACGGTACGGCGCTGATGCAAGTGAAACTTTCAGGAAATGCATCTGTAGAATGGCCCACATTAAGGGCCACTGTTGTAAGAAGTCAACCCCTTACCTGATTAACGTCGAACGTGCTCTGTGACGTTACAACTGGACAAGCCCCGAAAAGGGACAGCTGAGCTTCAGCCAGGTACAAGCATCCGAATGAGAGGATTAAAGTTATAAGCTGAGACATGGTGAGTGTTGAGCTGAGACACTTCTGCAGGCAGTTGTCTTGGCGGAGGTGGCGGGGCGGTTATATACGGGCCGGGAGTTCTCGTGGCAGACACAACAGGGCGGTTATATACGGGCCTGGTCTGAACCTGGGTCTAGTTATTCTAGGATTTATGTAAGTTGGGAATAGCTCAAGACGTCATTTGTAGTAAAACTTTTTGCTCTACTTAAAATGAAGATTAGATTTTAAGTTCATGCGTACTCCTATTGACGTTTCGTAAGCGAAACACAACAAAAGGAAAATATGTGTTATGAAATGCAATCGAATTTTTTTTAGATATCCAAAAAGGAAACGATCACAAGCCTAGATGATTTTTCACAACGAAGAAAACACCAACTTCCGAAAACGCGGGGTAATCCTCACTGGTTCGCTAATTTTTCTCCTTTAAAAAACTGCCATAATATTTAAGAAAATAATTGAAATTGTATAAAAATCATTTTTTGTTAAAGAGCGAAAGCCTTTTAGCGATTTGCGAAATAAATCTTAATGCGGTAATATAACATTCTTCCAAGTACTGTGCTTTGAAAATTAATTTTTCATTCAATTTGTGCTCTATCTGTGGGTATTTTAGATGTATTTTTTTTCAGTTTCAATCACTGAATAATTCAGAAATAGAATATTTAATAAAGTATATTTAAAAAAGCAACAACTGATAATAAAGTGCCTGTGTTGAGTTGAAGACTTCAAGACGAATCAGCTGGTAAAACACGTGACTCACTAGAAAGATTGGAAAATGGGAACATGAGAAATGGCACCTTTTATAAATCAAGAGACGTTGACAGGACGGGATGGGTGCGGTGTGCAGAGAACTGGGTCACGAATAGCACAGAATGTAGAGTCGATATAATATTGGTAACATATTTTTAAATATTGACGATAGCATAGTGCCCTTATACTCGACGATACTGTTTGAAACTGTCCACAGTACTGACCCTTAGTAACTAAACTGTCCACAGTACTGCCCCTTGTAACTTAACAATTTTATGAGCATATTCTGAAACAAAACGTAAATTTTTTTTCCAACATGTTTTTACATGTATTTTATACTTGCGATTTTTTTTTCTGACCACGACGATGATCTGTTAGTTTTCATCAAGCTGTTGTCTTTAAAGGATAACTTCAAAAATTTCTCTTCAGTTTCAAGAAAAACAAAACAAATCCATAGCTCACTCAACAATAATTTTATTTTAAATTTATTGATTCATCGCTGTACAAGTTAGTATCTATAATAATTGTTTGACAAGTTTTTATCTTGACTAGGGGTCAAAATATGTCTGTGAAACGAAGCAAAAATGGTCAATAGTCTACAAAAATATATACGAATTTGGGCTTTGATCATTAAGATGTAAGTTTTAAAAGGAGAGCAATCAGATATTATGGAGTTGCCAGTTATGGTTCAATTGACTTAATAATAACAACTAGAAAAGAAAATCAAATTCCTATGAGCTTTTTATTTTTGGTAACGAACGAAAAATAGCATGACTCTTAAAATGCGTTGAACATGTTATGATATTTGAAAAAAAAACACGCACACAAAACAAAACTACTTATAAAAATGAAAGTAGAATATTGACGTCATGTGATGAACATCGCTTAATACAAAAATCTTGCAATCATGACATCATTGATATGTCTTCGTTAAATTATTTTATTAAAAAACGTATAACATTTTATAGGAGTTCTAAATGAAAGTTTTTCCACACAAAACCCAATATTGCTTACAAAATATTTAAGACATAAAAATAAAGAGCAATGTTCTTATTTCCATTATACGACCACCTCAATTCTTCTTTACATGTTCAAAATGAGTGTAATGTTTATGGGACGAATGCCGCGTGTTGTTACATTGGACAGTTGCTCTGGTCCGAGACTATAAATGCTGAGACGTCCACGTAGTAGGACTGCAGCTTCTGTTTTAAGCGATCGACCAGCTCCTCGGGAAGGGTCAGTTTTCTGGACAAAATCCAAGCGAACTGAAAGTCTATGAACCCACCGACATCTTTACACGAGAAGACCAGACTGTACGACTCGTAGTCCGTCTCAATGACCTTGTACTGTGCAGGCGGTATGGCTGAGTGGAGAAAAAAAAACACCCAGTAAAAACAAAGTTTTTGACTATAAATCCCTTATATATGAGTCATAACTAACAGTATTGATTATTTTCAAACGCGAAAAGCATTTACAGACTGAATCTGTCTTAACTCAACTTTGCTTCATAACCCTAGGGGGGGGGCCGAGTTCAGCATGACACGTAAAATGTAAACAAAAGCACGCCGGTAATTCGATGGGTCGACGTCAAAGCGTCAACTCAAACTCTCACGTGGGGAAAAAAAACAATAACAAACCGTGAATTTGAATTACATACGTTATATAAGGATAAACTAAAAATGCATTAATTTATTTACGGTACGTTCGATCGATCTGAAATTTTGATACGATGCATTGTTATGTGAGACGGGTCCGTCTGCCAAATTTCAGCTCGATCGGATCACGGGAAGTGTGTCATTTTTTACTTTGGTTTTCCGTCCCACCCAAGACAGAGAGAGATGATGGCAGACAGAGAGACAGAGACGGCCGTGAAGTTAATATAAGGGATTTAAAAACGACAAGAACAAACCGTCATTAGCATTGTTTCGTTGCACATCAATCATACTGTAGTTTTCCCATGCTAATTTTTTTTAATTTGAATATGACATAGTACTACACAGATTGGCAACAACAAAAAATGTAAGGGATGTTAAAGGAAACAAGACAAAGAAAGATTATAAAACGATCATTAAGTAGTGATTCATAAATATATTCACTTGCATTTATGGCGAATAAAAATATTTTTTTTAGTCATTAATAAGCCACTGTATAGGAATTATTGTGATATTTCATCGAAGGACACAGACCATTTTTAAAGCTCAAACTCAATTACTCCAAAAGTAGCAAGCCATTGAATATCATATTCGAGAATATTTTTTTTTACATTTTCAAAACTGTATTAAATTTTACAATATTCAATGAAGGGGAATGCAGTTAATGTTTGAATAATTCATATACAGCATTTTTAAAGAGAAATTCTTCGTTAGTTTTGCTGGAAGCAACCAGGCATTTAGCGAACGCCAACGCGATAAGATAATGTCATCTGATTATCATTGTTCTACAGTAGTGGTTAACTTATCTTTGTATCAGAACTGACCTGGATTAAACTGTACATTCAAGACTGCGGGATTATTGGGGTCAGGAACCCAGGCTTCACCTATGGCGTGTGTCTCATAGCCATTTCTGGGGACAGAATCAGTGATGGATGTAGACATTTATAAAGTGATCGGATATTGTTGGCAAAGGGCCTATATTAACTTATAAACTTAAGAACATGAAGCAACACAGTGAAGGGGATTGGGAATTTATTGTCTTTAATTACCTAAGATATCAATGATAATCTCGTTACAACATTTTTTTACATATCCTTTACCCAAAATAAATGATGTGATAGAATTTGAATTATAATTATGTAATAAAAAACACCAAAGTTAGGTCACAAAACAAATAAATAAAAATTAACACGTACTTTTAATTGGGTATTTCAATTCATTGAAAATTAAACATCTCACATAAAAATTTCTGTGAAGTTAATATTATTGTTCCTTTTTGCGTTATAAATTATTACAAAGCCTTTTTGTTTTACTGTGCTGAACAACAAGTGCTGATTCGCAGGCCGGTGTGAACATGGAAAAATATGTTTGAAAAAAAAATAGAATTGGTAACTCAACTTAATTTTTAAAAACTAACTCAAAAGTATGCTCCTATACGATCACAGCCCGTTAAGATCTCTCTTGAATTGTTTACTTTCACGAAATATAGACACATTAAACTTAACTCACTCAATGTATCGGTTGTCTACCTTCACACGGCCGTTAGATTTGAGAGAGTACTCGGCCCTGACGCAACTTCCTTTCTCGAAGAGAGCTGGAAATTTCTGTATTTCATACCATTTGCCTAGATACTGGAACGAAACAATTTTATATAAATATCAATATTCATAGTATAGGCATTTAAAACCGCAATGCAGAAATCTTAGTAAATATACTTTATATTGCCAAAATAGTTAGTGATATCTTTTTGCAAAGAAAATAGTGTTAAAATAAAGTAAAGCATTCTTATCCTTTTAATAATTGAGGCACACCGGGAGAACAGAAGCTAATGTAAAAAAAATCCGCGTTTTTAATGGAATACTTCTTTCTAAACCCACATTTAATGGTCCAAGGTTAAACAACGTTTAAAAAAAAGTCTATCTAACAAATTCACAAGTGTTAACAATTTGGTCCCAAAGAAACGGTGTTTTAAATTCAACCCCAATAACTTACATGCGCACTTTCGACCGTAAAGACATATGTTTTCACCTTTAGCCCATAACACATGTATCTATAACTTCTTCCAACTTACCTGTGTTACATTCAATGTTGACTGTGTCTCGACCACTGGACATTTGCCCACGTGTGGTACTTGGGCCAGGGTCAGTGATGCCAACATCCCGAAGGAAAACATCACCACAACTTTCTTTTGACGCGAAATCATTTTCTCGTATGTTGGATGCTGCGATTTGACAGAAAAAAACAACAACAGATATTATTATTGTTATATGAACGTTATCTTTTTATTTTTTAATAATAAACACACAATTACATGTGTTGAACTGTATCTTCATACGGAGTTAAATTGGCTGCCGAAAGAAACACACGAATAACAAGTTCTTAACTTACAAACTTTGTTTACTTTTTGCTGTGTGGTGTTCCTAGCTAGTGCTCGAGTCCTCTGGAAGAGATGAAATGATACAATGGTTTAAAATGTAACGGTCGTTCGGAGATCTAATAACGGTTTACTCGTCGTCTGCAGAGGAGTTCAGCATCTGAGAATGTCAGGTAAGATGAAGTTGTCCACATAGACCAATGACAAAAATGTTATTGGAACTCGATGGTCATCACTTAAACGGCGAGTGTTTACTTGGACCATTGAGGTTTAGTACGATAGTGTTTCCCCACGTGCGATGGAAGATCAGGTGTGGCCGCGATAACTGGCGATCTTCACCTGGTAGATAAAGTTATGATAGCCCTGAGGTCAGGATTCGGGTTACTGCGTGTAAACACAAGTGACACAGAAATCTTGTCGAACATTGGAACTTGGGGGATGCAAATGGTAGGCATCCGAGTGTTTGTCTTTATATGTTATAACATTTGCAAAGTAATTATATACATTTTTATTTAAATAATTACTTTTTTGGTGGGCGCAAGGGGGAGGGAAGTAAACATGTTTTTGTTCACCTATTCATCAAGCATCTTTTTTTCCCTTTTTTTTTGGAAAAAAAGGGGGGCGGGTGCGTTTAAAAAAAGTTTTTAAAATAATAATAATGAATGGAAATCTTTTTTCAAATAATCCATCGTAAGTAATTTAATTATTATCCCATGCATGCTCCACACGTGCGAAAGTTTCGTAGGGCATGTGCTAACATAGAGGTGCAGGGATGCAATTAAATCAAATTGTAGTTGATAACAGATTGCCACTAATTGTTTTCAAATATTACAATTTGATTCAATAAGGATTGGACAATACTCAATCAAATGTTATTACCGATACCCTCATAAGTTCAACAAGAAAAGTTAATGTCCTTATAAAATTAAATTTACATAATACATGTACATTCTATTTAAAAATAATTTTTAAAAAGAATAAGAATTGATCAAAAGGCGCTAATGGAATAGAATCATTAAGATCAGAAAAACAGAAAGAAAGTAGGTGTTAGTATATAATATGTATTTTTCAAACAGTAAAAAAAAACGAACCATTGTAAAAATGGATATTTTTGGAACCACTTGATATTGAAAAGTCGATGTGTATAAAGAAAAATGTTTAGATTAAGTCAAATATCCAACCCCGTTGTTGTTAAGGGATAATTTGGCTTAAAAAATGTAACCAGATAAGATCATATATATATATATATATATATATATATATATATATATATATAATATATATATATATATATATATATATATATATATATATATATATATATATATATATATTATATATATATAATTATATAATAATATTCATTACAAAAATATAATGTTTACTAGCCATGTAAATGAAATAATTAGTTAAATAACTTGTTTTTGCACTTGAATTAATAGGAGAGGACCGTGATGGCGAACCTATGCCGAGCGTGCCACAGACGACACGCATAGCCTCATCAGCCGGCACGCAACTAAAATATTACTTCCTTAATCAAACCACTTTGCTGGCACTTTGTGTTGGCATGTTGCTTTATATAAGTAGATTTTAATTGAATTCTGGGCCCGCGGCCCCAAAAAGGTTCGCCATCACTGGGATAGGACAACGCTGCATACATTTTACGGGAGAACTGTATTTTGATCAGAATCTTACTACATAAATAATTTTTTTCCACTTCTATTTATGTTTCATATTTTTTCATGTCTGACGATTAAGGTGTCTGACCGTAAACTTGTTTGAGGTTTTCCCCTTTCCCCACAAGTCCAAATGTATCTTGCTCCACAATGTTTTAAAAAAAAATCTATACCCATTGAAATATTTATTGTCAGTGGAATATTGGTCATGACCTAATATGACCTTTAAATATTCTTCATATTCGTTCTGAAAAAAACTCATTAAGTATAAAACTATGATAGAACACGTCCCTCGTTAGAGAAATGTTTTATTGGTGTGTATAAGAGATCAAAGTAAAAAACATGTAGGAAGTATGATGGGCAATATTTTCAAACTCATTGGAGATATTCAAAAAAGTTTAATTGCTTGTTCAAAAATCACTGGAAATTTTTTAAAATATACTTTCTTTACAATATAAAACCAGTCATATTTTGATTGATATACATTTTATGATCATTATTTGACATTAAGTCTGACCAAATTTTTTTCTTGACTCACTCCGTTAGTCATAGGGTGTGCTATTAGTTTAAATTTTATGGTTTACACGAGCCATTTTATGTTATATTCATATAACTTCAAGCAAAAACATGTACACTATTGGACAACAGACTGATATATAAAACAAAATACCGGTAAATAAATAATGTACACAAATTTATACGGTTTTTAAGACTTTGATCTTAATAAACTGTAGCATTTGACTACTTGCTTCAGTCCGATAAAGATGAACCTCATAAAACCTCTTTCTAGGAATAATTGTAATGATTTCACAAAATTTATTGAGAATGAAATCTGTTCTTTATACATACGTATATATAAGTATCTATATATATATATTATTCAACAGAACAAGAACAAGTAGTGCGCAAATAAGCATAACGAATGACCCTCGCTGGGGTCGACCAATCACAGTTTATGGTTGGCAAGCGAAGTGGTGCAAGGGGGGCATGTCTCGAGACAAACAATGCTTCTTGCGTTCACCTGCGTTGCTCCTTCTCAGAATAACATGTGTTCGTAGTGTAGTGGTTTTCAGATATGCCTAACACGTGGAAGGCCCTGGATCCAAGCCCCAGCAGAAATACTATTATTTTTTTTTAATTTTAAAAAATGTTTATGTTTGTGCCCGTTCTTTCCCCCATTTTGCGAACATGGCTCACCCTAGCTATGGTCGGCAAAACACAGTCTATGGTTGGCAAGCTAGAGTGGTGCAGGGTGGGAGGGGGCAGATAGCTAACTGCAGTGCGTATGTCTCGAGACTAAAAATGTGTCGGTGCGACGTTCACTCGCGTTATCCTGTAGTTTGTGTCCGTTCTTTCCCCCCTTTCTTTACACTATCTATGAGCAATTCTGCGGCGTATGCTACGCTGCGGGTCGAATCTAGTGAATAAATAAAAGGTTAGCTTGAAATCCCATTTCAGGCAATACAATAAGAGCTTCAAGAAATAATACATAGTGAGAATTATATTTTTTGAAGTGAATTTCATGGTAAATCATTTAGATGAGTTAAATGATTTTTTTAAAAATAATGCCGGGCATTTTAAAAAGACATGACACACAACATGGCTTTCGTTGTTGAAAGCAAATGTAACAGTCTGTTTCTCATTGGACTCCGAACAGATACTTCATTTATTTTCTTTTGAGGCTAAAACAAAATTGTTTTTGATTTTAACTTGTTCATGTTTATTTTAAAAAAATAATAATTCAATACTTTTGTCGATATTTCTTTGGTTTCTTTTTTGGGAGAGTATGGTTATAGAAGAGAGTTAGATGATTGTTTTAAGCATTCATAGAACGTTTGGACAAACATGATTGTGTGTTTTACACATTCCTAGAACTATTGGACAAAAATGTTTGTTTTACACATTCATAGACCTATTGGACAAAGAAATGTGTTTTACAGATTCACAGAACTAATGAAAAAAGTTGTGTATTACACATTGAAAAAACTTTTGGACAAAAAGATTTATGTTTTACACATTCATAGAACTATTGGACAAAGCTGTTTGTTTTGTCCTATCTGTAGTGTTAATCGCATCAAGTTCTTAGGCCTAAATTTGTTTTCTATTCTTTCTACCTCAAGGACCTCACTAGTAAGTGTAGGCTAAAGGCCGAAGACGAGACACGTGACCTCAACTGCAATGAACTCAACAACAAAAAATAACTTTAGTTTACTAGAACTTTAGATAACACATTTTGTTTATATAATGTTGATTTGACCCAGTTATGAAACAGTTTACGAAACACGCGAAGTCACCTGATTTGTAGAAAAGCAACCATTCAACCATTGTTTTATAACGTCTGCAAAAAAATGATATCAAAACTTTAGGTGCCACTAATTGTTTTGTTAAAAATCTACTTTCTTCTATATGAAATATTATTTCTGTTTACATTTAGTAAAGATTATTTTAACTTTAACTGTATTAGGTCGAATCCTCCACTCATCCCAACATAATAAAATAGATCAAAGTCTGAATGTGAGTCACTATGACTTGTTATACAGACTCAATTAAATTATATCTTTAACCGTTTTAAAAAAAATTACACAGCATTTCAAAAGTGAAATAAATTTTCACAAAGAATTTTTTTAAAAAAAATAATAATAATAACAAGATAATAACAATACCCGGTTGAACATTGTTCACCAAGACTGTTGATATTTTAACTTTGATATAGTCTCTCATTACACAGATAGAGGAGTAGTAATTAACTCGATCTGTCAAACATCCATGTCCTTTAGATCAACTGTTTATTTTCTTCTAAAGCATGTTTATCAAATTAATTCCAGTGAGAACCACGAACAGTATAAGAAAACGAACATTAAATACATTTTAATTAAGTTAATTGCATTTATATAGTTTGATTTCTTCAACTCTTGAGAAAAGTCAATATCAGTTTATTCATATGAAATTTCAGTCTTCTTGTATCAGCGTATTTCGTGTACATTTTACATTTTGTCTCTCCAGAAACTGCAGCAGGAAATCACATACAAATGTTAACTTCTGGGACTTTCCATGCTGTCGCTAATGGCCATTCCAAGCGATTGCAGACTTGGTATTTTTGGACCACATTCATCGCGAAGTGACTTCGAAAGTAAGTTAGGAACCAGCTTGTCTGAGCTGATATTCAGTTTGTGAAATCTCCCCAGCGTCTTCTGCCGAAAGGAGCCACGTAAATGTTGCCTAAAACCGATGTGGGAGTCTGTGAAGGCAGGATTTGACATAGGCACCGGGGGCGGAATATCTTGAACCGCCCCTGAATGTGGTGTAAAGTAGGAGCTAGTCCCTAGCTGTACGTAACTTAAACGGGATGGTGCATGGGCGTCAACTTTTTCATGGAGCGGGTGAACGTTTTGGGCGTTGTCACCGGTTGAACGATGGTTTGATTCCAGGAGGTAGTGGGGTTTTTGTGATGTTTTGTGAGAATCCAATGTCTTTACGTCATCCAAGGAAAACCCCGATGGCCTTGTTTTGTTGTGGTCGTAGAACAATGACCCCGGATATACGTCAGAGAGTGGGGTGAGTTTACTTTGTTGTCTTATGATACGCCTTGCCGGGAAGAATGTATGTTTCTCGTGGTAGTTTTCCTCTCTCACTTCTAGTGGTGTAGTCGCTACGAACAACAAAAGAGATAGATTTGAAAAATAATAAAGACATCAAGACATCAAACAAAAATTTAGTAGCAAATAGAGCACATAGAAAGGGGGGAATTATCGAAAGAATACACAAGCCATACTTTATTTAAAAAAAAATCTTATCTCATATCGTCTCTCTAAAAAAAATCGTGCCAATTCAAAAGATAAACATATTTTTTAAGTTTGTACATGTGACGCTTTTTTACGGTAAATTCTTGATACAGAGCTCACATCTTCACCAAACGAGAAGGTCGTTTGAGAGCTATAGGATTTATTGATTTATCTTATCTATTGCAGACGCTCCTTCTATACAGAAGATTATTGCGCCCTACGCTTATTATAGTTTGTTTGTGCTCAGTTACAAGGCTCTTTGCAATAAGTTTTTTTTATATTCGACATTTTAGTGCTTCTGGTCTCACTTTTAAAACCGCTAACATATGATATCTATTGGTGAGATGGGAAGGCACCTCTTCGACAGTTTTACCGAACATATGAGGCTTTTCTGCTCCTAGTCTTCCCTAATGTTGTTTTGTGCATTCTTCAGGTTTTCCAATACATGGTTTTACTATTTCTTTCTTAAACAGTTTGAATGTCAGATATTCCATATCTTCAGCTGATTTGTTGTCAATCGCCTTGATAGAAGTCGATTTTTTTTTCAACAAGTGCTATCTTTGATAAAATATTTCAAAATCAATGTTAACAAATAATATCTCTCACAAAACATCCCATCCGCGTTTACTATTGACCCATGGTTTGTGGCTATACCGAATCAAGCTTCTCAAAGATGTTATGTTTCTTATATTTTTACTGGGAGCCTATTTTATTTTTAACAGAATTTTTTCGAAATGACAACTTCAGTTATCATTGGTTAACTTGTCCTAAATCAGAGAATCAAAGTTTACCAGTATAGAACCATGAGTCTGACATGGCGTCAGAAACACGGTCCCTGTTGTTTGGCCTTGTCATGTAGAATGGTGACTCGGTCCCATTGGTGGTCCTTGCCCCACGTCTCGGAGACATCAGGTCGCACTTCGCAGACATGACCTCAGAAAGGTCATTGACCTCTTGCTCCCTGCATCGCTGAGCTATGCCTGCTAGGATCTGCTGCTGCTTGCCCAGACGTCGTTTCTCAAAGCTGGACGCCAGTTGGAGAATGGCCCTCTATAAATATTTAGAGATTTTTTAAAAAGTTCCAGTTTTTGTAAGTTTGGCAATAAAGTAATGAGAATGGTCTTCAAGAGCTTTAAAAAAATTGGCGTTTACTAAATGTATATCTAACTCAGAAACTTCTGAAGTGAGCATGGTAAAGATGGAGCTCTGGTAAAATGAAAACAAGGATATTCATGAGGTGACATTTTAAAACTAATCAACGTATAGAGGCAAGCATGAACCTTTTCAGGTGTCGGTACACGCTGTTTCCTTTCTCTGATGTCATTGAGTAATGAAATTCGAGCGTCCTTTTCTCTGCTCGTAAGAAATGGAGACGTAGATGTTTTCTCTGTGAGGTTTTCTACACTCAGTGAGTGAAACAACCGCATGTTGATCTGTCTACTGAAAAGAATGCATTTATTATGCGGTTATAGATATTTGATTTATGAACTACCTTAATATGAAAAAAAAAGAGTTAATCCTCGTATATTTTTAATCTCGTTGAATTCTTTTGAGATTCTGAAATTTAATTATTATACAATGGTATTAATATGAAATTAAACCTCATTAAAATATGTATGTAACTATTTATGTTATACATTACGTTTTATAGTTAAAATTGGGCATAATTTAGATGTTAATTCATTTAACGCATTCAGAAAGTGAATATATTTTTTAAAATGCTAGTGAGAAGTTTAATTGCTTAACCAAATGTGTCAAAAACAAAGATTATTTTGTAACATACTGAGTTAATATTTAATGACATGGGCATAATTTAGATGTTATGTCATTAAATTTTAACTCAGTATGTTACAAAATAATCTTTGTTTTTGACACATTTGGTTAAGCAATTAAACTTCTCACAAGCATTTTTTTTTATATATTCACTTACTGAATGCGTTTCCATGAGTACAGTTATTGCATAAGTTAATATTATCTTTGTGAAATACTTACGTTTGATAAGAAGATTTACATTACGTAGAACCAATGTCACAGTTTCACCCAGAATGTCACTAACAACAACCAAGGGGCCTGAAATGTCTCAGCTATGGATTCCCCAACAAGTCTTCAACCAGACGGTGCTACGACATTGGACTCAATGGATTCTCAGCGTAAGGTTCTGGGTGACAACCCTTTATTGAATTGACGCGTGACTGAAAATTATTCATGAGGTAAGACAAAGGGCTTGTAAGCCAATACATTTAGGCATAAGCTGTTGGAGGGGGGGGGGTTTATTGATATGAAGGATTCTCAAACATATGGTCCTTGATGACCCTTGGTCATTGATAGCAGTACGTGTGTACTTGAATATGTGTGTTCATGTGTGTGTATGTTTGAGATAGAGTTTGACTCAGTAAGAAGGGAGAAGGGAGAGTTGTGGACACAGACTAAGAAGCGTACAATTTTGTTTACTGTCAGTTGTTGCTGGGAGGGTGGATTTCAAATATCTCATCCCAAAACAAAAAAATGAAGGGCGTTATTATCATTAATATTATTTGTATTAGTGATAAACACTTTGATAAATGTAGATATTAAAATGTTTTGTGTTTTTGAAACTTAAGCGTCATCCTCAACTTTAAAAACTTGTTGAATATCGGTAAACAAAAAAATTATTTAATACTGTTTGGTGTACATTTTTAAAAAATAAAATGGATACATTTTTTAAAGGCATTTTTAAACATTTGTATATTTTTTTCTCTATTTTAGCATAATACTTTGTTAAGAGAATTTCTAAATGCTTCCCATGTTTTTCCCAAATTACTATCTTTTTTGTCAATCTGATCATTAGTTACAAAATGAGTTTTAAATTACATTTTTCATGTGTATAAAATAAAGACTTCATTCCAAACTTTTCAATGGATATTCTTTACGAACCAAACGAAAGAAAACTTGTATCTTTAACACAGGATACAAAAAGTTAAATATTACAATAAATCAACAAGATTTCAGCACCATTACTTATTTCAAACATTAATGTTTAAGCTGTAATTTTTTTCTTCAACACAAAACTTGAAAGAGACCATAAGTGGCAGGGAATGAGCTTCATATTGAATCAACGATAAGAATACACGTTCTGTCAACGTCAATATGACGACCTACATGAATGTTGAAGAACATGATTGTTATTTTCGTTAGGATTTGAATCAGATTAGACTAGACGGCAATGTCTTTGCTGGCATTAGACCTAAGGAAAGAGGTTTTAGAAACACATGATCAGAAACAAATAATTACTTTTATTTAGCTCAAAAGATTTCCGGATACAAACAATCCTTTTTTTAAAAAAATTCTACATGGAATTTCACAAAAAATCGTGATTGACCACATGAGCAAACATTAGAACCCCGTCCTTCAACAACAACAGGTTAAGTAGCTTTGGGTGAACTGAAGCGAGGAGAGACTATTCTACCTGTTGACCACAGGAGGCCAAGAATTTCTTTTGAATAACTAATTAATATATTAACTCTGTGGTTAAGAAAATTTAGATCTCCGAATGTCGGACGGGGTGAGGAGGGGGAGAGTTAGGTTGGTTGATAAATAATTATAATTGTAGAATTAACAGGAAAAATTGTTTATTTCTATGGGCATACGTACTTCATTTCTTGTTTAAATTAAAGTGCTTTAGTGAATGCATTATATTGGTTATTGAACACTGTAAGATTGATAAAGCATAATCAATAAAATGTTAACATTGATGGTACTATGGGGCCGTCCATAAATGACGTCACGCGATTTTTACCGATTTCTTACCCCCCCCCCACTCGTCACGCGTCGTCACAAAAACTTAGACACCCCCCCCTCTAAAAATACGTCACAAATCTTTGAACCCCCCCCCAAAAAAAAATGTATTTAAAAAAAATATATACCTTTATTTTCTGTTTGAAATCACTTTTATTGTCATTTATGTATTTATTATTTATTTAGTGAAGATCTACATTGAAATATCGTAGCCCACATGAAGGATTAAAAAAAAACACTTTTAACCGGCCTTCAGAAAACGAACTGTAGTAACATCCTTCGATTATATTTTATTTTAATGAATACAAATTAAACATTGAATATTAATCATCACGGTTAACGTCTTTGTTTAGAAAAAAAAATATTTAAAAATAACTTTTTAAAATGTATTTTTTTTAAAATCCCTCAATTGACTGACGGGCATCCCGTAAGAAAGAGGTCGGCGAACAGAGTTAAATAGCCTCAACTGGGGACAAAAAGGGAATACTTGGGGGTAATGCAGACTCATTTGGGACATATAACATCCACTACAATCCGCTAGATATATTAAAATACGTGATGTGTACGTGTAAGCTTGGAACATATGCCCATTATTAAACCGGTTCCTTCCAGAAAATGCTTTTTTTTAAATTTGACAACTTTGTAGATTTCTTACCTACGCACTATATGAAGACACCTAAATCTACCCTACTTTCATTTATATTTATATTGACACGAGTGACAATAATCTTAATCCACATGACTTGTCTGTATCACGTATCCTTTCTGTGATATTTAAAATTAATGCCTTAAAAACTGAGCTAAGAAGAAAAGTTGTGTTGTGCTCCTCTCGAATTGCGATGTCAAGAATTTGATGCACTCAATAAAGTCAATGAATACTTGACTAATTTTAAATGGGCTCATTTACCATTATATATAGAACAGTGCTTCTCTAAACATTTTAGTATTGCGGACCAGCAAGAATTTTTTCCATTGCACCAGGGACCGGTGCACTATTTTCCCTGCACTGTCCTTTTTTGAGAACATCTGCGGACCGGCAGCGGATTGCTCACGGACCGGCATCGGTCCGCGGACCACCCCTTTGAGAAGCACTGATCTAGAAGACTAGAATGGCCAGGGGCGTATGACCAAAAACCAATCGAACAATTATATCAAACTTTAAAAGTTTTTAATTCTATCAAATAGATTCCCTTCCCCCACCTCCCCTTTTAAAGAAAAAGGATATTCCGTGTCGTTTAGACTTAAAATATCTACACATAATCCTATTCAGATCATTTTTAGACACTTGTCATGCTTGTAAAACTCACCAGTAGCATTTTCGGGCTAACGACGCTCCCCCAAATCCCCGAGTCATTTAGAGTTAATTTTCGTGTCTTGATAGCATACACCAACCAGTGTCTGATGGCCTACCGACCGGCACATTGAGAAGCATTGATATTTTTTTTTAAAGAAGAAAAAAAAGTCATTAAATAAATTGTAAGCGACCAAATATTTCAGTGGAAGTTTTATTGAAAGTTACCCTTTTGATGTGACGTCACATTTCTTCAACCCCCATCCCTCCCCCTCGTCACCCATCGTCACAAAAGTGTGACCCACCTCGCCC
This sequence comes from Ampullaceana balthica, assembly GCA_944989445.1. NCBI lineage: Eukaryota > Metazoa > Mollusca > Gastropoda > Lymnaeidae > Ampullaceana > Ampullaceana balthica. Next base: position 211,105 of record CALYLW010000998.1, on the reverse strand, counting down.
CCCCCTTTTTTTTTAGGTGCGTGACGTCATTTATGGACGGCCCCTATTTAAAAAAAGATTGGATGCGTTTAGTTAGGTAACACGTATCCTAAATAGTACGTGTCTTGTTGGTATGTACTTTGTATGTATGGAGGGTAGGCCTGTCAAGTGGAACCCGGGTACCCGTTGCCGTGAAATGACCTGGGTAGAAAAATTGCGCCCGGGTACCCGTGAAAATGTGGCTGCAATGTATATACCAATGGTGGCCAAACTCCAGCTCTTCTGTGTTTGCATTGCAGCTAGCGAACAATTTATCAAAGTAAAACTTTTCGTTTGAAATATATGACGTCAAATACTTTTAACACGAAAAACGTTTAAAAGAAGAAGTATCTGTCAACGGAAAATAAAATACGGTCCCGAAAAAAAAACGTCATAGGACGCAATAATCTTCTGAATAGAAGGAGCGTCTGTAACAGATAAGATAAGTTACAAAGTATTTTGATATACCTTTTTTCTCTAAAGCTAAACAAATATTGTTTGACACAAAAAGATTTTGGTTCTATGAATGAATGCGCCGACGTCTAGCTAAGCGAAATGTTATCCCGACCCTAGTTGTCTTCACCGACTCACGGTTTTCGCTCGAGGCCGTGAGCCGATCATCTCTGGAGGCAAGAACAGTCAGTGTCATTCTGGATACATTAGGTGACATCCTAGCACGTGGCGGCAGAGTAATCCTTCGGTATATCACTGGGCACTGGGGTTTGCCGCAATCGGACAAGGCAGATCAGTTGTCAAGAGAAGGGCCCAGCCCAGCCCCAATCCCGATCGCCCGATGACCCAACTGGGGGCCAGATTGTGGCCTAAAGACCATTTCGGAAAGAAATGGTTCGAGGGCTGGCCATGTGGAGACACGGCCAGAAAAGTTTACCAGTTTGTGCCGTGACCGAGCAAGAGCGACCTCTGGTGGGACATTGTACATAGCAATCAGACTCTCATAACACGGATGAGAACTGAACACTGTCCCACACGGAGCTAGCTATACAAATTTAACACTAGAAGGGAACTGGCCTGTCGTTTATGTGGCAACACCGAGGAAGCGGTAGAACACGTGCTTGTAGGGCGCCCCGAACTGGCGGAGGATCTGGACGGAGAGGTTGCGTTACCTGCGGAAAAGTACCTTTATGGCGATGCCCACTTGATTAGGCGTACCTGCGATAGAACGAGCCGGGTCCTAAGAGTCTAGAACTCGACCCAAAATAGAATGTCGATTCATATTAAAGTTTAGAATGTGTTTGTTCTTGCATACGGAATAAGAATAGTGTCTTTATCCCAATGTCTATCTGAGGGTTGTATAAGGTTATCTTTGTGTTGTATTTCCAAGCTACAATTAATTGCCTTATGTGTTATACTACTTTGCTCTTTGTTTTCTATCCTCCAGCGCAGGGGTCGGCGAACAGGTGTAAATTACCCCATTTGGGGTAAAATGGGAATTCCTGAAGGGGTAAAAAAAGTCTCATTCGGAACTTATAATATCCGTTAAAATCCGCCAGATTTTAATATTTAATTTTTTAAAAACATTTAAACAAAAAAAAATCAAAATCCGTCATGTGTATGTATATTTACAAAAGGCATGGTTTATTTATAAGATTTTCGGATTTTGCAAGAGAGAGGAATACCAAAGTTGAAGTTAACCCCTGTATGATCCATGTATGAAACTAAATTCAGTACCCTTTGTGAGCAAAAGTTGTGAAACACAGAACTTCTACTTTGGCCGAAAATGTCCGCGAACAAGTACTTTCTTATGCAAATGCGAGTAAATTCTTTGATATTCAGCTTGATGAGACCAGTGAATTCATTAGAAATGCGCAGCTTATGGTATGTCTTCGATACTAAGGTTTAAAAACAATTGAAGAGGACATGTTGTTTTTTGCACCCCTCGAAATGCGATGTCAAGGAATTGATGTATTAAATAAAGTTAATGAATATCTTATCTTATCTATACAGACGCTCCTTCTATGCAGAAGTTAATTGCGTCCACAGACCATAACGGATGAAGCAGCAAGTGAAGCAGCGTTCACAGGCCACGGCTATGAAGGTTCCACGCATTACCTAACTAGTGTTTTAAGTACCCATTCGGAGCTGGGTGACTCAGTGACGCCCTAGGCCTAGAAAAATCCTTGCCTTCACGTGGATTCGAACCCGTGACCTTCGGTTTTCTAAAGTACGCCAGTCGAGCGCACTGCCACTCGACCACCGCATATTTTGTAAATTAAAAAAATAATACCTTAAAATCAGAAGGCTGTATTGCTGTGTCTGTTGATGGAGCTCCAGCTACATCGGGTCGTGTAAGTGGTTTTTCGGCTTTTGCAAGGGAGAGGAATCCCCAAATTGAAGTTAACCACTGTATGAACCATCATTAAGCTCTGCTTGTGAAACATTTGGAACCTGAACTGGTACGCATGATATTATCCAGATTGAACATTTCATTATAAGACATGCCCTGCAAACACGAATGTTTCGTGATTTATGTAGAGATGGTGAGTCTGAATATACAGACTTTATCCCACCAAGGTACGGTGGCTTTCACGCGTCAATATTCTGAACAGAGTGTAGGCTTTGAAATTGGAACGTATATCGTTATAGGCTGGTCAAAGCATGCACTGGCTTATAAGTTTTGTTGGGTTGCACATCTCGCATACTTAGCTGATATTTTTGAGGATGTGAATACGCCCTGAACAAGAATTGCAGGGAATAAATATCTATATAATTACAGCCAGATAAAGGATTACAGAATTTGGATTAAAGGTTTCATATTGGAAACAAAAATCCTTTTCAAAATTGGCCTTGTACTTGGAAGATTGTGGAAATATATTTTTTGAAGACATCAAGGATATAGTTATCAGACATTTTATCAAGCTCAACGAGTGGTTCACTGTTTACTTTTCAGTTATTGATTCGCATAAAACATCTGGGTTGTAGATCCATTTCGATGTGACATTGAGGATGTACCAGATGGGCCTCAAGGGTTGGCAGAGGCACCCCTTGAACGTCAGTCTAATAATGAGGCACGTATTAAATTTGCAATTAAAGCAGATCTGACACATTTTTGAATGTCACATGCTGCAAAGGCTTTCAACACTGCACAGGAGGATGCCATCAAGACGTTTCTGCTTTTTGCTAAAATCTACCTTTGTGAACAAGGATTTTACACTCTAGTGACCATAAAAACAAAGCTGCGAAATCGATTGGACCCTGAAGACAGCATCCAACTTGCCCTGACATCAAAAAACCCAATTTCTATGGAATTGTGTAAAGAATGAAACAACATCATTTTTTTAAAAAATTAAGTAAATTTGTGTATATCCGACTTTATTGCACTATGTAAGATTTATCATTATATCTAGAATGACCAGGGCCGTTAGACCTATAATCATTAAAACAATAATATTATGTTCGACTGTTAACTTTTATTATTGCACCATACGCATAAAATCCTTTTCTGGTCATTTTTAGACACTTGTCAGGCTTCTAAAACTCAAAAGATGCGTTTTCGGCTAGGCTTATATATAGCCCTAGACCCGTTGGGGGGGGTGCTAAAAATGCTCCGTGGACCATCCGCTGCCGGTCCGCAGAAGTTATCAAAAAGTACAGAAAAATATAATTATAATCTTCCATTCGCAACCATTAATACTAACCCTATAAAACAAGTCAATTTTTCGGCTATAAGCACATAAAATGAAACAAATAAAAAAAATAATTTACATTTCGCTACCACGTCAGTTCAAGGAAAATAGTTCACCGGTCCCTGAAGCAATGGAAAAATACCTGCCGGTCCACCATACTAAAAGTTTGAGAAGCACTGTTCTAGAGTAATGAATTGGCAGCCCTTTCCTGAATTTGTTATAGTTTAACAATTTTTTTATTGATGGGTCTCATACAGAAGATTCACATTCTAGTACAATTTCTAGTTTCAATATTATTGATGGGTCTCATACAGAAGATTCACATTCTAGTACAATTTCTAGTTTCAATATTATTGATGGGTCTCATACAGAAGATTCACATTCTAGTACAATTTCTAGTTTCAATATTATTGATGGGTCTCATACAGAAGATTCACATTCTAGTACAATTTCTAGTTTCAATATTATTAGAAAACTTTTACTTTGTTTAAATAAAACATATTTAATTATTTTTTATTCAGGGGTCATACATAACTTAAACTTTGAAGGTTTGTTTACATCAGCAGTTGAAAATGTAGTTTGGTGAAATTAAAATAAATACTTTCTGCGGGAAATGTCTTTGTTCCTTTCTTTTTGAAAATTAGTTTTCTAAGGTTATTTTTAGACAATTTTTTTAAACTTATTGAGAGAAATAATTATAAACAAAGAATAATTAAAATTAACGTATGCCTGTAAGACTTCTAAATATTACTTTCGGTAATTGAATAACACGTTTGATAAGATGAAACGTTTTTATTTAAATTGTAAGTAGTTGAATATTAGAAAATATAAGTAAAAGAAATCAAATTTTACATCTCAATACCACACGTTGCTTAACATTGATAATATAAGAGAGTTTTCTACAAATAGTTTCCTATTTTAAACCAGATAAGTAGTCAAAAATATCTCACTTATAAATAGATGTTTTGTGACAAGTTAAACAAACCAATTACATTCTAATTCATATTAATCACTAACATAATTATTGCAATTTGAAAAAAAAATAACCATGCCCTAACAATAAGACAAAGTGTGTCAAACTTTTGTTACAAATACAAACAGCAAAACAGAAGGCTCATTATCATGGGAAATAGATAGTACAGAATAAGAATACGATAAGAATCTCAATTAAATGCAAGATGCACAATCGATGTGTCGGTTTAAAACAATCAAAGTGAAGCTTTATTTATGGACCAAAAAAAAATATGGAAACGTTACAGTGCAACAAAATAAGCACGAGTAGTATAAGCTTTACATTTATTATTTTAATCACTCAAATCATATGTGTACCTCGCAGTTTTAATGGCCATTGCCGGATTTCCCGTTCATCCAACAATATTCTCACACTTCTGTGTGGTTTCATTAAAGCCCTGGCCAGAAGGGCAGTAGAAGACCTCAATATCTGGACATGCGTAGTAAACTCTAGGTTGAATGGCCACCACGTGTAGTCCCGAGGCTTTGCCGTCACACTTAGGGAACTTCATACTTTGAGACACATTGGGCTTTGAGTGGCCAGAAATACGCCAGTGTACCAAGGACTGACTGACCACAGGTCAGCGTCTCCTGTCGCTCTGATGTACACTTGACATAAATAGGAGTCCACAGTTTAACTGGGTTTGGCTGCAAGGAAACATTTCATACAGTTGTTTGTTGGTGAAGTTTTTTAGTAAGTCAAGCCACGCGTCACTTTGATATAAATATTACATTTGAATGAACCATATGAAGTAATAGTAATATCTTTTATAAATACAAGAATGTTTTAATATGATGTCGATAACTTATTTTAAATAAATTACAGAAAAGTAGAGCTGGATAATAAAAGATAGGTAAAGGTGGTTAATAAAAGATAGGTAAAGGTGGTAACAAATTGGTAAAGGTGGTTAATAAAAGATAATAGAGCTCGTTATTAAAATAGCTTATCTCTTACTTCCAATACAGAAGATCATTGCGTTCTACGCTTATCCATGATAGTAGAGCTTTATATTATATATAAGCAGAGCTGGTTAATAAAAGATAAGTAGAGTTGGTTTTTGGATTCGTGCTGAGGAGCAAGGATAGAAACTTTTATTTTAAAAGTTGACGGCATGGAAGAACATTGTGATAGTAAATGTATTCATACATTCAATAGATTAGGAGGGTGGTAGGGGAAAAAACGCCCATTGAGAGAGGGGGGGGAGAGGGGGGTTAGAGGAAATTAAGAGTGTGCCTGTATATGTTAGGGTAAGATAGAGAAACAGAGAGTGAGAGTGAACTTTAGAGTGTGAATGTATCGGTTAGGGTAAGAAGGAGAGAGAGAGAGAGAGAACTTTAGAGAGGCTGTATCGGTAAAATGAATGGTAACAGCGACAAGAACTGTGAGACTAAGATAAGATAAGATAGAAAGGGTTCAATGGTGTTAACAGAGGCGGCGTTAGGGGGCCGTCCATAAAGTGCGTCACGCTCCAGAGGGGGGGAGGGGGTGTAAAAAATAGTGACAGTTTGTGACAGGGGAGGTGGGGTCCGGCCATGTGTGGTGTCACGGTGTTTTATATTAAATTTTAATTATTTTGTTAATAAAAAACTAAATTTTTGTTCGAAAGTGTGATGTACTTTAGGGGGGGGGGTTCTAGATTTGTGACAGTTTGTGACAGGGGGAGGGGGTGAGTTAAAAATGGCCAAAAATAGCGTGACGTACTTTATGGACGGCCCCTAGGTACGCGCGAGGCCTCATGCAACAATGACCCCGCGGGGCCCCCTAGATTAGATTAATTCTTGCGCAAACTCAGTAGTGCAATATCTGCCGGCTCTTTTGTTACTAAAATATAGTCTGAAAAGCGGGGCCCCCTAGGCACCGGGACTGGGTGATTGCCCCAGCTGTCACCCTTAAAGGCCGCTCCTGTGTGTTAAAGCTGTGTTAGATAGAAAGGGTTCGTAAGACAGCGAGATATTGAATATACTTCCCTGATTAATTTAAGCCGAAGACGCCTACTCACATGTAATCCATCCGACAATCCAACACATGAATGAAACAGGGAGCTACATGTCTCACAATGTGTATCACCGCACGTATAAGCCTTAACGTATTCACCTGGAATATAAATGTTAAGTGTTCTCGTTCAATTTACTTTCGTTATAATTAAATAATTTAAAAAATACAAAAAAAACATTTCATTAGCCCATAAGTTATGATTTAATTCACCAACCTCCATTGCACAAGAACTCATCAAATCGTCTTCGGAAAAATATAATATAATGTATGTATACCAGTGGCGTAGCGAGAGGGGGCAAGGGGGCAAATGCCCCAGGTGGCACATTTTTAGGGGTGGCAAATTCCTCGTCGTTAATTTATCTTCTAAGAATGAACACATTTTTGAAAGTGGAAATTTTTATCAAAATAAACAAATTCTAAAATAAGAAATTGATAAAAGAAATATAGTAACTATCCTAAATTACGTGAACGTTTCTACTGCCAAAACTTCAAACTCCATATTGGACATAAATTATTCTGATACATATGCTACTAAACTGAAAAACCAAGAGGCTTAAGTAGTATGACACTGATCCATTGGAAACTTAATTGATTCTTCAAACTTGACGGCTACGCCTGTGGCAGAAGCGAAAATTCTTGTACTCGACCGATTTCCTACATGAGCCAATGAAATGCTACGGGCGGAAATTTGTAGGGGGTGTGGCAAATTCCTCATTGTTTAATTAGCTTCTAAAAATTAAAAAAAGTAAAAAATAAAGTTCATGACTTTAGATTCACTATGGAGTTAAGTTTGGGCATTAGATATGTTCACATATTTTAATAAAGTTCTTTCATTACTTTAAATAATGTTTTCCTTGGCTTTTCGTTTATATTATTGTTGATGTACTGTTGCATCTGCTAACATATTAAGATCTAGTGATTCGAGAACACCATATAAAAGGGGTAAAGAACTTGTCACCTCAAATTTATCATGAGCTCATTGCAGTTTTAAAAAATACAGTTTGCCAAAAAAAAACCACACATCTTTCTAGTACATATGCTCAAATAGTATTTCATGGTATTCTATAGCTCTCCATAGATATCACATAAGAATCAAACATAAATTCCAGCTGTGAGATGTGGAAAGATTAAAAATTAGAAAGTATAGATGATGTAGAATCTTTCAAAGATTTCATTGAAACAAAATGATTCTGCTTACGGCATATCTAAAATGATTTTAAATAAAAAATGGTCTTAAAATAATGGACCACAGATATCCATCATGGCTGGAAAGTACACAGGAGCCCAATAAAGTCTCAAAGACACCAATCTCAATTTTTTTATTATTTCTCTGCTCAAACAGTTCATTAAACCTGATTTCTTTACTCGCTGCTCCAACTGAATCGAACTCTCCAACTATGTTTGGTTCACTAAAACGTTACGCATTCTTTTCCATTTCCACGCAGCACTGGAAAATTGTAATTGCTGCTACAGGCAAGGCGTTAATTAAACAGACTTCGGGAATGAGGATACAAAAAAGTGAATGTACGATGGAGCCATTTGGAGGTTATTTTGAACGCTATAATATATAAAACTGACTGCATGAGGCGGACCAAGAACTAACCACACGAACAGACCCAGGAACTTTGTTAGATTGAAATCTGTTTCTTTTCTACTTATTTATTTATTTATTTAGAATTAATGTACTATCTGGAAACATGTTCTTTATGAAGTCAATGATGCCCGAATTTATAGTGCTAAAATGCTTTGCGGAGGCTACTCACAAAACTTGTATGTGGATATGTTATCATTTTAATTGAAACGTCTATGTTAAAGAACGAGGGAGCAAAGAATATTGGCAATCAAATCGAATAGGCAGACATGTTATGTAGAAAAACAGTTGCGAAGAATTTTTTATCCTTCATAAGATGACGTTGCTGTAGAAATTCGTGTGATGCCTTAGTAGTTAATTCGGAAAACATGTATATTTGTACCAGCTAATTTAATGGACTTTTAATTAGAGCAAGTATCTCACATGAAAATGTCAAGCCATGATCGTTGTACCTCACGGGTAAAAAAAATGAATTATTGAATTAAAGCTGACATGGTTTATTCAAGTTTATTAATATATTTAGGCTCCAAGTTACCGTGCCTAATATAATAATTACTTATAATTATCCTTATTACTGCCATAAAGTAATGTCAACATATTTTTCGGGGGGGGGGCGGTAAACCTGGGTTCTGCCACTGGCGGCACATTTCCCACGCTACGCCGCTAACATTATGACTATACTAAAGTATACACGTGTATTTTACACCACCACCATTTCTTTACACTACTGCTACGTTATCAAATAATCACGAGGTAATATCAATCTTGAAAACTGTGACATTGTTTTTTCTTCTTCTAATTCCAAAAGCCTAACATGTTACGATGTCTCTAGGCATGAGCAGTGTAGCAACTACTTTCATCTGTCCTTGACCTCTGCTATGTTGGGGTCAGTGCTGCCAGCGCTAGGTTTTTCAACCTAGATTTAGGTTTTTTCGACCTAGGTTTTTTATTTAAAAAATAACCATAATCTAGGTTTTTCTTTTAAAAATATATTTAAACTATGTTAAAATACAATTATTATTAAATGTGTGCAAATAATATCCTAAATAAATTTTATTTTTCAAAAATAAAGCAGCAGGTGGCAACAGTTTTTTCAGCCGCTCTGTCATGTTACATTATGATATATATGGCTCTATTCCCAGGGCCGGATTTCCGCCTAGGCCCACAAGGCCCGGGCCTAGGGCCCCAGCCAGCCAAGGGGCCCCGGTCGTGGAATCTTTACATAAGCCCAAAAGCCTGGCTTCATTATCAAAAAGCTTTATCGAAAATAATAGTATAATAAATATTTTTACTACATTTTGCATACACTGCCCAGTAGTCAAGTGCACGGGGTTCGTTTGTGTTGGTTTGTCATTGTAAGCCGCGTTCTGAGCTGCTGTTGCGATATTGTGGAGAAGGCGTAGGGGGGGGTGTGACAGATTGCACCACCAGTAAAAAAACGCATGACCCTGACTTTCCCCCTCCCCATACCACACACAGGACAAGACACCGCCCGAGCCGAGATTTGGGTTTCAGATTACAGATAATTGACAGGGACCGGGAGAACATTTTTTTTTAAAGTCGAAAGACTTGACCAGAGGCCAGGGAGATGTCACAGGTAGTTTATGGGGACCTGCCAAAGGTTTCAATGAAGTTCGTTTTAATGCCTTTAACTAGATGGCCTTCTACAATTTCACCTGCATACCTTTGGTCAGCAATATAGTGACAGGGAAAATGTTAGATCGGGAAATAGGAAGCCAGGGAGGCAAGAGAGAAGACAGGGTGCCACGAGTCGAAGCCGGGGAGCCACCGAATAGGGAGCCAGTGTGTCGAGGGACGCAGTACGGAACAGAGACGCTTCACGCTGGACCAGGTAACACTTTTCTTTTCATATTTTTGTGCTTTATTAAATTAATCGTATGATTGTATGTTTATATGTAATTATGCACAGAAAAAAAGATTTACTTGAACCAAGAGAAATTCTTGAATTAAGAAAATTTGAGGAAAACCGAAATTGTCTTGAACTTTGAACAAATTAACAGAGAAACAACAAATTGAAACATAAAAACATTATCCCAAATAATTAAACAAAGTTCTATTGTTTAATGACACTCGTTTTTATATTCTTTATAGAAATAACCGATGTCACGCACGATGTCTGACTTCAATAAATATCTAAGCGGGTTCCAGAAAAGAAAACGGAATGAAGAAAAAATTGAAAAAGACAAAGAGCTTCTTCGTAAAGTTCCTAAGTTAAACACATTTTTCGTCTCGTCTTCGTCTAGACCTAGTTCTGGCTCTAATCCTAGCAGTACTTGTGCATTAGCCAGTAGCAGTTGCAGCGATGCTGCCGATGACCGTCAACAGGCAACTGCAAAAAACGTGTCTGACTGCAACGAGCTACCTGAAAACATTATTTCTGAAAACTTTGTAACAGCTACAAAAAAGTATTCTTTAGAAAATCCTGAATCTAATTCTTTAAGTGACGATCCTGCTGAGTGGATGCTAGACGAAGTTACCTTGGAGTACCTAGTTAAAAAAAGGCGTGAAACAAAATATTGATGCCGACTTTTCTTCTTCAAGGCGTCAGTACGCAGATAAAATCAGGTATCTATCGCTGTCACTTTTTAGCCGAACATTAAGCAATGGTGAAACACGACCTCGACATTGGCTCATTGCGCCCCAGGCTTTTTGGACATTTATTCAAACGTAGGAATTGCGCTCCGAATACTGTTGTGCACACCAGCGTCAAACTGCTCAGCAGAACGGTCGTTCTCAGCGTTAAAGAGAGTAAAGAATTACTTATGATCAAACATAGGAGAAAAGAGGCTCAATTTACTCTCTGTAATGTACATAGAGTCAGAAATAATGAAGTCAATCGACTATGACGACGTCATTCGTTCTTTTGCACAAAAGAAAGTTCGTCGTAGGATTCTATAATTTTATTCAATAACGTAAGTATAGTAGCTTAGACTGTATTATTCTGATGTTTATTAAAGTTATTAATTAAAGTCAATTAAAATTGTATGTTCTGTACTAGTGAATTTAAATTTCAAACTTTCCAAAATAGCCTCATGGGGCGCCGGGGGCCCATAATGAGAATTTTTTCTTATATGAGCTATATAAAAATTAGTTTATGGCTCAGCTGCTTGGAAAATGAATGGATCTTGACCAAACTTGGTACATAACAACTTGATAGCCAACATTAAAGTACCATATGGCATTGAACTCCTAATGTCCGTTCCTTCGGGGCCGGGGGCCCAAAATCTTTTTTTTTGTAAGCGTTAAATACTTTATTCCCGTTATGATTTACACGATCTTGAAAAGCATTGACTAATATATCTATCATGATCCAGATTGAAATGAACAGGTATTTTAAAGTTATTCACTTGCACCGATTGGGCCCGGGGGGCCCTTAATGTCGTTTTTGCTAATCTATATATATAAAAATCAATGTATGTCTGTGTGCATGTCCTTTATAGCTGACTAAACCATTCATCCGATCATAATGAAACTTTTGGAGACTGGCAACTTTTTTTCTAAATTTATCACTCATGGGGCGCCGGGGGCCCATAATGTCATTTTTTGCTTATATGAGCTATATAAAATTTAGTTTCAGCGCTAGCTACTGTGTAAATTGATGGATCTTAACCAAACTTTGTATATAAAAATGTGATAGCCAATATTAAAACACTAAAGGGAACTGAACTCCTAATAGTCATTCCTTCGGGGCTGGGGGCCCAAAAAGTTCTTTTTCTTAAACGTTTAAGATTTTATTCACCATTCAATTATTAACAATATTGACAACTAATGACACATGTATCCATTATTATACAGATTGAAATGAACAGGTGTTTTGAACTTTATATCTTGCACTGAATGGGCCCTGGGGCCCTTAATGTCGTTTTTTGCTTATGTGAGCTATATAAAAATTAGTTTTTGCGTTAGCTACTGAGTAAATGAATGGATCTTAACCAAAATTTGCATACAAAAACTTAGTAGCCCATATTGACATAATTAAGGTTTCTGAACTTCTAATGTCAATTTATTCGGTGCCGGGGGCCCCAAATGTCTTTTCTTCGTATATGTTTAAGATATTTTTCCCCATTCAATTTTTCACGATCTTGAGGAATATATCTATGAGGAAACTGAATTAAATGAACAGGTTTTTGAAATTGACACCTTTCACTAAAGGGGCCCCTAAATGTCGTTTGTTTTCCTTATATTAGCTGTATAAAAATTAGTATTCGCTGTTAAATACTGAGAAAATTAATGGATCTTGACCCATCTTAATATATAAAAACTTAAGGGTCTATATTTTATTACTATAGGGCACTGAACTCCTAATTTTCATTCCCTTGGGGCAGGGGGCCCAAAATTTCATTTTTAGTAAATAGTTCAATATTTTATCGTTCATTTCAATATTGAGACATATAAATAAATGTATGTATTTTGAAATTTATTCAAATTAACATGTCTTTCGCACTTTATTTCTTGCGATAATTAGGCCCTGGGGCCCATAATGTAGTTTTTTGCTTATATGAGGTATATAAAAATAAGTTTATGCGTTAGCTACCGAGTAAACGAATGGACCTTAACCAAAATTTGTATACAAAAACTTGGTAGCCAATATTAAAATACTATAGGGCACAGAAATTCAAATTTCCATTCCTTCGGGGCCTGGGCCCCAAATGTCTTTTCTTCGTATATGTTTGAGATAGTTTCCCCATTTAATTTTTCACGATCTTAAGGAATATATCTATGAGGAAACTGAATTAAAATGAACAGCATTTTTTAAAATTGAAATCTTTCACCGAATGGGCCCAGGGGCCCCTAAATTTCGTTTTTTTCATTATATTAGCTGTATAAAAATTAGTATTAGCGTAAAATTCTGAAAAAGTTAATGGGTCTTGACCCATCTTAGTATATAAAAACTCAAGGGTCTATATTTTATTACTATAGGGCACTGAACTCGTAATTTTCTTTTCCTCGGGGCAGGGGGCCCAAAATGTATGTTTAATATTTTATCGCACAGTCAAATTTTACCAATATTGAGAAATATAAATAAATTTATGCATTTTGAAATTTATTCAAATGAACATGTGTTTCGCACTTTATTTCTTGCAATAACTGGGCCCTCTAGCCTTACTGTCGTTTTTTGCTTATACGAACTATATAAAAATTAGTTTATGCGTTAGCTACTGAGTAAATGATTGGATCTTAACCAAATTTTGTATAAAAAACTTGGTAGCCCATATTAAAATACTCAAGGTTTTTGAACTTCTAATGACATTTTCTTCGGTGACGGAGGGCCCCAAATGTCTTTTTTCATATATGTTTAAGATATTTTTGCCATTCACTTTTTAACGATCTTGATAAATATATCCATGATGAAACTGAATTGAAATGTAAAGGTTTTTTGAAATTGACATCTCGCAGCGAATAGGCCCGGGGCCCCTTTATGTAGTTTTATTCACTATATTAGCTATATTAAAATTAGTTTAAGCGTTAGATAATGAGAAAAGTAAATGGATTTTGACTAAAGTTAGTATATAAAAAGTTAAGAACCTATAATATATTACTATAGGGCACTGAACTCCTAATGTCCATTCCCTCGGAGCTGGGGGCCCCAAATGTCATTTTTACTGCACGGTAACAATTTAATTCCCCAATTCAATTTTACACGATATTGAGAAAATTTAGCTTGAGTACAATGGCAATAAAAAAATTAAATTATCACTCATTTTTTGGCTGGGCCTCTTAATATCGTTTTTCCTTTTGTAAGCTTTTTAATTATTAATTTATTTAACAGTTTGCTATTAAACTTGGACTTTTTTTTGCTCACTTCCCCGAAGGTTTATGGCATAATTCTTTTAAAACACACCAATCTTTGGTTTCTTTCAATTTATTCATTTTTAAAGAGATCGTTGCAACGCACGACGGGTCTGCTAGTCTTCTGTATAAAAAAGGAACGTCTGTATTAGATAAAATAAGAATGGTTCCAAGAATGCTGATAAGATTGTCATTTATAAGGAAGATGACATAAGTGATGAATAAATGCAGGTGTAAGAATAATTTAAAAATACTTGTAGTACTAACTAATACCTTAGGGGCCGTTCATAAAAATGACGACATGCATCTAAAATTCTGTATTTGGTTCTTCTGACTGACATGTGTCCGGCTAATGCTGTTGTATGAGCCGTTTCTAAGACTAATCGTCGGTATGGTTTCGGAATCACCAATTTTTTTTCAACACTGTTATCTATTTTAGAAATAAATATCCTGTATAGTATATTATTGTTTATTTCAAACGTTATTATTCCTTGTTTGGTGCTTTCCACCCTCTGACTTTTAGCTTTTTGCCATAGTTTATTTAGTCCACCATCCTTTGCCTGCTCCTCAGCTAAATTGATGTGTTCAAATATTTTTGGGAATTGTACTAATCACCGTTTTCATTTGTGGTCCTCCCCCTTTATCTCGTTTATTCTGGGCCCTGGTAACTACGTTACCGTGATGGAATGGTGTGTCCTCGTCTGATCTAACATTTCCTAAAATCACATCTGTTACCGGATCTTCAAAAAGGGCGGACAAAAATCTACCGCAGAGATAAGGGGTTTTAATGTCTACTATAGCAGTTTCAAACGTTTTTATTGTCCCATCGATAAGTTTAACTGTAAAGGTCTGATCAGTCCTGTATTTTTTTGGTATTAAACTCTTTCTGCACCCTACGATTGTACAGCCGGTGTCTCTAAGAAGAGAAGCTTCCTTCCCTAACAACAAGCATTTTTCGACATTTAACCTACCCGTGGACTTTCTAAAAATATCGTTCATACTCCCCACGCATTGCGTATTGCGAGACTGCCACCCTTTTCTAGGTTTATACCCCTGCCACTGTATAGTACGGCCCTGTTTGCAATCTTTGCTTAGTCACCTATCCTGGCTGTACCCATGGATACTTATTTCCATAGCTGGATTTCTGGTCTGAGTTTTTTATACTGATTTCCCTTCGCAGGCATCCTATTATTGGCCCATTTCTGTCGACAGTTGGCCATTATGTGACCCCTCTGACCACAGTTAAAGCATGTACCCATTACTCGGCCCTCCGTCGAGCGACTTCTAGACTTGCCTCCATATTCACCCCTATGTTCCGCCACACCCCCTACCAGTGGCTGTGTATTGACTTTTCTACTTAATTTTCCTTGTCCTGCCGACTTTATATGGTCAATTTGTGTCAGTACGTCCTCACATTTGGGGGCATTATTCATTAGGATGCATTTAACAGCCTCTTCATTCATGTTCAATAATAACTTGTTTCTACATAATAAATCCCTCAACCCCTCAAATGTTCTCTCTGTTTTTGTACTGGCCACCCAATTGTCTAAACTTCTAACCAATTTTGAGTGAAATAATCTAAAATTATTACTCTCCGGTGCTAGACTATTCCACGCTTTCCCTGTACTTCTCCCCATTAAATCCTGCATGTTGCAAAAGGAGTCGCTTGACAGTGTCATAATCATGCAGTTTTGTCCTAACGTCTTCCGTCATTAAGAATGATTGTAACTCAACCGTTAGCCTTACTTGTAGCTCTATCAGCCATTGACTTTTTGGCACTTTCGCCTGAGTCACTACATGTTCGAATGTCGCCACATATTCGTCGAGTTCTTGGGACCCGTCGAATTATTGCAATTTTTTTAATATTTGTCGAAGGTCTTTGTTTTCTCACTGGTGGCCTGTCATGTCCAGTTCAGTTACGTCTTTCCTTTTAATTTCTGCCAATTTCAATTCGTGCTCCCTTTCTTTCTGTCTCTGTTTCTCGTCATACTCTCTCTGTTCCTTTACCTTTTGTTCGTCTTTCTGTCTCTGTCTCTCGTCATAATCTCTCTGTTCCCTTAACCTTTCCCGTGTTTGAAATTCTTTCCATTGATCTCTCACATATTCTTCTAGTTTCTCCCCTCTGAGTGCAAGTTTTTCCCCTTCTTTTTTAAACGACTCTAATTTCTCGTCCATGTTTATACTCTTACCGTGGCTTCTAGTTTCCATTCTACTTCTACAATAACTTACAATAGTTATAGTGTCATTAAGAAGGGGGAAAAAAGGGAAAAAATAATTTATCAAATTTTAAATGATTACTTGCCTGGATTTACAGAATTACATACACAACACAATTACGTGTCCATAGAATTCTAACGTAAAACAGTTATCCTGGTAGCACAATGATACTGTCCAGCAATATTCTCACGGATAGTCCAACACAATGTATACTGGAATCTGTTCGAGCGGATGCTTTGTTGACGGTCGTTCACCGACACACTCCGGTCTCTGGACACAACGATGAGGCGGATGCCTTGTTGTCGGATAACCATTCACTGACACACTCCGGTCTCTGGACACAACGATGAGGCAGATGCCTTGTTGTCGGATAGTCGTTCCGAACTCTGTACACGAACGCTGAGGCGGATGCCTTGTTGTCGGGACAGCCGTTCACCGGCACACTCCTCGGGACTCTGGACACGATCGGTAAGGCGGATGCCTTGTTGTCTGGCAGTCGTTATCTGTCACACTCAGGCGAACGATAAGGTGGATGACTTGTTGTCAGGAAATCATTCACCGACACACTCAGGACTCTGGACACCAACTATCCGACGGCCTGGACACGTTGAAAAGCCCGTCGACGCTGTCTCACTTAGATGCTGTGACTTGACGTACCATCCACAAGAGCCTCCAGAAATTCCTCGGATGTGACCCCAATGTTGCGTTCTGGGTTCTGGATAAAAGAAGACAAGTCTCGACTCTTGTTCACGTATACTTCAAGCCTTTATTATTCATCAATATATGTACAGCATCTGATTAAGGTACACGACGTACTCCATTCAACAATGTCCACTCACTCTAAGTGCATACATGGACCCTCTGTCCCTAATACGCTGAACACTCGAGCCACCTCGATGTGTCACCAGCTATAACAGAGACAACGCTCTATACTAAATGTCTAGCCCTAACAAGGACTATGGACCTCTGCACTCGTCAGTCTTCAAAAGTCACCCCCCTCCTCTCTGTCTCACACACACTATTTATACACAGCGCGACCGTCCAACCTTGCACACCGAGTGAATACAACTAACATCATTATGGACAAGTGAACTCCCGTCAACGCACGCCTTGACCCGACTCACACACTGGCTCACAACATTCTCACAACAATCATTCGCAGTGATTCTCATACCCTGATACGAGGGGGTTACACTTCGTGAGATGTGTGACAAGGGGTAGGGGGTGTTTAAGAACTGTGACGTCACATCAAATAATGCGAAACTCTAAATGAAAGCTCCACTTAAATATTTGATTGCTTACAATTAATTTAATGAACTTTTAAATTGCTTCCCACGTGTAACGATTTTAGACTGCAGCTTCTCGCTAAATACATACTTAAATGACTAAATGATTTGAAACATGCTCATTTTCAAATAAGAAATAGGTTGTTTTTTTTGTTTTTTTTTGGGGGGGGGAGAGAAAAAGAAGCTTTGTGACGTCATATTTGTTTATTTTTAGTTTGTCTAGGTTTTTTCTTTCGGATGTAGTTTTTTTTTGGACTGGTTGGCTAGGTTTTCCCCAAAATTGTCACTGGCAGCACTGGTTGGGGCCGCATTCCACTTCAGCGAGTGGTTTGCACAAGGTCCACATCATCAAAATACAGGGGATAGGGGCATTCGTCTTCTTTGGCATCAAGCAAGGGGTTCACAATGGAGTTCAAGGATGAGTTGCACAAACTTGGGTGTGGCGTGAGAATCTCTCGGGCTGGTTCTTCCGCTGTGGAAATCAAAAAACGTTACCATTGAAATATAATATATTAAATATAAAAACATGTGTAAATGTTGTATAGACCAGGGGTCGGCAATCTTTTGCTAACTGTGTGCAAACTTGAGGTTTCAAATTATTCAGAGTGCGGACATCAGATGTCATTTTATAGAAGTCGAGGTCAATATTCATATTTTACCGTATGTCTGCATGCCGTTTGAAAGTGCTTGGCGTGGCACGCGTGGCACGCGTGGCATAGGTTGCCGACCCCTGGTATATAGACCTTTGAAGAGAATGTTTATCTGGTCTCAATACTCACGTTCACACGTGTCGTAGATGGAATCCTTGAGTGCACAAGTTTTGTAGACATCACTGAAACGTGTGGTGGTCGGACACTGCATCAAGAAAGCTGTACCGAAGGCGCACGTGTAGAAGTACTGGCAGTCCTCGGGGTGAGAATAGAAAAACGCTGGTGGGACTGGGTTCAAGTCCGTGGGTTTGGGACATTTGTTGACGGTGGTGACTGGGATGGAACTGGTGAGGTCAAGTAG
The DNA here is from genome assembly GCA_944989445.1 of Ampullaceana balthica. Classification (NCBI taxonomy): domain Eukaryota; kingdom Metazoa; phylum Mollusca; class Gastropoda; family Lymnaeidae; genus Ampullaceana; species Ampullaceana balthica. The sequence goes on along the minus strand of CALYLW010000998.1, from coordinate 192,520 downwards.
AAGGAATAAACACGTGAAGATAAAGGAGTGCATCATGGTGTCTGGTGGTAGGGTTCTGGTGACGTAGAGATAAACCTGGCAAGAAATGAGAGTAGCATTTTAGAAGGCCCTATAGTTGTATATCTATATACATGTATATATAAATCAAAGTATGTATGTATGTATGTATGTTTGTCCTTTGGGGCCGTCCATAAATGACGTCACGCACATAGTGGGGGGGGGGTGTCCACACATTTGTGATGATGTGTGACGAGGGGAGGGAGGTGTTCGAGAAATGTGACGTCACATCAAAGCTGGCAACTTTAAATAAAATTTCCACATAAATATTTGATTTCTTACAATTTACTTTATGACGTTTTTACATTGCATCACGCGTATTACGATATTAGAATGCAACCGTACACTAAATACATTCTTAAATGACAACATTTTTATTTCAAACATGTTCTTTTTCAAATAGATAATATATTTTTTTTTGGGAGGAGGGGGAGGCGCAAAATTTGTGACGTCATATTGGAAGGGGTTCTAAGTTTTTGTGACGACTCGTGACGAGGGGGAATGAAAAATCGGCCCAAATCGCGTGACATCGTTTATGGACGGTCCCTTTATAGCTGACTAAAACATTCATTCGATCACCAAGAAATTTTAGGAAATTATTGAGTATGCTTCCGGAATTGTTAATTTAAAAAAAAAGTTTGAACATTGACACTCATGGGGGCCGGGGGCCCAAATTTTATATTTCTTATATGAGCTTTATAAAAATTAGTTAAAGCGTTAGCTACTTGCAAAAAGAATGGATCTTGACCAAATTTGGTACATACAAACTTGCTATCCCATATTAAAATACCATAGGGCATTAAACTCGTAATGTGAGTTCATTTGGGGCCAGGGGCCCAAAATATTCTTTTTTGTAAGCGTTTAAGACTTAATTCCCATTTTGATTCTACACCATCTTGAAAAATATTGACAAATATATCTACTATGATCCAGATTGAAATAAACAGGTACTTAAAAGTTCTTTCCTTGCACCGATTTGGCCTGGGGGCCCATAAAGTAGGTTTTTTCTTAAATGAGCTATATAACAATTAGTTAAAGCTTTAGCTTTTTGCAAAATGTATGGATCTTGAACAAACTTGGTACATACCAACTTGATAGTCCATATTAAAATACCATAATCCTAATCTGCATACCTTCGGGGCCGGGAGCCAACATTTTTTTTTCATAAGCGTTTAAGACTTAACTCCCATTATGATTTTACACGACTTTGAAAAATATTGAAAAATATATCTATTATGATAAACAGGTACTTAAAAGTTCTTTCCTTGCACCAATTGGGCCTGGGGGCCCATGAAGTCGGTTTTTGCTTATATGAGCTATATGAAAATTAATATAAGCGTTAGATTATACTGAGCCTAACATATTCATCAACGCCAACAAAATCAACACAGTGAGCCGCTTTACCTACCTTGGCAGCACTCTGTCTCAGAAAGCCAATATTGATGACGAGGTGAACTCGAGAATCTCAAAGGCCAGCGCAGAATTTGGTAGATTGCATGACAGTGTCTGGAACAGAAGGGAAATCAGCACCCAAACAAAACTAAAAGTATACAGAGCTGTAGTGCTTCCCACCTTATTATATGCATGTGAAACTTGGACTGTATACCAACGCCATTCGAGGTTGATGAACCACTTCCACACCAAAAGCCTTAGAAAAATTCTCAATATAAAATGGCAGAACAAAGTTCCAGACACCGAAATATTAGCCAGGTCAGGACTCCCCAGCATCCACACTATCCTCATGCAAAGCAAACTACGCTGGGCGGGGCATGTAGTGCGCATGCCCGACAATCGCCTCCCCAAGAGGCTCTTCTATGGTGAGCTTACATAAGGGCATAGAGCACGCGGAGGTCCACGTAAGCGCTTCAAGGATGCACTTAAAACTGCTCTGAAGGCCTTCGACATCGGACATGACTCCAGGAAAGCAGCAGTCAGAAACCGAGCCCACTGGCGCTCTATGATATGGAATGGTGCAGCTGTCTGTGAGGCAAACAGACAACAGGCTGCCAAGTTAAAACGTCAAATCAGAAAGGACCGTATCCAAAACCGTCCTGAATGGACCGCATCCATCTCTTGTCCGACGTGCGGACGTCTTTTTTGTGCCAGAATAGGGTTAATAACCCACCAGAGGATACATGTGGCGGCCCAGCAAATATGATGAGGGTGGTCATCGTCGACCACGACGGAAGCACAACAAACAGATTCTGCTAAAATTAATGAATCTTGACCAAACTTGGTATATAAGAAAATGAGAGCCTATATTAAAATAATATAGGTCACTGAACTCTAATTTTCATTCCTTTTGACCCAGGGGCCCATATTGTCTTTTTCGTATACGTTTAATATTTTATTCCCCATTCAATTTTTAACGATTATGACAAATATTTTTTAAAATATCCTTACGATCCAGATTGAAATAAACAGTTGTTTCAAACTTACATCTTGCGCCAATTGGTACCGGGGGCCCTAGATTTCTTTGTCCTTATATAAGCTATATAAGTATTATTTTATTTATCCGCCCGCTATAAAAATTTGGTATGTTGTTGAATACATTCCACAAAGGTTTCTGACATTAGAATTTTTTAAATTAAAACTAATAGGGGGCCGTGGGCCTAATGTGTAGTTTTTTCCTTATATGAGCTAAATTAACAGTTTTTTTTAAAAACATTGCATTCTGGGTTAATGTATGATTTCAATGAACTTCTACTGTCCATTCATTTTTTTTTGGCCGAGGGACCAACATTATTTTTTCCTTTTGTAACCTTTTAAGACGTTTTTCTCCATTCGATTTTATACGATCTTGACAAATATTAACAAACATATCCCTCATTATCCAGATTGCAATGTATAGGGATTTTGAAATTTACACCTTGCACCATTTGGGTCGTCGGGCCTTTTATGTTAAAAAAAAATCTGAAGCTTTATAATTATTATTTTCTTCAAGGATCTCGGTAAAAAGGAATAAAGTCAAAGAAACCAATTTTTAATGATCTTGAGAAATATAATTAACTGTATGCATTAAGAAATTAATTGAAATGAAAAAGTGTTACGAACTTAACAACTTGCACTGAACAGGTTCGGGGCGCCCTTAAGGTTGTTTTTTTTATACTATATTAGCTATATAAAAATTAGTTTAAGCATTAGATAATGAGAAAATGGATCTTGACCAAACTTGGTATATAAAAACTTAATTAAGAGCCTTAAATTACTAAATTGCTATAGGGCACTGAACTCCTAATGTCCGTTCCCTCGAGGCTGTGGGCCCTAAATTATTTTTTTTAAGTAACTGTACAATGGCAATTAAAATATTCAAATCATCAATCATTTTAGGCGCGGGGCTCTTAATTTCGTTTTTTTCTCTTTTGTAAGCTTTTTAAATAAGTTTATTTATCCATTTAAAAAAAAATTCTCACACTTCCGCAAATGTTTCTGGAATAATTTTTTTTTAAAGTACCAATCATTTGTTCTTTTGAATTTTTTACTTTATACTGAGATCATTTCAATGCGTGACGGGGCCGCTAGTAAATAAATAAAATAAATAAAAGCCTTTCGCGGTGTAGAAAAGAAAGGCTCGAAACGTCCTGGAGTCGAAATGTCCAAGGTCGAATCGCCCCCAGTTGAATCGTCCGTGGTCGAACCGCCCGTGTTCAAAACGTCCTGTTGTCGAACCGTCTCGGGTCGAAACGTCCGGGGTCAAAACGTCAGTGATTCATAAATTCCTTTGTTTTGCCCCATCATTGTAAATACAACGCCAATCTTGTAAATTTGCTTCTAAATTGAAGTGAAAAAATCCACTTTCCATCTTGTTTGGTAACAGCACTCCAATACTTCATTCACTTAATTGGCACCCTGGGCAAGCCTGCACCCGCCACAACTTCTTTCCCGACGCATGCCCTTCCTATCTTTCTGCGCGACCCATCAAAACGGCCCCGGAAAACATGGCCCCGGCAAAACGTCCCCGACATATCGGCCCCGGTCAAACAAAAATTTACATTTTTTTGTATTTTAAGCTTTTGTTAACTTTTTCACCTTTAAAAAAGTGGTAAAATTGTAAAATTATTTCTTATGATGTTATTATATCATTTCTTGTCAACAAACAACCGTGACGTGGTACCATATCGAGTAAAGGCTATTAAATTCTTTCTTGTGAATTCATTATAATTTTTTCTTGTGAACTAAACCTGACACTGAATCGGTGAGTAAAAATACGAAAATAATATTTAATTGTATATTTTACTATTTGTCCATCTATTAGTCCAGGGGCGTTTTGACGGGGCCGTTGTGTCTAAGCCCATTTGTCGCGGCCGTTTTGTCAGGGGACGTTTTGTCGGTGAACCATCTTACTGAAATTCTTTCTGTCTACTCACCCTCTCGTCAGCTACGCTCTTCTGAAGACACACGTAATTTCTTTACCTAATATATACCCTGAAACATTCGGTGAAATTTTTTCTCCTTTTGTACTCCAACAAAATGGAAATCTCATCAATTACACTTACACATACGCAATATCCCTGCTGTAGAAGCCTTCAAGACTGCGCATAAAACACATCTTTTCAAACTCTACTTCCGGATTGACAACCCATTTCTTTATAACATTATGATATAGTATTTCGTATTGTACCTATTACGATCTGTCTTTCCTTTGAGTCCCCCTTTTACTCATAGATTTTGTTCAAAAGTTTGTGGGAGACATTTCAAGTTTGGCGGGTCTGCTGCTACTGTCAACATGGACTTGATGAGAAGGTCTGACTGAAGGGATAAAGACGAGTTATCTTGGTGATACGATCAAAAGAACGTGATCGATTGAACGGCATATGTGAGGTCTGCTGTATGATGATCTTCACCAGGGCCAAGGGTTTGGTTCAACGTCATGTGTCAGGTTATAAATATACGATACCATAAAAGGTATACTAAACGATAATTGGTTAGATACGAAGTGATATGCAATAAGGTATCTTGTAAGACATGAAGTGGTATTCCATAAGAAATTATATAGCTTCATAGAGACTTCGGAATTACATGTAAACTAAAACTTTCCTTATTTTAGGAGAATTTTAAAGGTCTGAACAAATGGGACAAATCCATGGCCGTCTTAACGTATAGGCCCGTTGGGCATTTGCCCGGGGGCCCACGAGCATAGGGGCCCCATGTGAATATGTTTTTTATATATATTATGTATATTTATTTTTTATTCCTGCGGGGAAGGGGCCCAACACTATTTCTTTGCCCGGGGGCCCAAACTGGTGTAAAGACGGCTCTGGACAAATCGTTTGGATATTTCGTCCCGGTTGACTCAGACACCTGTTACCACTTGAATGATCAAACCAAAACCATTCTTGCCATTATTGCAAGGCCACACTTCCCCACACCTACCCTCACTCTTATACGATGTGATCCCCATTTTCTCCGGTTTTGAGAATAAAGATGTCGCTAAACGAGGTTAAGCACCGGTCGTATGAATGTACGCAAGATTACCAAATAAAAAAACACCTGAGGTCAATTATATCCTGTCAGCTGGGATGTGTCGGGACTACTTAAATCACACAGGAAACGTTTCATCGACTTTATTAAAACGTTGAAATCTCATGATAACCCAATGATAAAGTTACCAGAACTTGTGAATGATTTTGTATGAGTGATTCAGAGCCATCGTACCATTAAATAAAAATGTGTTGCTACTTATCTCATAACGTGAGCACCAACTAATTTCTTTGAATACATTTTTCTAAATATTTTATTAGATTTCAATGGACATCAAACTCAAAATTATCATCAAATTTCATTCTTTGCCCATTCTCCGCTACGCTTAACCAACTCCCGCGTAAAGCCGTCTCTACGCCCACACACGCCTTAAATCTCCCACGCAGTGAAAGATGCGGGCGGTAGTAAATCATAGAACTACAGAACAAATTACTGCAAGACGACCTGCTGTGACCCCCCAGGGGATCTCAAGACGTCCTGCAGTGACCCCCCAGGGGATCTCAAGACGTCCTGCGTGACCCCCCAGGGGATCTCAAGACGTCCTGCAGTGACCCCCAGGGGATCTCAAGACGTCCTGCTGTGACCCCCATGAGATCTCAAGACGTCCTGCTGTGACCCCCAGGTGATCTCAAGACGTCCTGTTGTGACCCCCAGGGGATCGCAAGAAATCGACGTGGTCATCGGTTACTGTCCTGTTTCAAGTCCACAGTTCAAACGATGACTTTTAGCTGCGATACTTTCATGTGTGTCAAACTGATTTACATCTCTTTGATATCCCACAATCCTCCCCTTCTTCTTTACAATGGTAAGGTTTTGCCCTAACCACTTTTTTATATGATGGGAATTGTATTAAGGTTCCATGGCATTTCATGGACAGATGGACGATACTAGTTAATGTAACATGAGTTTTTAGAAAGTTATTTGTTGACTGTTACAGGATGCATTAATATGCCCCACTTGAAGGAATAAATCCATCGTTTAACGCTTGTGTAAAGACATCCTTGTTTTAAACCAGTGGTATTCTAACATTTTGCAAAAAGGACCATATTCCATGCACGAAGTACAAATATGTGGGGTTATATATAATATTAAATTAAAAAACCCGTAAAATAAACGAAGTTTTTCGCTATAAATCCTTTATGTACGAGACATAACTAAAAGAATGTTCATTATAATACGCAGCGCAAGACAATCCAAAAATACATAATTGTAGGTATGTGTCGTAAAACATGTTTAATATAATGCTCACCGATCAGGAATATGTTTATAAAAAGTATTGTCAATAAATAAAGGTAAAAAATGATTTTTAAAAACCACTTTTTTATAAGTGGACTAAAAAGAAGAAAATAATTTAAAACTTATAAGTTCAAGTACTTTCATTTAATATGACTAAAAACGTGGGGCGGGTGTTTGGTATAAAAGTTAAAGATTTATAATTTAGAAGGCAAATAAGAGATCTATAAGTGAGAGAATGAGTGAACTGCATATGTTAAACCTCATAAGCACCCGTCCCCACGTTTTTAGTCATATTAAATCAAAGTACTTGAACTTATAAGTTTTAAATTATTTTCTTCGTTTTAGTCCACTTATAAAAACGTGGTTTTTAAAAAAAACATTTTTTACCTTTATTTATTTTCTTTTTTTTAGTCCATGAAAACGTGGTTTTAAAAAATCTCATCAGCGCGTGCCCAACGTTTTAATACCCCGGCGATGAGGACACGGGTTGAACCCAACCACGTGAAATTGAACTACAGCAGGCGGATACAGATGCTTATATAGAGATACACTAAAAAAATGCAATAATTTAATTGCGGTACATTCGATCGATCTGAAATTTTGATACAATGCATTGTCATCCAAGATCTATCTGTGGTACTATTTTTGAGCTCTCTAGGACCATCAGAAGCGGTTTAATTTTACGTTGACAAATTTGAAAAATTGCGGACAGACAGACACGAAAGCAAATTAATAAAATGTGGTAATAAAATACGCACCTTATTGCGCGCAGAAAGGTTGTTCAATATAATACGTACCACGACGCAAAACATAGCAAAACATTTTAACATGTTACATAGAGATAAATAAAGATAATCTAAAAATTAATTAATTTAATTACGGTACATTGGATTTATCTGAAATTTTGACACGTCATTTTTATCATCGGCACGAGTCTGCCTGCAAAATGTCAACTCGCTAACTTACGAGGAAGTGGGTTAAAAATTGATCCAATTGACACCACGACGTTAATATAAAGGATTTAAAAAGGCATATGTGGAGACTGTCTTTAGTTTGTTATTTGCATTTATGATAATTTGTGGGGGAAAGGGGGGGAGGGAACAATACAGTTGCAATTTTTTAGTTTTGATTAATATCTTATTCCAACACAAGAAGTTGCTCTATTTTTATAAATAATAACCAGTTATATAATAAAGATGACTTTTTTTTATACTACAAGCATTACAATAATTAAAACGTGTTGAAAAATAACTGCTGCCTCAAATGCTGTATCGAAATTTGGGATGTTTATTTTCTTTTCCACGTTGTAAAAAATAAACAAAATTACGTCATTGATTTTCGCCATCCAATGTCATCGAGTTTCATAACAAAATTACCGGCACATAACTTTATCTGCTTTTTAAAAAAAATATCAACGTTGGTAAACAATAAAGTGTCATCAGATTTGGGCATGATTCGATATCATCGTATTTTTTATTTAAAATATTTAATTATTTTGGCTTTTCTTATTAATCAAGTTTCGTGTTTACAGACAAAATTCACGCCTCTGTTAATTATAATTGAAGATAAGGCCGCGGGCCAGTTAAAATTTAAACTTCGGACCCTCCTTTCCCCCCTCCTTCGAAAAAACTTTGGATCGATTTTAACCCACTTCCTCGTAAGCTAGCGAGCTGGACATTTTGCAGGCAGTTTCGTGCCGTTGATAAAAACGATTTACCAAATTTCAGATCGATCGCATTTACTGTGATTAAAGAATTGAATTTTTAGATTATTTTATTTATCTCTATGTATCATGTTATTATTTTAGATAGAGTGTCGCGGTGCGTATTATATTGAACAACTTTTCTGTCGCGCAATAAGGTGCGTATTTTATTAACAACACTTTTTATAAACATATTCCTGATCGGCGCGCATTATATTAAACATGTTTTATGACACAACTACAATTTTGTATTTTTCGATTGTCTTGCGCTGCGTATTATAATGAACATTCTTTTAGTTACTTCTCGTACATAAAGGATTTATAGTCAAAAAATTGTTTGGTTTTTTTTACGTTTTTAAAAAAAATATTATTGTTACCATCTCTGGCTCACAATTAAATAACATAACTGATTGTAGAAGGAATTGCAGAGATTTACATATAGATGGTGTTATGGGATGATACGGAGGATACCAACATCAAATATATGGGCAGAACCAATGGGGGAAATAGCAAGTGAGAAAAACGCCAGAAAACTTGGAAAAGTCTAGAGAACCAGAGTGAACCGACAAGAAGTAGAAGTAATCTAATAATAGTTCAAAGAAAAAAATAAAAGAAGGAAATATTTAATGTAAATCGGCTTTTCACATCTAAGAGCTTAGCCTAATAATGTAAGGCAGAAGATTGTGTTATTTTAATTCCTAAACTTAAAAAGCGAAATGTAGGCGTATTGATCATTGGGGATCATATTTTTTTTTGTTATGTGAGTACTCCATGCCATAAAGGCTTTACACAACTACTAAAATACAGAAGTGAAAAATGTGCATGCGTGCGTGGGGGTGGAGAGGGGCTGCAGATGACAGCACAAATCCTATAGTGGAACAAGAAATTCAGAGAAGATTCTGAAAACGAGTAAGCCATACGACGCGAAAACTGATGTCGAATAGAACTGGACAATATCTGGTATGGACATGGAACTCCAAGTAAGGATCAAGAGAAAAACACACACACAAATCTAGAAAAACGTGTAAGAATGAGAGGAGAGACCAGAAGGCGTGCAATATATTTTATTAATGACCCATGCCCCACAAGGAGTTTTAAAGGACAATGAAGAAAAAAGACTTGTCCACATCCCATATAATAAACCACATTTCCAAGTACAGTGCTGCTTAACCGTTTAGAATCAATTTGCCAAACATTTTATATTCAAAACCTATAGCCTCGTATAGACAGGCACCTGCAGCAATTTTAATAGTTTAAATATCGTTTTCTTTAATGAATGAAGATCGGGTTGGGAAAACAAGAAATCCTTTAACTGGAACATGTTGGTGACATGCATGTTCTTAGCCGATTATTTCACAAATGAATACATCTTAACAAATATTGTAAAACAATGTTCACGGAACTTAAAATGATGAAGTTCGTGGTCCTTGAGGTCGAAAAGTTTGTGACCGCAGGTCAATATGAATTTACAGTATTTGGTCAGTCGTAGATATTCATAAGAAGAGACATTTCTCTGCGAAGAGGATGCTTTTCATTTTAAATTGAGGTAAAAAAAATTTCTGCCACTTGCATTGTGTTTATCATGTAAGAGAAAAGCGGGAGGCTTGGCCCATCCGTAGGTACCCAACCCCTACCACTCAACTCAATTTACTTAATCTAGCGGTCACTGGGCGACGCCTTATCTAGGGACAGCCCCAGGCAAATTTCATTAGTAACAAACTTGACTTCTATCGTCTTATCTTATCTTATCTGTTACAGACGCTCCTTCTATACAGAAGATTAGTGCATTCCACGCTTATCCATAGTTTATGTCTAGTCTTTTTATTAGAGTTTTAAATGTTGATAGGGTGTTGGTTTTCCGGACTTCCTCAAGGAACACATTCCACGCCCGAATTCCGGATGGAGAGAACGAGAATTTGTATGTGCTTGTTCTTGCATAAGGAATAAGAAAAGTGTTTCTATAACTATGTCTACCTGAGGGTTGTATTAGTTTATCTTTCTTTTGTATTTGTATTTCCAAGTTAAAATTAATTACCTTATGTATTATTATTACTTTGCTCTTTGTTCTTATATCCTCTAGTGTTTCAAGGTTTAATGATTTAGCTAATGGTTTTACTCTTGTCTGTTTTGAATATCCTCCAGTAATGAATTTGTTACGTGCTTTCTACTGCTTTACTTCTCATACTTGGATCTCTTGGACGTAAGTAATTTAAACCAGGCGTAACACGCAAAACCTTGTCGGTGGGAAAATATCAACTTCCAATCTACTAAATTACTGGACATAAACATTATTGTCTTGTCTTATCTATACAGACGCTCCTTCTATACAGAAGATTAATGCGTCCACAGACCATTCCGGTCTGTTGGCAAGTGATGCAGCGTTCACAGGCCTCGGCTAAAAGGGTTCCTCGCATTACCCAGCCGCCTTTATATCCTTAACTAATGTTAGGTACCCATTCGGAGCTGGGCTCAGGGACGCCCTAGGCCCCGGGAACAAATAGTTGCCTTCACAAGGACTCGAACCCACGACCATCGGTACGCCAGCCGAGCGCGCATGCTACTCGACCACCGTGCCCCTTTAAAGTGGGCTTTACAGGTTGCACACTAATTTCTTTAATTTGTACTATTGTAAATATAATTTTAATAGTTGTGTATGCTATTTGTACTGACGAAGGTCATCGGCTGAAGCATCTACTTTTGTATTAGTCCATTAATAAAGCTTTAATTTATTTGTTTCGTTAACACACTTTGTTTGTGAATCTTGTATTCTCTTCAATGAGGGGCCGTCTATAAATGACGTCACGCGATTTTGGTCGATTTTACCCCCCCCCCTACCCCCCTTGTCACACTTCGTCACAAAAACTTAGACACCCCTTCCAATATGACATCAAAAAGCTGTGACCTCCCCCCCCTAAAAGCGGTATTTTCTATTTGAAAATGAGCATGTTTCAAATCACAATAATTGACAATTTAGTCTATGTATTTAGTGTAATGTTGCACTCTAATATCGTAACACGCGTGAATCCATGTAAAACGTCATACAATAAAAAATAAATTGTAAGAAATCGAATATTTAAGTGGAACTTTGATTTAAAGTAGCGCGTTTTTGACGTGACGTCACAATTCTTAAACTCCCCCCTCCCCCCTCGTCACACGTCGTCACAAATGAGGGATCCCCCTCCCCCCTAGGTGCGTGACGTCATTTATGGATGGCCCTTTACCAGATTTAAGAGATATTGTAAAGAATTTTTGTACACATTTGGGATTCAATAAATGAAAAAAAAACTAAAATATTTAAAAGATTTCATATATTTTGCACTCATAGTTTGGATTCATCAAAACTCAAAATCAATAGCATTTACAATGATGAAACTTGAAATCTTTATGAAAATTTTTTTCTAATCCAAGAGAGGATTTTAATGTAAACAAAATACTTTTAAAAATGTGCTCCTTGAGGATCACGAAAAATAGTGACATAACTATATACAATTGAAAAATTATAATTATACTAGCGTATCACCCGTCAAAAATGACGGAAGTTTTCAGCTGAAATCTATATTTTATAAAAAATGCACTTTTTTTAGGGCGCCTACGGCGCCAACCTTTTTCAAAAGCCCAACTAACTTGTCCTTGTTTGATAAATACGAAATATTAAACTTTCTGAAATGTACACAAAGTATTATATAATAGGGGTTGTAGGGCGCCTACGGCGCCCCCTTTGTTTTTTGATTTTATAATTAACCATCATCAAATCCTCTTTTTACATTGATCCCTTTTCCAAAATTAAAATACATGTATGAGCGAAAACAATGACGTCATATAATATTTTTTTACAGCGCATCTTTAATTTGCACACCTTTTGATGCATTGGTGCAGTAATTTGGTGCGCTGCTTTATAAAATTAGTAGCGTCACGGACAGACACTACTTGCGTGACAATTGCAAATTATATTGTTTAACTAGCAAAATACCCCCGCTTCGCTGCGGAAATTAGTATTTCAGTTACGTTGAGAATCCGCGAAACACAAATTCAAAACACCAATTGATTTCAATCTGGATCATGATGGATATAATACATATATTAACTTCACCGTCTTGTCTGTCTGTCTGTCCTAGTCCCGCAGAAAAACAAAAGCGAAAAGTAAAAAATGACACACTTCCCGCGATCCTATCGAGCTGATAATTTAATTTTTTTTTGTCTGCTACCATTGCGGGAGGGTACTCAACAACTTCCCAAAGTTTCATGCTCCTACCTACACGGGAAGTTATATATTTAATGATGAGTCTGTTTTATATAGCTCATATCAGAAAAAAACTACATTTTGGCCCCCGGCCCCCTAGTGAATGATAATTTTACATTTGTTTTGATTGTTACCATTGCGGAAGTGTACTTAACAACTCTCCAAAGTTTCATGCTGCTACCAACACGAGACATTGGAGAATTAGTGATGAGTCAGTTTTTTATATAAGAAAAAAACTACATTTGGGCCCCCGGCCCCCAGTAAGTGATAATTTATATAATTTTTTAACCTGTTACCATCGCAGAATGTTACTTAACAACTACTCAAACTTTCATGCTTCTTCATACACAGGAAATAGGAGAATTAGTGATTTTCAGTTTTTATATAGCTCATATAAGGAAAAAACTACATTTGGGCCCCTGGGCCCCAGTAAGTGAAAATTTAAATATTTTTTCGCCTGTTACCATCGCGGAAGTGTACTCAACAACTTCCCAAAGTTTCATGCTTCTACCTACTCGGGAAATAGGAGAATTAGTGATTTTCAAATGTTTATATAGCCCATAGAAGGGAAAAAACGATTTTGGGCCCCCGGCCCCCATGAAGGTGAATTTTAAAATTCTTTTTCGCCATTTGTCGTCCAAAGAGGCTACTTGACAATTTCCCAAGGTTTCATGCTTCTACCTACGCGGTAAATCCGAGAATTAGTGATGAGTCTGTTTTAATATAAGAAGAAACTACATTTGGGCCCCCGGCCCCCATTAAGTGATAATTTAAATATTGTTTTTACCTGTTACCATCGTGGAAGTGTACTTAACAACTACCCCAAGTTTCATGCTTCTACCTACACGGGAAATAGGAGAATTTGTGATTTTTAGTTTTTATATAGCTCATATAAGGAAAAAACTTCATTTGGGCCCCCGGCCCCCAGGAAGTGATAATTTAATTTTTTTTCTCCCGTTGCTATCGCTGGTTTGTACTCAACAACTTCCCAAAGTTTCATGCTTTTGCCTACTCGAGAAATGAGAAAATTAGTGATTTCATATTTTATATAGTCCATATAAGGAAAAAAAGCGTTTTTGGGCCCCGGGCCCCCAACAGTGTGAATTTTAAAATTCTTATTCGCCAATTATCGTCGAGAGAGTGTACTCAGCAAGTTCCCAAAGTTTCATGCTAATACCTACACGGGAAGTTGGAGAATTAGTGATGAGTCAGTTTTTTATATAAGAAAAAAACTACATTTGGGCCCCCGGACCCCATTAAGTGTTATTTTAAATATTTTTTCGCTTGTTACCATCGCGGAAGTGTGCTTATCAACTACCCAGTGTTTCATGCTTCTACCTACACGGGAAATAGGAGAATTAGTGATTTTTAGTTTTTATATAGCTCATATAAGGAAAAAACTTCATTTGGGCCCCCGGCCCCCAGGAAGTGATAATTTAAATATTTTTTCTCCCGTTACCATCGCGGGATTGTACTCAACAACTTCCCAAAGTTTCATGCTTCTGCCTACTCTGGGAAATAGGAGAATTGGTGATTTTCAAATTTTATATAGGCCATATAAGGAAAAAAAACGTTTTTGGGCCCCCAGCCCCCATGAGTGTTAATTTTAAAATTCTTTTACGCCAATTTTCGTCGCGAGAGGCTACTCAACAACTTCCCAAAGTTTCATGCTTCTACCTACACAGGAAGTTGGAGAATTAGTGATGAATCAGTGAGTGAGTGAGTGAGTGAGTCAGGTCTTTGCCTTTTATTAGTATAGAGTATAGATAATTACATTATATGTAATTATGCCAATATAATTTTTTTTAAATCACCTGGAGGAGATAAAGTTAAAAGCTCTCATGAGAACAAAGTAAAGGATGTTAGCTACATATGCGCCAAATTTTAGCTCTTTATCTTTAGACAAAAATAAAACGCTAAATACAGTGTTGAAAAAAACACACAAATAACGGAGAAAAGGAATAAAGAAAACTTTGGATCAAGGTGTTATTCAAATATTTAATTGTATTGTTTTGTTTTGCAAACTATAATGTTCTAACAACTAACTGTAAGTAATAAATGTAGATGCAAAAAGTCTCACAAAACGCACATTAGGGTGGGGGTGGCACACATAGGTGACGATGTGTGATGAGGGAGAAGGGGGGTTAAGAAATGTGACGTCACGCAGAGGCGTCAGTAGGGGGGTGCGGGGGCTTCGGAAGACACCGGATGACACCATCACAAGGGTGACATCAAAATGTAAAATTCTGAGACCTATGGGGTATAAAAAGTGAGAGGGTGACACCATGAGCGACCGCACTGGGTGACACCAACCCTAGTGACGTCTCTGACGTCACGTCAAAACGCGCAACTTTAAATAAAAGTTCCTCTTAAATATTTGATTGCTTACAATTTATTTAATGACGTTTTACATGGCTTCACGCATGTTACGATATTAGAGTGCAGCTTTTTACTAAATGCATACTTAAATGACAAAAATGAAAAAAAGTGATTTGAAAAATGCTCATTTTCAAATAGAGAATATGGCTTTTATTTGGGGGGGTGGGGGGCGCAAAGCTTTGTGACGTCATACTTTAGGCTTGAGGGGTGTGTCTTTCCTTATTATTTGTACATTTCTTTTCACTTAAATTTGACTATTGTCTTGTCTTGTCTTATCTATACAGACGCTCCTTCTATGCAGAAGATAGTTGCGTACACAGACCATGACAGATGATCTGTTTGGCAAGTGAAGCAGCGTTCACAGGCCACGGCTTTGTGGGTTCCACGCAGTGTTAGGTACCCATTCGGAGCGGGGTGACTCAGGGACGCCCTAGGCCCCGGGAACAAGCCCTTGCCTTCACACGGATTCGAACCCGTGACCATCGGTACGACAGTCCAGTCGACCACCGCGTCTTGAGTATCAAATAATTGTTTAATGGTATTTTTAAAGCGTGTGTGATTAATTACCAATTGCTTAGGTATAATTTTTATAAATTAATTTGAAAAAAATGGATTTTTTATTATTTCTTAAATTATTATTTTGTAAATATTTTCTCTCTTCAACTTCAAGTGTAGTCTTTTTAAATTACACCCGGAAGTAGACCGGCAACAGGTCAAGGCCGACAATGTTGACGTACGTTTACCTTAGCATGTAGTCCAGTTAGCAAGTCAAGTAACACCAACTGTAATGTGGTCCTGACATTAACGTGGCGTGAAGAGTGCAGTAGACGGATATAAACCAGCGTTTTATTTTAAAGGTATCAACGACTCTAAGAGTAAAATTTAAGAGCTATAAATTTCCATGTTATTGAATTGTGGCCAAATGAAAAGTTGATTATGAAAATGGAGCCTGCCTTTTACTTTTAGTACTTTTACTATTTTACTTAAAGTTAAAGCCACTGAATTTATGTTAACTGATTTTGGCAGAAAACCATAGATTTAGATAAGCGTAGGACGCAATAATCTTCTGTATAGAAGGAGCGTCTGTAAACTGATAAGATAAGAGTTGAAACTAAATTGTCTAAAGAATTTAAACTTTAACTTAATAAGTGTACCGTACAGTACAGTGTAAGTCAAGTGTACTCTGTGTCTATGTAAGTTTAAGCCTATGCCTATTTTATTAAATATTTTTTATAGTCAAAGAATTGTAGCTGATAGGTATACCCAGATTACAGAGATTTTTCAGTTTCGAGGCTTAGTTTTAAATTTATGAATTGGTTTAACTTTAACTAAAAAATTAGGAACTTAGACTTAAAATTTTTTCTATGATTCAATCATTCAATGCAGGCACAAGTTCTATTCAGTCAGTATCAAATCAATAACTCATTGTAGATTTCGTAGTTTTTGTAGGCTAGTTAACTATGTAATGTAAATGTAGGCCAATGAGTCCAATGTATGCCTAAATTTGTCAGATCTGGATCTTTGGCATCTTTTCTGTATCATTGAGATTCTCACGATGGATTGCAAGTGTTCATCAGTGAGTTGATTCCTGTGTGATGTTTCATTAATCTTCGTCACAGAAAACAGCAGATCACGTGTATATGTTAATATGTATTAACATTACCCAACATGCTCAAGGTTCAAGTCGTTCAAGTCACATTTAGTTTTAAAAAGAATCTGAAACATCTCTTCGCAAATGGAACTGTGAATTCTGGCCACAATAAAAAAAAATTCGCAGCAGCTTCAGTTTGTGATTTTGCTCTTGGTGAATAAAGTCTATTGTAATGTTAAATTCAATTCTTCTAAATTCTGTAGCTTTTGCTCTGCATTTAGGCTTTTTAATTTCCCTTTTTTCCTTGATGACAATTTATGTTTAGTTTTATAGCATAGTTCCATTTTATATTAGGCCTATATTCCTAAATCACAGCAACGTTGTATCCAAAAATTAGGCACAGGGTTTTCAGCCAAAATCAGTTAACATAAATTCAGTGGCTTTAAAAGGCTCCATTTTCATAATCAACTTTTCATTTGGCCATTATAAAGACTAGCTTTGATTTTAAAAAAACAAGAAGAAGATTGTGCATTTACCAACTGAATCTGGGTTGATGTCATGTTGGCAATAGCGAGAAAAGTTGATGTAGTATCCAGGGACTAGGCGTATTTCATTTCTTATACCTCGAATATTGTTAGATTACTATTTAGATTAACATCCACTCACTACACAACTTTTATTTTTGCTTTTTCTTATGAAACCCGAAAAGTTTAATAGTCTATTGTCGGGCTGCTAATTCAGGAATTTGATTTACCCTTAAATAGCAGGACCTTTAAAAAACATTTTTTTCCTAAAATTTCTTTTAAAATATAATTTCACGCTGGTCTAGCCTAGACTTTCAGGGCTGATAAAATTGTACAGTAGGGGATTTATATGCATTAGAGTAAAAACTATTTTTTTTAACGAAAATAAACAATCAATATCAATGGGTAGTAGTTAGTATCCTTCAATAATTTATAGTGTTTTTTTTTCTTCATTATATCTACCTCCTGCATCATGGAGTTAATTGTCTCAAATTAAATAAGTAGCACAATTTCTGAAACATAGATACAATAATAATTACAAAAGTCTTAAAAAAAACTCTTACCAAAGACTTGAGAAAAGTTGAAGTTTAGGAAATCAATAAAAATTAACTTCATCAAGTGAATAGATATAGTTTTTGTAAAATATTCACACAGAATGGATTTCTGCAGCCAGAAGTTTAGTGAAAAGGAGGCTCTTACATATCACATAAAACATGACATGTACAATGGAATAATGGCCATTTTGTCAGCCTCCACACTTAAAAAAAAATTGCATGTATAATTCTGCTGTCTAGTTGATTTAATATTAGAAATTATGGTGTGGGTAAATGAGAAATGATTTAGGATGCAGTACTCCATTATATTCATTATTTTCTTAATATAATGTGACTGTCTTAGAAACAATCATAGCTTAATATCTTGATTACTAAAAATTTTTAAATAATTTGCCTTTTTAATATATCTGTTAAGAAAGAAGCTACAAAGAAAAAAAAGTTTAACATGTCAGTATTAATTGCTCATTCCCATTGTAATTTGAAACAGACAAGATACACACTCAAGATGTCTGGTGTTTTAAGGCAGTGTGTTGTAACCTTAACACGTCTTGGGTCTACAAAATATTCTCAAGCGCCATTGCAAACTAGGAAACTCAGGTAAATATTACATTTTTTCCACTTATTTGTTTAAAACAATAAATCCCTAATATGATTCTAAATGAGTGCACACTATTAATACATTGAAGCAGTACTTACAAACTACTCATGTTCATTTTATCATTTTCAATTTTCAAAACAAATATTTTATCTGTATATTTGGAAAAAGAAATTGAAGAAAAAGCATGAAAAGTCAATTAAGAATAAAATAAATTGTCTTGATGTGGTTGCTATGTGTTGAAGTCAATTAGCAATCTCGGAATAGTTTAGAAGCAAGAGCACTGCACACTTTTTGCCATTGATTTGTATAATTTCATCTCATTAAGCTCTATAAATGATGCTAAATAAGGTTCAGATTTCTTTTCTTCACTCACAAAATTTTTTATTTCTATAACCCTGACTGTACATGATTTTAGTTATGATGAAATAGTTTATGTTTGTTTGCGTGTTTACCAGCTATCAGAATTTTTCATCATCCTTATTTGATAGCAGGACTTCTAAGCATAGACATTATATTAGTAAGTCTCTAATCTTTTTGTTCCTTCTGGCATTATTTTCTTTGCAAGACATTCCCCTTGTCTCAGACTCTTTATGTTTGATCGTTATCCACATTCATGGTATGTGTGTCCAAGCCATCCCCACTTCCTTCATATTCTTTATTGAATGTTTTATTTTCTTAATTCAGCCAAATTTTTTCTTTCATTTTTTAAATTCTTCATAGGAATTAGTTTGGAAGGCTGTCATTTTGTAGTCATTGTCCTTACAATTTCCTATGTAGCTAAATATCTATTATGTTTATTCACAACCTGTTTTATTTGGAATTGGGTTTTTTAAGTTGTCATGCTTTTTATTAAATTTTAAGTTATACTATAAATTTTATTTGTATGTTGATACAGGTTTTCCTTTGCATTATTAGGAGGTGGCGTCCTTACCCAGTTTTCTTTGTTTGGCATTGTGGTAAGCCTATTTTTTTGTTATGTAAACCTTTCAGGATAAAAACTGGTGTTATGTAATTAGTTTCTCTTGAATTAAATTTAGCCATCTAAAATAAAAATAAATGCGTGCACAACTGAGAACCAAAATATTTTTAATGTTTTGATGACTTTTCCTGATAGTTTCTGATTATGTGACAAGAAAACTTATTGTGCTTGAAAGATCCTATTATAAAGGGATTTTAATTAAATTGGGTATCCATAAAAAGATTCATATCACTATAATCAACTAACAAAATTTAAACATGTAATAATGTTAGACATTTGTGTTAAGAAGCAAAATTCATTCTCACATGCATTATTTATGATTAAATCCACTCTCACTTATGATTTCGGGGCAAAACTTTGGCAAAAAATATTTTTAACTTCTAATTTAAAAAAAAATTTTTTATAGTGATTTAAGATTTTATATGGATAAACATTAATCATATAACTGTTAGCCTTATATTTTAACTAAGTATTTGGTATGAATCACAACCAAAAAAAATGTTTTTAAATGATCCAGTTTGAGATTAAAAAAATGATGATCTCAATTAAACTCTCTCCACTGCAAAAAATCTTCTCCATGTTGAATGAGGGAAGCATGAACAAATGAATAAGAGATATTAAAATATAGCTACACATTTTGGGGTAATAAAGTATAGCAACTCATTAACATAAAAAGTTCATATGCTTTTATCTATTATTTTAAAAAATTTTCAACGACAGGGTTCAAGTAAGCCTGACATAGAGAGTGCAGAATCATGGATGGCAGTTCCAATTACAGACCTCAAGACTTTGCAGGAGGTAAGTCATAAATCACATCAAATATGTTAGGCCAAATAATTTAACCGCTTTTTTTTTAAATAAAATTATAAGCATTTTAATTATTTTCCTATATTACAATTGGATACACCTTTAGTCAATGCAAATAAACAATCGTTTCAAAAAATATTTCCATCATTGTGCATAATTTATTATATTTATATTTTTTTTAACCAAAGATTTTCTTTACATTTTTTAATAGAATGACAAGGAAATGAGAAGTCGCGTTGAGGCCTTAATTATGAGAACACAAGCAGAATTTTGCCATGCTTTGGAAAAAGAGGAACTAGAAGAAGGGGGGAAAAAGTTCCAGGTGGACAGGTGGCTGAGAGAGCAGGTAAAATTTCAGAACTCATATCATAAAGGTAGTCAGTGTTTAATTTCCCTGTATCTACTAGCCTTACTCCTTGACATGCACCAAATACATTGTAAGGTGCAGGACTGCAAGAAATAAATAAACTGGCTCATTACAAATTATCTGCTACAAATGTCAAAGCAATAAATAAATTAATGTTGTTTCCTCTTAAGTCATTGTATAAAAAAAAATTGTAATTTAAACAGAAAGGGTATGGGAGAACCCAAAAATAGACACATCTACACAACAAACCTGGCTGTAAGAAATGGCCATTTAGGCTGTGAAGTTCTATCAAGAACTGGAATTTTTTTCCATATCATGCACTAAGACAGAGTCAACTAATGCTAAAAAAACTCATTCACTATTTTGGGACCTTGACCACCACTTGGGCTGAATGACATATTGTCTTTCCCTTGTTGAATATCACCTGCTACCACCTATTGCTGTGGTCTTCCTTTCCCCTCTTCTGTTCCCTATAGCTTATAAACATTCTGACTTAACTTATGCTTTATTGGTCTCCACTAGCAGAACTCTAGGTTATCACATTACAGTAATAATAATGTAATTGTGTTTTTTTTGGCAGAAAAGGGCTATTTCTTATGTATATTTTAGGCTCTCTCATAACTTATTTAGTTAATTGATTTTTTACTTTGCTTGACAGCAGTTTTCCCATATTTTATATCATTAAAAAATTGCTTGGTAGTGTATAAAAAAAAATTAGCAGTGGAAAATTTGTTTGATAAGTTGATTTAACCCTGTACATGTCTGATTTGATAAAACGCCGGTCCTCATATATCCATGTACTCTAATCTCAGGGTGGCGGTGGTGTAACTTGTGTGCTTCAAGATGGTACAGTGTTTGAAAAGGCAGGGGTCAATGTCTCGGTAGTCACTGGTGTCCTACCGCCCGATGCTGTGCAACAGATGAGAGCAAGGTAAGCCTCTTACCCAGCCACAGACATCAATTTGTTGGTCAATTAATCATTATTAGGCTCTGTTTTTTGTAATTAGTTCACACTGTCCAATAAGTATGGTGGCAGGACTGTTTTCTGGAAACGTTGCTGGTTCAAGGCCAACAACTGTGTTGAATAAACCTTATAAAAGTATTCTAATAATTTAAATTTGTCTCTATTACCCATTTCATACTTTGACTACTAAGTTGTTTTTTTTAAAGACATTTTATAATATTTTAAACCTCTTTGTGTTTTTTTACTTCATTTTGTTATTTCATGTGAGTTAAATGTGGACACATTGATTTATTTACCAATGCAACATAATCGTTAAATAGACCCAAAGGAAAGAATTACATTGAATAAGAAAGCTAAATATGTGGATTGAGAAAACATATTATTTTGGCCAGATTTTCAAGCTGTTCTATATATTTCTAATCAATGACGGCTCAGCTAAAAAAGAGTCCTGCTCTGGAAAAGTTATGGTGAATCAGTCGTACAACTCTATGCTCTATTATAAATCCACTCTATTTTGAGCACGGCACCTCCACAATTTTATGCCATCAATGGGACTCATCTCTTCTGCGTAAAACGGGAGATAATTTTGATTCAGCTAAGGCTTTATTATTTATGGGTGCTCTCCCTTATTCTAGTAACTGATGCTTTATGCCCCAAGTGTGAAAAAAATGTATTAATTGTTATACATGTGACATATATTAAATATATTACATCTTACCTATAGTCATCTGATCGATCAAGTTGTTTTTATCATAACTAATTCTCTCACTTCTTGAGCATTACCATTCTCTTTGGTGCTATATGACATAAGATGCAGTGACAAATTAAATAGTTTATGTATCATATCATTGACACTTATAGTTTATGTATCATATCATTGACACTTATAGTTTATGTATCATATCATGCACACTTATAGTTTATGTATCATATCATTGACACTTATAGTTTATGTATCATATCATTGACACTTATAGTTTATGTATCATATCATTGACACTTATAATTTATGTATCATATCATTGACACTTATAGTTTATGTATCATATCATTGACACTTATAGTTTATGTATCATATCATTGACACTTATAGTTTATGTATCATATCATTGACACTTATAGTTTATGTATCATATCATTGACACTTATAGTTTATGTATCATATCATTGACACTTATAGTTTATGTATCATATCATTGACACTTATAGTTTATGTATCATATCATTGACACTTATAGTTTATGTATCATATCATTGACACTTATAGTTTATGTATCATATCATTGACACTTATAGTTTATGTATCATATCATTGACACTTATAGTTTATGTATCATATCATTGACACTTATAGTTTATGTATCATATCATTGACACTTATAGTTTATGTATCATATCATTGACACTTATAGTTTATGTATCATATCATTGACACTTATAGTTTATGTATCATATCATTGACACTTATAGTTTATGTATCATATCATTGACACTTATAGTTTATGTATCATATCATTGACACTTATAGTTTATGTATCATATCATTGACACTTATAGTTTATGTATCATATCATTGACACTTATAGTTTATGTATCATATCATTGACACTTATAGTTTATGTATCATATCATTGACACTTATAGTTTATGTATCATATCATTGACACTTATAGTTTATGTATCATATCATTGACACTTATAGTTTATGTATCATATCATTGACACTTATAGTTTATGTATCATATCATTGACACTTATAGTTTATGTATCATATCATTGACACTTATAGTTTATGTATCATATCATTGACACTTATAGTTTATGTATCATATCATTGACACTTATAGTTTATGTATCATATCATTGACACTTATAGTTTATGTATCATATCATTGACACTTATAGTTTATGTATCATATCATTGACACTTATAGTTTATGTATCATATCATTGACACTTATAGTTTATGTATCATATCATTGACACTTATAGTTTATGTATCATATCATTGACACTTATAGTTTATGTATCATATCATTGACACTTATAGTTTATGTATCATATCATTGACACTTATAGTTTATGTATCATATCATTGACACTTATAGTTTATGTATCATATCATTGACACTTATAGTTTATGTATCATATCATTGACACTTATAGTTTATGTATCATATCATTGACACTTATAGTTTATGTATCATATCATTGACACTTATAGTTTATGTATCATATCATTGACACTTATAGTTTATGTATCATATCATTGACACTTATAGTTTATGTATCATATCATTGACACTTATAGTTTATGTATCATATCATTGACACTTATAGTTTATGTATCATATCATTGACACTTATAGTTATTGTCCCTTCATGTTCATCAATGTTGAATGATTTGATCTCAGGTTATTGCAACTAGAAGATTTTTAAAACTTATTTCTGCATTTAATAAAAAGTGAAATTTTACTCCTGGATCTCTTCTGCATGGTTAAAAACAGTGCAACAGAATCTTGACAACCGTTCTGGTAGAACAAGATGGAGCCTGCAAGAAAGCTCTTAGAGGATCTTAAATCAGATAACTCTTTATTACTTAACGGGACCATCTTAAGTGCCGCTATAGTCTTACCATTTCTGCTTGCCACCACGGGGCCGTTGGCCATTATATAGGAGTATTTTGATACTTGTGCACATGTTTTTGTCCAATTATTGTTAAACTCTTCTATGCCAACTTTTGGTTTTTTAAACCTTAAATTGACATGAATAACTTAGCACAACTGAGCTTTTGATTTAGCTCGAGAAATTTCATGTTGGTTATCACATCTCCCAGACATACACAACACATTACCAGATAAAAAAAAACTTAAGCAGTATAAGCACATGTACATACACATCAATGCCCGTAAAACAATCTAAGAGGTGTGGGCAACGCCACATGCCCAATTAAACACTTCATGCCCAAATTCTCTCCAAAATGAACAGATAAAAAACACCACATGTCAAGTTAAAGACCACATGCACACTTACCCATCACTTGCCCAGGTTTTACAAATGGTATTTTGCTTATTTCTTTAAATTTAAAACGTTTGCTTTAAATAGGTATTGATAGGGACAAAGTATAGGTGAGACTTTAGTATTAAAAAATGTATGTTATTTAATCAGGGTAGGTATAGGCATGACAGGGCGTCTCAGGACAACATGTTTTTCTCTAATGTCCTGTCAGGTCTATACATTACCCTGTT
The DNA here is from genome assembly GCA_944989445.1 of Ampullaceana balthica. NCBI lineage: Eukaryota > Metazoa > Mollusca > Gastropoda > Lymnaeidae > Ampullaceana > Ampullaceana balthica. The sequence continues at coordinate 167,793 of CALYLW010000998.1, read as the reverse complement.
TAAATAACATAGATTTAATATGTATTATTTTTTTTCAAGTTTGTCAAAATCAATTCAAGTCTCGTATTGTGACTCATTTTGTGTTTTATTTCTCCTGGGACATCTCTCATGCGGATAGTTATCCAACAATTTGCCCTCTTGACCTTATGTTGGGTAACTCTTTCAGCCCTGTTACTAAAATCCTCAAAATTTCTAGGTTAGCAGGGTATCTTTACACGCTTATAATTAACTCACGCTTTTGTCTGAGTGAAATCTTAAAACTCTCTTTTCAACTTTTCTCCTAGAGCATTCTTGTTCTATCCGATAATCTATCCCATGACACCATTGACAGTGCACTCCTTTGTGAAACCTGTGGATATCGTTTGCTTTGCACAGCTTAATTTCCATGGTCGTGCCCGATTATAATCAGTGTGGTTAAACAGTAACTTGATTAGGGCACATTAAGATGACTTTACCAGTGCCTTAAACAAAAGAAGAAAACAATAATAGATATTTCTTATACCCTAAGCCAGTGTTGTCCAACCAGTGTGCCGTGAGAAAATTTTAGTGTACCGCGATAGATTTCAAAAATACCATAAATTGCTAGGCTTTTCGAACCTTCAAGTTTTGAAAAAAAATATCCTTAACCGAAAAAGAATTGAATAAAAACGTTTCATGTTTGTATTGTTCTTGTTGTGAGAATCTCTTGAAAGCTACAGGAGCCGACATTTTTGAGCTTGTTAACAAAAATGTTTCTTCGCGAGGATTACGGTGTAAGAACTGTGTGAGCGTATGTACTGACGGAGCACCATCAATGCAAGGTCTAAGGAATGGATTCGTGGCTCACGTGTGCAGTCTTAATGAACATGTCAAAATTGTGCACTGCATGATTCATCGCGAGGTTTTGGTATCAAAATCATTACCAGAATCGCTTGGCGTTACTATGCACCAGGTCATCAGAATTGTGAATTACATCTAGTCTAGCCCTCTTCGTTCAAGATTATTTGCATCATTGTGCGAGGCGATGGAATCGGATTATAAGTGCTTGTTGTACCACACCGACGTCAAATGGCTTTCTAAGGGCAAAGTTCTTGCTCGCGTCGTATTATTGCGAACAGAAATTTTGTCATTCCTTTAGGTCAAAGCGAAGAATTCAAATTTATTGAAGATAACATCTGGTGGCTTAACTTTCCTGAACGATTTATTTGAAAAATTGAACAACCTCAATTTGAGTCTACAAGGAGCGAAAGAGAACATCTTACAATTAGCTGCAAGCTACAAGCTTTTAAAGAAAAACTAGATGTCTGGATTAAAAATGCTGAGAACAAAAAATTTGACTTCCTGTCAGGCGTCAATGCGTCATCGATCAAGGATCAACTATCAGCTGAGATCCAAAAAAACATTCCATAATCTTCAAGCATCTTTTTTTAATTACTTCCAATAGCTCGAAACGCAGCAATATCAGTGGGTTTTGAACACATTCGTCGTTCAAGATATTTCTGTTCTGTCGATGATTGAACAAGAAAATTTGATCGACATCAGAAACGATATGATCCATAAAAATGAGTTTTCAGAAAAAGAGCTCACAGCTTTCTTGATGGCCCTCCGACATGAATTCCCTCAACTGGCTAAACGTGCAATCGAATTATTACTACCGTTTGGATCTACACATCTCTGCTAACTTGGTTTTTCTGCCCTGACAGAAATCAAATCCAAAAAACGTGAAAGACTGCAGATGATAGAGAAATGAGAGTTTGCTTATCCAGCAATGAGCCGCGTTTTGAGCTCATCTGCTCCAAAGAAAACGCTGAAGTATCTTATTAATTATAAAACATCTTTTGAATAAACACTGATTTCTTGTTTTTTTTTGTGAGGTGTGCCGCACAAATTTTTTACCAGTTTAGTGTGCCGTGAACGATTTTCGGTTGGACAACACTGCCCTAAGCTTTAAAAAATCTAATAAAATAAATTTCCCCTAAAACTTCTAAGTTGTGACAGAACTGTTACTTAAAAATGTGAGTGTGGCTACCTATGAAATACATTGACGCTCTGTAACTGGACCAGTACAAGGTTTGGACTCATGTGTACGTCTACAAGTTTGAATCGCTGCTAGTTCAGTGTTACGGGACACGGCTGTTTTGATGCAGTTTGAATGATGGAAATATGGCCTTTCAAAAAAGTCTGGCTTGACCGCTGATCGTGAGTGGCGATGGTGCTGCGTGTGTGTCTTGGCGAGTTGTGATCATCTCATCCCCTCATATCGATGCACGGCTTTCCCCCTCCAGACTCCAGGTCCATGCTTGTCTATAACCGTCTGCTCCTGGGCCTCTCGTCACCGTGGTGGGCCATGCAGCGCAGAGAAAAACACGTCAGGTCACTGTCCATAAATAGTTTTATGATTTGGCTTTCGTGACATTGAATTGTATATATATATGATAGAACATCTGGGCGGAATGCCCCTTGCATGTCTCAAGGTGGCTGTCTTTGTTGTTGGCCACTTCGCCAACATCTCTCCACTTGTTACAAAGCAGTATATAGCTTTTGAAAGGTTTTCCGTATAATAATTGGAGCACCATGTAAGATCAGAATCTTGACAAAAAGTCTTCAGGATTGGTTTTGTATTATATCTAAAGTTATGTTAGAAACACCAAGAAGCGGGTTATAAAAAGGACGTCCTCATGGCACCGCCATTAAGGATTTGAGAAAAGGACTCCATTTCGATCTTGCGATATGTGTATACAAAAGAAACACAAGTGATCTGTTTTTACGTGAATGACAACAAAAACAGTGAAAAGAAAACTTTATGTATGAGTAGAGCACAAGCTATGAGAGTGTTTAGTGTAAATTATTTATAATTTATGTTGACCTAGGTATGTAGCGATTGAGGACCATTGGAAGTGTAGTGGCTACGAAAGTGATACATGTGTAGTCCCACTGAAAGCTATATATATACTCTAATGTGTAATATTTCTTGGATGTCACGTGCTGTTCGTTGCACTACAAACAGAACCTCTGCTTCGTTTCGCCGTTTGTTGGTTTTTAAATCCCTTATATTAACTTCACCGGCGTCTCTCTCTCTCTCTCTCTCTCTGTCTGTCTTGGGCTCGGCGGGCGGAAAAACAGAAGTCAAAAATGACCCACTTCCCATGATCTGATCGAACTGAAATTTGGCACACGGACCCGTCCGATCTAACAATGCATCGTATCAAAATTTCAGATCGATCGAACGTACCGTAATTAAATTAATGCATTTTTAGTTTATCCTTATATGAGGTATGTAATTTAAATTCACGGTTTGTTTTTTTGCCACGTGAAATTTTGAGCTGACGCTTTGAGGCGACCCAACGAAGCGACGGGCGCTTTTGTTTACATTTTACGTGTCACTCAGACCTCGGTCAAGCGAATCGGTGACCAGACTTTTCCCCTCTCCCCCCCCACCCACCCCTCCCCCCACCCACTAGGGTTATGATGCAAAGCTGAGTTAAGACAGATTCAGTCTGTAAATGTTTGAAAATAATCAATACTGTTAGTTATGTCTCATATATAAGGGATTTATAGTCAAAAACTTTGTTTTTACGGGTTTGTTTTATTTTAAGCATGTTGTCTGGTGGCAATGTACTGGAACACCCCAATCTTATTTTAAAGAATTTTTATGTGTTCAGTAACCCTCAACTATATCTGTGTGTGTAAATGTAAACATATATATACACATAGTTCATTGAGTTGGGTATGGTTCATACATTGACTTCTTTTTTGCGCACTTACAACCATTTTATAAAAGGTGTATAGTAGTCATACTATTTATGGAAGAACGAAATTCAAGTATGATTTCTTTTGTGTGGGCACGACGAGATAAGAATTAATAACACGATCAATGTCTCGTTTAAAAAGAAATTTATTCGTTTTTATTTGAATGAATTATTTATCCCTTGCAAGTGATGTTATCTGTTATTGTTAAACTTGTATTTAAACATGATAACGCCGAAGTTATTTATTCGGCCTGACGTTTTCAGACCAATGTCGGATACAGTTTCGCTGACTCATAAAATTGGAATAGATAAATATAAACAAATGTCCTGCACCCGATGTCTGTGTGCGACGACCTACTTTGGATATCTGCATCACGGACTCTCAAAATGAATACAACAATCGGCTTTCTGGCTGCAACAAACCTCGAGTGTTAGCGCATCTTAAGACCTTAAAGTGCTCTATCGACCATCTTGACATTGACCCCCGCTGGGGCGCATATTGGCGTGACCTTGTCTGTTACTTCATTTTTCCATGAAAACCAATCAACGTCGGTTATTCTGAAAATAATACCGAGCTTCCTGGAAAAATCGAAAGGGAAAATTCCCACTCCGCGGCTCTGTCTGTCTAGAATCGAGCGCAGACACGCGCGGCAAAGTGGAGAGTACATCGCTTGAACAATCGCCTTACGTTTACACGGACGACTCTCTCGGCCCTTGACACAGTTTCTTGTGATTGTGATCAGGACGTTGAATCTCGGCTAGTTCAGGGGAAAATTTGGGGCTAAAGCGACGAAACCGATATGTGACATGAGAGATTGGCTTTGGCTAACTGAACTTGTTAGATTTTGTTTATTGGTGGAATATTTTTACCACGTCTTAAAAGGGGATTTTTTTAAATTATTTTTTTTTGTGTGTGGGGTTTTTTTTTAGTACTAGCTCTGGTTGTTTTTATTAAATAAAAGATGACGTGGATCTCCAAGTCGATTGTTTACTGATTTAAGTCTTTGTATTTTAAGCCATTAAAATTATTTTAATAAAACCAATAGCAATCTTTAATCAAGTTTCAATTATAATTTGTATAGTTTGGCTCTCTTATCTAACTTTGTCGGTTGGTTATATGCAATGAAATATTCAGTGCGGTGTGCCAGCTGGGTCTGTCCCCATTTCATTGACTGTTATTAATATTCATTGTATGGCAAGAACTGCTAGACGTTACTTTAAAAAAAAATTTTTTTTAAACTAACGTCCTTGTAACCCCGCCCCCCCCCCTTTGTCCCTCCTCCTAGACCCGCCACTCTATTAGATCGCCACTCTCTGCTAGTACCTTGTACATCGCCACTCTACTGGTACATCGCCATTATCTATTTGTACATCGCCTCTCTCTACTGGTACATCGTCACTATCTACTTGTTATCGTTTCTAATTTTACATCGTCAATCTTATTCATGTACATTGTCTCTCTCTACTTGTATATCGCCACTCTCTCTCTCCTTGTACATTGCCACTCTCTCCTTGTACATCGCCACTCTCTCCTTGTACATCGCCACTCTCTTCTTGTACATCGCCACTCTCTCCTTGTACATCGCCACTCTCTCCTTGTACATCGCCACTCTCTCCTTGTACATCGCCACTCTCTCCTTGTACATAGCCACTCTCTCCTTGTACATCGCCACTCTCTCCTTGTACATCGCCACTCTCTCCTTGTACATCGCCACTCTCTCCTTGTTCATCGCCACTCTCTCCTTGTACGTCGCCACTCTCTCCTTGTACATCGCCACTCTCTCCTTGTACATCGCCACTCTCTCCTTGTACATCGCCACTCTCTCCTTGTACATCGCCACTCTCTCCTTGTACATCGCCACTCTCTCCTTGTACATCGCCACTCTCTCCTTGTACATCGCCACTCTCTCCTTGTTCATCGCCACTCTCTCCTTGTACATCGCCACTCTCTCCTTGTACATCGCCACTCTCTCCTTGTACATCGCCACTCTCTCCTTGTACATCGCCACTCTCTCCTTGTACATCGCCACTCTCTCCTTGTACATCGCCACTCTCTCCTTGTACATCGCCACTCTCTCCTTGTTCATCGCCACTCTCTCCTTGTACATCGCCACTCTCTCCTTGTACATCGCCACTCTCTCCTTGTACATCGCCACTCTCTCCTTGTTCATCGCCACTCTCTACTTGTACATCGCCACTCTCTCCTTGTACATCGCCACTCTCTCCTTGTTCATCGCCACTCTCTACTTGTACATCGCCACTCTCTCCTTGTACATCGCCACTCTACTTGTACATCGACACTCTCTCCTTGTACATCGACACTCTCTCCTTGTACATCGCCACTCTCTCCTTGTACATCGCCACTCTCTCCTTGTACATCGCCACTCTCTCCTTGTACATCGCCACTCTCTCCTTGTACATCGCCACTCTCTCCTTGTACATCGCCACTCTCTACTTGTACATCGACACTCTCTCCTTGTACATCGCCACTCTCTCCTTGTACATCGCCACTCTCTCCTTGTACATCGCCACTCTCTCCTTGTACATCGCCACTCTCTCCTTGTACATCGCCACTCTCTCCTTGTACATCGCCACTCTCTACTTGTACATCGACACTCTCTCCTTGTACATCGCCACTCTCTCCTTGTACATCGCCACTCTCTCCTTGTACATCGCCACTCTCTCCTTGTTCATCGCCACTCTCTCCTTGTACATCGCCACTCTCTCCTTGTACATCGCCACTCTCTACTTGTACATCGCCACTCTCTCCTTGTTCATCGCCACTCTCTACTTGTACATCGCCACTCTCTCCTTGTTCATCGCCACTCTCTCCTTGTACATCGCCACTCTCTCCTTGTTCATCGCCACTCTCTCCTTGTACATCGCCACTCTCTCCTTGTACATCGCCACTCTCTACTTGTACATCGACACTCTCTACTTGTACATCGCCACTCTCTCCTTGTACATCGCCACTCTCTGCGTGTACATCGCCACTCTCTCCTTGTACATCGCCACTCTCTACTTGTACATCGACACTCTCTACTTGTACATCGCCACTCTCTCCTTGTACATCGCCACTCTCTGCGTGTACATCGACACTCTCTACTTGTACATCGCCACTCTCTCCTTGTACATCGCCACTCTCTCCTTGTACATCGCCACTCTCTCCTTGTACATCGCCACTCTCTGCGTGTACATCGACACTCTCTCCTTGTACATCGCCACTCTCTCCTTGTTCATCGCCACTCTCTCCTTGTACATCGCCACTCTCTCCTTGTACATCGCCACTCTCTCCTTGTACATCGCCACTCTCTCCTTGTACATCGCCACTCTCTACTTGTACATCGCCACTCTCTCCTTGTTCATCGCCACTCTCTCCTTGTACATCGCCACTCTCTCCTTGTTCATCGCCACTCTCTCCTTGTACATCGCCACTCTCTCCTTGTACATCGCCACTCTCTACTTGTACATCGCCACTCTCTCCTTGTACATCGCCACTCTCTACTTGTACATCGACACTCTCTCCTTGTACATCGCCACTCTCTCCTTGTACATCGCCACTCTCTCCTTGTACATCGCCACTCTCTCCTTGTACATCGCCACTCTCTCCTTGTACATCGCCACTCTCTCCTTGTACATCGCCACTCTCTACTTGTACATCGACACTCTCTCCTTGTACATCGCCACTCTCTCCTTGTACATCGCCACTCTCTCCTTGTACATCGCCACTCTCTCCTTGTACATCGCCACTCTCTCCTTGTACATCGCCACTCTCTCCTTGTACATCGCCACTCTCTACTTGTACATCGACACTCTCTCCTTGTACATCGCCACTCTCTCCTTGTACATCGCCACTCTCTCCTTGTACATCGCCACTCTCTCCTTGTTCATCGCCACTCTCTCCTTGTACATCGCCACTCTCTCCTTGTACATCGCCACTCTCTCCTTGTACATCGCCACTCTCTACTTGTTCATCGCCACTCTCTACTTGTACATCGCCACTCTCTCCTTGTTCATCGCCACTCTCTCCTTGTACATCGCCACTCTCTCCTTGTTCATCGCCACTCTCTCCTTGTACATCGCCACTCTCTCCTTGTTCATCGCCACTCTCTCCTTGTACATCGCCACTCTCTCCTTGTTCATCGCCACTCTCTACTTGTACATCGCCACTCTCTCCTTGTTCATCGCCACTCTCTCCTTGTACATCGCCACTCTCTCCTTGTTCATCGCCACTCTCTACTTGTACATCGACACTCTCTACTTGTACATCGCCACTCTCTCCTTGTACATCGCCACTCTCTGCGTGTACATCGACACTCTCTACTTGTACATCGCCACTCTCTCCTTGTACATCGACACTCTCTGCGTGTACATCGCCACTCTCTGCGTGTACATCGCCACTCTCTGCGTGTACATCGCCACTCTCTGCGTGTACATCGCCACTCTCTCCTTGTACATCGCCACTCTCTACTTGTACATCGACACTCTCTACTTGTACATCGCCACTCTCTCCTTGTACATCGCCACTCTCTGCGTGTACATCGACACTCTCTACTTGTACATCGCCACTCTCTCCTTGTACATCGCCACTCTCTGCGTGTACATCGACACTCTCTCCTTGTACATCGCCACTCTCTACTTGTACATCGCCACTCTCTCCTTGTACATCGCCACTCTCTACTTGTACATCGACACTCTCTGCTTGTACATTGCCACTCTCTCCTTGTACATTGACACTCTCTCTTGTAAATTGACACTCTCTACTTGTGTATCGCTATCTCTTAAAAACAGCCCACTACATACATATGCATACTCTTATACCGAGCTGAAACCATGGCAACGGTTTCCTGGAATCCAGGGAGATTCCAAGAAAATCTTGCCGCAACTGGATCAGTTCCAGTGTCGTCCCCCCCCCCTTTTGCAATTCTAAATAAAGAGAAAGGCCCGTGGGAAGTTTTAATGGAAAATGTATGCTGCCCTGTCCCATGACGATTTATTCTACTAATTTATCTTAAATTCTTTTCACTTGCCCAATCAGTGGATATCTTATCTAGTGATCATAGGTCACTAAAAATACAGAATACATGCGGTGCGTTACTTCATGCATTTCTCATATTTTACTATTTAGGAGGGTTTGTGTGTGTTTGTGGGGGGGGGGTACATTTGTAAGCTGAATTTCTAGTGAATAAAATTAATAACTTACCCCTACTATTGTTTGATTAAGGCTTGATCATTGAATATAAAATAATTGACATTACAGGACTGGTTTGCGTTGTGCAACATTCTGGCATTGGTATTTGAAGAAACACATTCTTTGACACGTTGTGTTATGTCAGAGTTGTGTTATGTCAGAGTTGTGTTATGTCAGAGTTACTGTGTTATGTCAGAGTACGTTGTGTTATGTCAGAGTTGTGTTATGTCAGAGTTGTGTTATGTCAGAGTTGTGTTATGTCAGAGTTGTGTTATGTCAGAGTTACCGTTGTGTTATGTCAGAGTTACGTTGTGTTATGTCAGAGTTACCGTTGTGTTATGTCAGAGTTATGTGTTATGTCAGAGTTGTGTTATGTCAGAGTTGTGTTATGTCAGAGTTGTGTTATGTCAGAGTTGTGTTATGTCAGAGTTAGTGTGTTATGTCAGAGTTGTGTTATGTCAGAGTTACCGTTGTGTTATGTCAGAGTTACTGTTGTGTTATGTCAGAGTTACCGTTGTGTTATGTCAGAGTTACCCTTGGACATAATTTCTGTTGTTCCCTTGTTTATTTCCAGGGGTAAAAAGATGAAAGGCAACTCACTGAAGTTCTTTGCTGCTGGGGTCAGTTCAGTGATACACCCTGTAAGTTAATCATCAGAAATAGCTGTTATCTCTCAATATATATATATATATATCTCTCTCTCTCACTTTGTCTCTGTCTCTATCTTTCTCTCTGTGTCTCTTTCTGTCTGTCTCTATCTTTCTAGTTCACTTTTGCTCTGTCTTTCTCTCTCTCTCACTCACTCTCTCTCTCTCTGTGTCTGTCCCTCTTTCTCTCTCTCACTCTGTCTGTCTCTTTTTGTCTCTCTATCTGTATCTTTCTCTCACTCTGTCTTTTGTTCTTTCTTTCTCTCTCTCTCTCTCCCTCTCTGTGTCCCTCTTTCCCACTCTTCCCCCCCCCCTTCCACTCTCTCACAACTTTTCCATTAGTTGTTTTAAAAATGAAAGATGTAATATTATTGAATGTTACTCCTGACTGATCAACTTAATTAGATGCAAATTGTCCATCCAAAATGAATGTTCTCTAATAAGCACTTGAAAAAGCTTTAGCTTGCTAAGAAGTCAAACACTAAATAATAATAAAACCTTCTGTACTTCCAATGAATGCTCCCTCCTGGTTGATATTCTCATAGCAAGATTGTGGTCTTGGTTTCTGAACATAGAAATATTTACCTTCTGCCAAGTCAAGTCTTCCGTTCCTTTCAAAGGGTTTATGTCTTATCATTTTATGGTAATCATTCTTATCCCTTTCACGATCTTTTTCAAAGTCATAAAACTTAGTACCAGGTCATTGCTGTAGAGCTGCCTGGTGTACTAAAATAGAAAAAAGAAAGCTTCACGTTTCCTCACGGAACATGGGCAGCACTTGAGAATAACCCTAAGAATAGGCTTAGAATGTAGTCAAGTTGGGAACCTTTCATGCACACAAGAACCTCCAGTGTAAGACCTGACAATATCCTTTTGTTGGGACCATTCATTCAACTCCCTTGGCAATCTCAGCTAGTTTTCTTAAGGCTATCTTCCCTTTTGCGCCCCCCCTCCCCTACTTTCAATCATACTTGTTCAAGTACTTGGTTCTGCTGTTGTTTTTTTTAAATAGCAAATCTCTGCTTTACACTGTAACCACATGCCCCAAGTACTTAGTTCAGCTGTTTTTTGTGTTTTTTAGAATTAAGGAAATCTCTATTTTACAGCATAACCCCATGTCCCAAGTACTTGGTATTGCCGAGTTTTTAAATAGGAAAACTCTATATTACACAGTGACCCCTAGTCCCAAGTACTCGATATTGCTGAGCCTTTAAATCGGGAAAATCTCTAAATTACACGGTGACCACATTTCACAAGTACTAGGTACTGCTGAGTTTTTGAATTGGAAATCTCTACATTACACATTAATCCAATGCCCTAAGTGCTTGTTACCAATGTTCCCTTTAGGCTGCCCAGACAGATGCTGTGCAGCAGTTTAGAATTACTCGACAGCAAATTTTGTAAAATATTGCACCAAAAATGGATGCTGTGAAAATTGGCACACAAGTTTGTTTTTTTACTTTGTACACGTACCAAGGAACCATAGAGGGAGCATTGCTTGGTACTGCTTTGTTTTTAAATAGAAAATATCAATTTTACAGCATAGCCCCAAGTACTTTGGCATTGCTGATTTTTTAAATAGTAAATAAGAAATCTCTAACCCCATATGCAAATGCCTGATATTGTTGGGGTTTTAAAAAGGATAACTCTAAATTGCAGCGTAACCCTCATGTTCCGACAGTCCACTTCAACTATCGGTACTTTGAAGTGGAGGACGAAGACGGAGAGAAGCAGTGGTGGTTTGGTGGAGGGACAGATCTAACTCCTTACTACCTGGTGGAAGAGGTGGGTTCAAACCTTTGACATCCTGTCTCAGAAACTTGTTGCTGTTGTCTGGCATGAACGGCCATATCAGCCAACTGGCTGCCAACTATTTGCCAACTGGTGTTTTTGCCTGTACGTTAGGTGTTGTGTTGTAGCCTGTATGTTTGGTGTTGTTGACCGTATGTTAGGTGTTGTTGCCGGTATAATTGGTGTTGTAGCCCGTATGTTTGGTGTTTTAGCCCATATTATTAGGTGTTGTGTTAACCAAATATTATTCAAAGTCCACTTTTATAAATTACCATTTCTAATTTTGAGACACATTTCTAAGGCTGTGCTGTATGATTCTTAATTAGTTTGACCTAAACCAATGAATGACCCGACTCAACTAGCTACTGTTACTTTAGTCTATCAACATGAATGTTTATTCCAAAGCCCTCTGCTGAGTAAGATTTATGCACTACAGTTTAAATATATGCAACCATATTTGCTTCATTTTATGGTTAACATAAATGAGAATTAATAGAAAATTAATGTCACCCATTTAAAAATTTTAAAAATTCATCCTTAAACCTTTCTCTTCTTTGTCATTAAAATAAAAATGAATGGATATAAAAAATGGACTAAAATTTTTAGTAAAAAGAGATTGATAAATTTGTATTCTTAAAATGATTATTTTAATTATTTATAGGCTATAAATGTTTTCCAATGAATAATGTTACAAAGAATTTTACAAGACTTTGTAAGCTGGTCAAAATCTTAGGTTCTCAAACAGCCAACCTCTGCATCCCCAGGATGTGGTTCACTTCCACAAGGAGCTAAAGAAGGCCTGTGACCCCCATGGTAAACAGTTGTTCCCCAAGTACAAGAAATGGTGTGATGATTACTTCAATGTAGCACACAGAGGTAGGTGGCTTTTCTTTTACTCACACGGGTGGGTGGATGTTCATTGACATACATGGGTGGGTGGATTTTCATTGACATACATGGGTGGGTTGCTTTTCATTGACATACATGGGTGGGTGGCTTTTCATTGACATACATGGGTGGATGGATTTTCATTGACACACATGGGTGGGTGGCTTTTCAGTGACACACGGGTGGTTTTTCCACTTTCACACTTGGGTAAATGGGTATTAATTAAATCGATTCATTTCTTGCATTCTGTAAAACACAAAAACTATTTTTTTTTACTGAGCTTTTGTTCTGTAACATATCTTATGGCACTATTCCACCTGAGATGGCAAAACTAATTTTTAAACTTGTGTCTTCGCACTGTTCTTTCCTTTTGATACAAACTTGTAGTGTTGAGTAAGTTAAAAAAGATTGACACATTGATCATGGACATAAAAAATTGCTCAAACATGACAGAAGAGTGAATGTTTATTAGTTTTTTTCTTTAAATATTTTTTTTAATTCATTCTTACGAGGTCATTGATGGTTTAATAAAGCCTAAATTAAAAGCTTTTGTTAAGTGGAGATTGATAAAATTTTCAGATAAGCTGTTGGATGGTGTTGATTATTTTTTAAAATTTACATGTTTCAGGGGAGCGTCGTGGTGTGGGTGGCATATTTTTTGATGATGTGGATGAGCCTAGCCAAGAGAAATGTTTCAATTTTGTCAAAGTAAGCCATTTTTCTTGTATCATCTAGACATCTAATTTGTGTGCCGTATGGCTGTTTGTTAGGTCTAATAATTTGTGTACTGTATGGCTGTTTGTTAGGTCTAATTTTATTTAACCAGAGTGATCTCAAACCTATTTTAATTGAAATGTATAATAAATATAAAAAAAATAATTTGCTAAAATTAATATTACCTTTCTAGTTAGAGAGAGAGAGAATTGTATTATTCATCGAGTGAGCAATTTTGTTATTGCTATCATAAATCCTGCTATTTGTTAGAGAGGAAAGCCAATCAGGGAGATAGTATAAGAGCAGCAATCTTCCGTGGGAAGGTTTTTATTTGAAATGGTTGGGTGAACACCTACTACTCCTCATGAGAGTTTGGTGAAACCTGACCTTTGGAACTGTTTGTTCCTGCCGCACACCGCATGAGCCACTGTGAGCTAACGTATGATTTTAACGAATCTCCAGTCGTCGGTGACGATTAACTTTGTTAAAATTTTATTTTAATTCAGAGCTGTGCCGACTCGGTGATTCCTTCCTATGTTCCAATAGTTCAAAGGAACAAGAAAAAATCATATACTTATGAAGAAAGGTAAGCTAACAAACCTGAGATTGAAGATGATTTTTTTAATAAATGATCAAAAGTAACTGGGCATCAAACTTGAGCCACTCAAGGTCTAATGGGGGAATAAATAAAATTTATTTTGTCTAGATCTACTCATTGCAAATGTATGGAATCATCCAACAGTTAGTATAATTAACCTAACCAAATTCACTTAACTGTATTTTTATTTTTTTTTAGTTAAGTTTTTTTTTGGGTGTGTTTTCCCAATTTTAATTTTAAACTAATTTTGTTTAAATTTTTAATCAAAAGATTTTTTGTGATAAAAAAAAATTATCAGAGTTTCTATTTATAAATTATAGTACGCATTTTAGTTTAATTAACCTAAAAAAAAACAATTTTAAAAAAACAACTTCTAACACTTGTCAACAAAACTCTTTTTAAGACAATGGCAGCTGCTGAGAAGAGGGAGGTACGTTGAGTTTAACCTGATCTATGACAGAGGGACAAAGTTTGGACTTTACACCCCTGGGGCCAGATATGAAAGTATATTGATGTCTTTACCCCTGACGGCTGTGAGTATTTGATTTCACCCTTTATTATTCATGGCTCATAACTTATTATCGAAATAGAATGAGTATCAACAACAAACATGGGAATAACTACCATCAACATAAATTTCATATATTTTATTGCATTATACATTTTTATAAGCCACTCTTATAATTAATTAAGTCAATCATAAATTTTTATATATATAAATAAAAAATTAAGATTGACTTATTTATAAAAGTAACTTTAAAATATATATATATACACACACACACACATATATACAAATACACACAAGGAAAAACATCAGCCACGTGTTATATTTTTTTAAAATATACATTTACTTTTGAATGTTGTATGCAATTTGTTTTTCCTTTCCTAAGATCCTAAACCAAATAAGGGCATTAGATGTTTCAAGATTTATAAGCCATTGTTTTAAGACAATAGCCCACTCATGCTGACATCATTGTGGTGACCTCTTGATCCCTTTCATTTTCAGAGATGGGAATACATGCACACACCTGCCACTGGCTCGAGGGAAGCCAAGTTGACACAAGTCTTGAAAAACCCTAAAGATTGGGTCTAATTTGGTTGGGGAGCTTTCATCAACATTCACCATCATTAACAAAAATCCGTATATTTTTATACAAATATATATAAGAAATGTCTAGTCTGATTTTTTTTCCACTAAAAATAAATGGAAAAGACAGATGCATGAAAATATGCGTGTGGTGCTTAAATGTAAAAAGAGATGATGTAAATGATTAGAAGATTGTGTGTGTGAGGGGATTGGAATCTGTTAGAAATTACCAATCAAACAGTGTAATTTGTTCTATCAAAGAGTATCAAGCAATATATAAAAAAAAGTAGTTTTTTATTTTCAATCTTTTCAAGACATTTTTGGTGGGTTTTATAAACAAATTAAATACCATGTCAAGTTATTGAGTTGACTGCTCATAATGTAGGGCATTTACCTGACTTAATACAGAAGTCCTGGAAATCTAATGTAGACTGCACATAATGTAGGGCATTTACCTGACTTAATACAGAAGTCCTGGAAATCTAATGTAGACTGCACATAATGTAGGGCATTTACCTGACTTAATACAGAAGTCCTGGAAATCTAATGTAGACTGCACATAATGTAGGGCATTTACCGGACTTAATACAGAAGTCCTGGAAATCTAATGTAGACTGCACATAATGTAGGGCATTTACCGGACTTAATACAGAAGTCCTGGAAATCTAATGTAGACTGCACATAATGTAGGGCATTTACCTGACTTAATACAGAAGTCCTGGAAATCTAATGTAGACTGCACATAATGTAGGGCATTTACCAGGACTTAATACAGAAGTCCTGGAAATCTAATGGAATTTCTTTTTTAAAATTATTCAAATTATTCTAAAAACTTAACTCATAAAATTCCTCCTAAAATGTCCTGGTATTAGAGTTAACATTGTTCAATTTAAAAAAAAAGTAATGTCTGCTCAACGAGAGATCAGTTTTTGAGCAGTTGACCTCGGATCTTTAATGTTTATTTTTAAATCCTGGAATTTCCTTTTTTCCTGGAATTCGCTATAAGGTTTGTGACAGTATCCTGTTACTATAACCCCTTATGGCATTAACTGGACTTACCGTAACAGTTTAAGGTATTGACTATAACAACTTATTGCATTGACTGGACTTACCGTAACAGTTTAAGGTATTGACTATAACAACTAATTGCATTGACTGGACTTACCGTAACAGTTTAAGGTATTGACTATAACAACTAATTGCATTGACTGGACTTACCGTAACAGTTTAAGGTATTGACTATAACAACTAATTGAATTGACTGGACTTACTTATTGCATTGACTGGAGTGACTTAGTAAATGTGACGTTTGCATTTTAAAAATGTTGGGATGACCTTATTTTGATACCATGGTATGCTGGGGTATATAAATATAGTTTTCAATGTCTTAATCTTAGTTTCGTTGACATTTTTCAACAGTAGAGACTCTGAAGACAAATAAAAGCAGCCCTAATGACACTAGTGTGAACTTTAGATGCTGTTACATGTAATTTGATAGAGAGAATGAATATCTCATGGTTTCATCAGAGAGTTCAATAGTTTTTTCCCCAGTTACAGTTATACCATTCAATTACTTCATATATTGGGTGGACAGTGCTGTGTTATTTAGGTAATGCTGTGTACTGGCTAGACACTTTGATAATTTTATAAACACTGCCACATGCTGTGTATTTTAGCTTTCTTCTGAGGACCTTCACAATACTCATGATTTTTTCTAATATCTGCAATGTTCTCTTACAAACAAGTCAAGGCCATAATTTCCCTCTTCCCTTTTGGTACCAGCGGGATCATATTTTTCAAAAAACAGGAAATGTCACTGGTGCATAAAAATATTTCATTCTAATTGTATCTGTGGTGGGATCTCAAGTTTTTGGATATTGGTCACATGTATAAGTTAAATTTGTCCTTCTTTGACAGTGACTTTTCATGCAAATAAATATGTATGAAACCTATAAATAATCTTGTAGAATAATCTTGTATCTGCAATTAATTATATTTTTTTTTGGACTTCACTTGAATTGTATTTTAAATTTGACTTTGTAATGAAATCATCTTTTAATTCAATGCTAAAAAATGAGATTGGCTATCACAGATCATCTGTTGATGACATTACATCAAAATAAATACGGAAACCACATTTCCAAAGGGCACTCTCCTTCCTATCCAAAGATACACCGTTAGTTGGAATTTCCATGAAACAAGGGCATAGGACTTATAATATAAACGTATAACCTGATGTTATTTGCTAAGCGAAAATTAAATTGTTAAAGAGTTCAAATACCGTTCAACTAAGCTTTAATGGTTTTGTGTGTTTTTTTTTATTTTAAAATGAATACCTGATATGTGAAACCCCACTTGTAAAATCACTGATTACATACAAGAAATAACCCACTGCACCAACAATTTTGATTGATTTGCTGTTTGCACTGGATTCAATGTATCCATGCATCAACAAGAACCCAGCCAACTGTGTGTGTGTGCTGTGGGCTGACAGCTATGACAGACTTTCATTCAGGCTTTCAGTAACCCTAATGGCAACAAAAAGAAATCTAAATTGAGATCCCATTAAAAAGCAATCTATCAACCCTAAGTAACATGTAGTAGTGTGCTAAGCTATTTATATCAGTGTTTGAATACTCAGCAAATACAGTAACAAGATATCAAGTGGGTATAGTATGATGAAGGAGTATGGGTATAAATAAGTATATTTTCTCATCATAAACTTCCTGAACAATTTCGTATAACCATGGGGATGTAAATCTTTGCAAGACAAAACCAACAAAATGAATAAAATTAATTCTTTATTTTTTTTTAATGAGCAGAGAGATGGAGCTCTTATGTATGTGTAGTTTATAACTTATGTTGTTTTTTTAAATCTATAATAATTTTAAGAATTTCTGAGTGTAATGTTTATACATTTGTCAATATTTGAATTATCCCCAGGGAGCATTAATCAAAGTTGTTAACAAATTCAATTCAATAATTGCAGAGACGTTGATCATCTATGTTTAAAATATTAAAATGACTTCAACTTAAGGCAACCATTGTTTGAAATATAACCTCAACTACGGCAGTTAATTGTATGAGGTATTGACATAACCTAAACTATGGCTGATCATTTTATGGGGCATTGAAATGACTTCAACCCTGAAATGCTCAATAGGCATTGATGCAATTCGTAATATTGCTAGTCCGTACTTGAAAATTCTATAAAAATGGTTGTGCCTTCTATGATTTAAAAAAAAAGATATTTAATGATATTAGAAGTTCTATACAAATTGAAAAATTATAACTGCCATCCTTATAAAGTTTTGATTATGTTATGATTATGTCATGTTGACTGAGTTTTATATGTGTAAAGGATCTGAACTAATACACTTTTAGCTTCCAAACTTGCACTTGGTTACATTGAATTGTTTGTATTGAATATGCCCCAAGCAGACAACGCTTTTAAGAAGTTGAATATAGAAGCTAATCAATAACAGAATGGCTGGATGTTTTTCTCTTCCCATTCCAACACATTCAAAAAAAGTGTCACCCCCCCCCCTTTTTTTTTAAAAATACATTAAATGTTTCATATGGAATCGCCCAGTTGGCCCCATATCATACCCAAGTTATCAAACAGCAACCTACCGCTCCCCTCCTCCCAAACCACAAAGTCCCACACACAAAAAGCTGTGGTCAATGAAGCATATTCTCATGCCCCACTGTTTCGGGGGTCCTACCAGTCATGGGATGTGCATATCTAATTTAATCCTGTTGTTATTCTTGTTCGAAATTCAACTTCCTCTTCCTGGACCAGTGTTGCTTTTAAATATTTATCGCTGCACTTGAGACCTCAGCTGAGTGGCCAGGCCTGTCTATTCAAACCTGTCTATTCAAACCTGCAATATCATTTCTTTCAAGTGTTTTGCTTTAGATTGAATTCATTTTCATTCTTTCTTTAATGTATCATTCCAAAAAGTGTGGGGGGCATGGTGAGATTTGTCAATGAAATCATGAAAAAATAAATTTTAAAAAGCTTCATTTCTTTCTCCTCTGTTTGGATGGTGTAGTACAGTGCTTCTCAAACTTTTTAGTATGGCGGACCGGCAGGAATTTTTTCCATTGCACCAGGGACGGGTGCACAATTTTCCCTGCTCTGACAATTTTTTTCTGTCCATTTTTGATAACTTCTGCGGACTGGCAGCGGATGGCCCATGGACCGGCACCGGTCCGCGGACCACCACTTTGAGAAACACTGGTGTAGTATTTGGGCAGATTTTGATTTTCCTGCTGGGGATTATGTTCTTTGTATATAAACATTTTATTTTTTAAAAATATTTTGTATTGATAAGTAGTTATTTATCTAGTTTTAGAATCAATTATTTAACCAGAGTATTTCTTAGACTTGCCTTTGTAAGTGTGCAACCAGTAGTCAGAATGACATCTGATGAGGTTAACTCCGGGTTAAGTTGTTTTTTGTTTTTTCGTGTGTGCCTTTATTTGGTTTTCAATGTCATTTTGTGTCAATAAATTTGTAACCCCTCCCAAATGAATGTTGCCCATGCTGGAAAAAAGTTTACTTAATAATGGTTTCTGACCCTTGGGGAAATTTAAATTAATAACATGAATTCATGAAGTTTTTCTTTAATTGATAAATATTTCACACCCCCTCACCCCCCCCCTTTTTTTTTCCACCTGCCACTTTATTATTGTTTTTTTTTGGTTAGAAATGCAAACCTGGCCTCTTTCCTTTTACATTCTCCTCTACTGTACTACTAGTTAATAATTTGGTTCATTTAAAGGTTTGGAGTCCCTGATCTAATATTAGTATTAGTATCTAAAAAGTGTATGGGCCTGACAAACTACAAGTAAGACTTTAATCAACTTTATTCTAGGTTGACAGTGTTTTGTGACCTAATTTTAAGATAACATCCCAGGCTTGTACTAAGAAGTAGCAGTAAACACGTTTCATTTTGAAACAGAAATTTGCTTGATATGATAAACTTCAGATAACAGTTGCTTTGCTTATAAAATTCTTGAGTCGGAGAACTCAATGTAAATGTATTCCATGGCTATTCAATGGCTACTACGTTCAGGGGCTTTATACGTTTTTGTTTTGAAAGCATTATTCAATTATTATTTTATTCATAAAATGTCATTGAAACCAAGAGTTGATGATTTTTTAAAAATAATCTTGAGAGAAACCTACATTCTTTTGCAAAGCTTCATTACTAAACCAACAAATTTCTGTAATGTTTCTATTTGCTTTTTCTTAATTTCAAACAACAATATCTTCCTTTTTTTTTGGTCTGAAAAAGCTTAATTCCATTTGTCACATCAGCAGCTGTCATTTTGGTATATTTTGTGCTATTAATAACTAGATTCTTTTGTTTCATCATATTTTAAATATAAAGTGTACTTCTCTAAATTTGCATGCTAATAGATGTGGTGCGTGTGACCATGCTAATAGATGTTTGTGTGTGACCATGCTAAAGCTAAAGGATGTAGTCTCTTGGATGATTGTGATTCACCAGAATTTCCCCAGGCGTGGAAATGAAATACGTTCGTACCTGTGGTGAGGGATAGTTTACACTATCCTTAGTTTAGAAATGGTGTCATTTATCTTGTTGATTAAACCTCTTACTACAATCACATTTATCATCTCGTTGGCTTGTCTTTTTTGGTGATGTAGACTAATGATTGTTCTAAACAGATATGAGACTGGCAAGATTCATTACTGGAGAATATTCAAAACTAGATGCGCCCTGCGGTGTAGCATACGCCGCATGCTTGCTCGTGGATAGTACAAAGAAAGGGGTAAATAACGAAGACAAACTATAGTACGAAGAAATCAAAACAACGCGAGTGAGCGTCGGTGGGGGAACCACCGACGCATTGTTGGTCTCGAAACATTCGCACTGCGGTTATCTACGTGAACACCACCCTTCATCATCCTAGCTTGCCAACCATAAACTGTGATTGGCCAACCCTAGCGAGGGTCAGCCATGTTCGCCAAAAAAGGGGAAAAAGAACGGGCACAAACACACATTTTTTTTAATTGAAAAATAATGTTTTCGCTGGGGCTTGAACTCAGGACCTTCCGCGTGTACGAATCACATGCTAGTATGTGAAGAAACAACACAAGTGAACGCAAGAACCATTGTTGCACCTCTCTCCACCACCTCCGCTTGCCAAATCATAAACTGATTGGTCGACCCCAGCGAGGGTCATTCGTCATGCTGATCTGCACATACTCGCTTTGGTGAATTTGTATACATACATTGACAAGAGTAACACCATTACCTAATCACTAAACCTAGGAACGATAGAAGAACAAGAGCAGGGTAATAAAAATACATAAGGCATTAAATTCTAACTCGGAAATACAACACAACAATAATCGAATACAATACTTACTTAAATAGACAAGGATAAACAAAACATTTTTTGGTTTCACATTTAACAAACTCATACAACAGTACTTCTCAAAGTGGTGGTCCGCGGACCGGTGCCGGTCCGTGGGCCATCCGATGCCGGTCCGCAGAAGTTACCAAGAAAGGACATTTCACTACCACGTCAGTACAGGGAAAATACTTCACAGGTCCCTGGTTCAATGGAAAAAATTCTTGCCGGTCCGCAAAACTAAAAAGTTTGAGAAGCACTGTCATACAATACATATCATCCTTCTTCCCGTCCTACATTCAGTATTCAGGCCTGGATTGGGTTGCCAGACAAAAGTCATGAAGGCCAACAATCTACATTCAAAACTCCAAAATAAACTTGACTTGGATTCAAGATCAAATATATACACTGTCCGGGGAAATGAAGGAACGCTTAATAATGATGATTAAATACGTACGCATTTAAATGAAATATAATATTGAAGTCATTGCCTTAATTAAAATAAGATTGTAAATTTAAAATAAAAATAAAAAACAAGAAACTACACACCAACGAGATTTGACACGTGAAAATTTTGGGATATTCAAGTGACTTATTGTATCACTGTACACGCGGAGAGAGATAGAAACAGTATTTCGGACAAAGATTCTTGGCCCCTTTTTCGTTATGTGAAATGATTGCAGCTGACAGCTTCTTGCATGATAAGAGTTGATAGTCGTTATTGGTGCGTTTTTTTTTGGTTTGTTTTTTTTAATGAGGTGGAAATAGTTTTTCTTTCCTACTGCCTCTGACTCCTCACTTAGTGGTTATATTTGAAAAAAAATAATCGTTATTTACTTTTTAAAAAATCACATCTTTCCAAGCATTTTAAAAAAATCCACACAAATGTTCTGTACACATTATTGTAACTTGTCAAGACAACTGTCCACAGGGGCCGTCCATAAAGTACGTCACGCTCCAAAGGGGTGGGGAGGGGTGTAAGAAAGTGTAACAGGGGGGGAGGGGGTCCGGCCATGTGTCATGTCACACATTCATTTTTTTCTAATTTATTTTTGTAATTTGTTTTTACTAGAATTTAAATAGCTTTAAAAATGATTTTCAAAAATTGTGTGAAACATTTGAATTAGTTTTATGTCAAAATAGCATGGAATGCGTATCTTGTTAATAAATCTGAATTGGGTGCAGCAGGGCAGATATGGAAGGATCTTGAATGGTTTGAAAATCATGTTCGCACCAGCCAATATTTCACTCAAATTGTGAAATATCAAGACATAAAATGTAGCGACAAAGTACGAAGATCATATTTCAACGTTTTACCTTCGAGATTCCTTCCTCCTCTAATCACAATTAACCAAACAACTGATGGACTTTGAGCTTCAGAAAGAGCAGATGCAGATTCTCATAAATTTCCCTTCCTTCTTTGTAGCCCAAACTCTCAAATTTGATGACATTATACCGAGATCAACAGGAGTTTTCAAAGTAACAACCATATGATCTTTATTGTCCATCTTTGCAGACCAGCTTGCTTGATCGAATTTGCAAGGTATGTCACTTATATTTTGCCTCACAAACAATGTTAAAGAAACATACAGGACAACACAGAGCTCGGGCTCAGGAGAATGTGCCCACCGACACTGTTCAAGAATCAACTCAGATAAAACGCATCCGTCCTTAAGAATCGCTTCTAGAAGGCAAAGAGAACCCATGGCAGTTATTGCCAGAAGAGAAAATGCACATTCAGAGGCTGTTGAGTGGCTAGATGAGAACGAGTTGATCTGTCTGCAATTATCCTTCCAGGAAACGATGATGGTGAAAGATTGATGCCAGTCGCAAACTATGGATGAACACATCACATCACCATGGTAAGATGATGTCCAGTGAATTTTTTTGAATTAAACATAATTCATAGGACCATAATAAACAGATTCAATCTAGCACAAGAGTCGGTCAAATAATTTGTCAATCTAGTCTTTTTTTTTATAGTCAAATTGTTTGGCTTCCTTTTTATTATTTAATCACCGTGTGAGGTCAAGTTTCGCTAATTCTTATCCTGTGTCAATAGATGGCATAATCGTAAGATTATCTAAAACTTGTAAATGAAAAGGTAGCAGATAAAATACAAGTATTATATAATTGTTAATGTTATTTTTTGCAATTTTTGTTTTCAAATTCGATCTAGAATTTTAGATTGAATTACTGTTTCATTGAATAACTATGACAACTGTTGACAATTAACTATTCTACTATTAAAGTCATTTTAATAATCTGATAGTTCTTTTAAGTAGGTGTGTACCCGATTTCAGCTCCAGCTCCGGAAAATCCGGATTCCGGCTATTTTTACAAATCCGGCTTCGGCTCCGGTAGGAGTTCACTTCATAAATCCGGCAGGCCGGTAGAGCCCTAATTTATATATATTCATACTGGCTCCTGCAAATCCGGAATCCGGCCATTTTAACAAATCTGACTCCGGCTACGGCCGGATTTCACGTTATAAATCCGGCTACAGCCGGATTTCAAAATTTTGAATCTGGTACATCCCTACTTTTAAGTGGAAATTTTATATTTTAATAAAGTTAAATAGTGAAGTGTACTTTGAGTATTAAATTAAATATTTTAATAAGGAGTTAATTTTTTTTAAATCTCGAAAGTGTGACGTACTTTTTTTTTGGGGGGGGGTCCCAAGATTTGTGACAGTTTGTGACATGGGGGAGGGGGTCAAAAATTGTAAAAAAAATTGCGTGACGTACTTTACGGACGACCACTTATTCACACCCCTCCTCTCGTCACACGTCGTATAAAAATGTTAGACCCTCCTCCAATATGACGTCACAAAGCTTTGCGGGCACCTATTTAAACCCGTATTTTCTTTTTGAAAATGAGCATGTTTCACTTTAGCGTCATTTAATTTTGTATTTAGTGCAAGGCTGCATTCTAATACCGTTACACATGTGAAGCCATTTAAAAAGTCATGAAATACATTTTAAGCAATTTTAAGTGAAAATTTAATGCAATGTTTTGATGTCACGTCACAGTTCTCGAACCCCCTCTCCCTCGTCACAATGTGTGACCCCCTTCCACAGGTACCTGATGTCATTTATGGACGTCACACCATTTTGGGGGGGGGGTACAGTTTGCTAACCATTGTACCAATATTCTTGTCAGTTTCCAAATGTACACCACTCTGTACAACATCCAGCTTTAGCCTCAGACCCAGGGAGAACATAAAATAAATATTATTATTATGTGTCGTCTAATTTTAATGCTTGCATCACAAGAGGACTGTTATATTTAGAGTACCCGAAATTGAAGGGAAATCCCCTACCAGCTTTGCCAAGAATGTCATCCTAAGGTACAGTTGTCATGTAACACAAGGGATTCCCCCGCCCCCCCCCTTTTTTGACGTATTCTGTCCCGAGCAGAAACTTGTCAGATCACAAGCCCATCAACATGTCATCACAATACTATGAACACATTACTAGACAACACAACACATGACAACACAACACATGACAACACAACACATGACAACACAACACATGACAATGCTAAAATACGTCAGATTATTACAAAGCCATAGACACATTAATAGACAACACAACACATGACAATGCTAAAATACGTCAAAGCATTACAAAGCCATAGACACATTACTAGACAACACAACACATGACAATGCTAAAATACGTCAGATTATTACAAAGCCATAGACACATTACTAGACAACACAACACATGACAATGCTAAAATACGTCAAAGCATTACAAAGCCATAGACACATTTCTAGAAAACACAACACACGACAATGCTAAAATACGTCAAATTATTACAAAGCCATAGACACATTTCTAGACAACACAACACATGACAATGCTAAAATGCGTCAAATTATTACAAAGCCATGGACACATTACTAGACAACACAACATATGACAATGCTAAAATACGTCAAATTATTACAAAGCCATAGACACATTTCTAGACAATACAACACATGACAATGCTAAGATATAGCTCAATATCACAAAGCTAGGCTAGATATAAACACATTACAAGGCCACCCACTACTGCATCGCTCGACTAGCATCCCCCTACAAGAATGACAATATTCTTCTCGAAGGACTATTATCACATGAAAGTCGAATACCAAATTCCGAGCACTGTATCCTGGTTGCCTCCTTGGACATGAGTATCTCTGGGTGATGTTATTGTTCACACTTGTCACGCGATATCCATTGAAGACAATGACAAAAGAACGACGACATTTTCCCGGATACGCTGATGATATCCTCCTCCACGTCTTCCTACAGATTTTAAAAAACACCCAAAAAAAAACCCCAAAAAACCCCTAGAAAACCAGCAGTCGTTTTATTTTCAACACGATTTATATTTTATATCTTCATGAATGAAATAAAAACTTTTGAAACGGGTTTTGTCTTTGGTCCTTTTAGTGGAGACCGTCACGGTCCGTGACTCTATTAGTCTGTTGGGTTTAGAGGCAGCCAACGAGAACGCGACCCATCCTTTCATTCGGCGGCTTGTCGACAGGGAGAAGTGCTGTCGTAGGAGGTCATTCCCCTGGATATGGAGATTGTGACATTCATGGATTGATAGAGACACGGGTTGCATCCCGCTTCACCCACTCGCCCGTCAGATGTGCCCCGAATCCCGGATTGTATTCCATCTAATTTAATATAAACTATTATTTATATTACTTTTCAGCTTTTCATTATCGTGTCCTGACTGATAATGATGATAGATTCGAGCAATCAGAGAGGCGAATAGAATAAACATGATCTGCTAGATCAGAACTGGGAAATATACGAGCCAATAGCCGCCAACGGGAACGTAAAGAGCTGCCCGTAAGACCTCTAGGAAACTAATAAAAAAATATGTTTCTTCGTAAAATGTACAAATTTAGTGAATGGTTATCTGTCTAATAAACAACTTTTTAAATATAAAATTAAATAACTTGAAAATAATGCAATCACGGTGCGGTATTGGCCAACTTTAAAAGTATGACCCTTGTAGACAAAACAAACGTATTTATTTATTTTTTTTAAAAATCGAACTAAAGCCATTAGATTCCTTAGAAAAGTATAGGCTACCGCTCAGAGATAACAATACATTTCCACACGGCCACCCGCGTAAAATTAGCTTGAGCATGTTTTCCTCTCCAGGTTCTTCCTGTATTAGTTCCTCAGTGTCGACAATGTCAATATTTGTTTAGGGAGTGGGGCATATTACTTATAAACATGTCACCATGCCCGTCATGAACTCTGTGGTTATTTATTAAACCATTGTGCATAACCAGACGAGGGCACCTAATTGATTTATATATATTTACACACTATAACACACACACACACACACACATATAGCCGTGTAATGTGTTTGGTTTTTTAAAAAATTCTCAGAATAGTGCACTGTCATTTTGGTATTACGTAATCATTACTCTAGCTAGGCGTAGCTGAGGTTTTCTTGTTGTTTTTTTTTACATCAGGGTCGGGTCTATAATTTTTACACCCACCATCCTAATTGATTGTTTCAATATATATATGTTAAAAACACACACACCACCCAAATATAAAATTGTCCCATATAGGTTAGATAAACCCCACTTTCAACAGCCCATTT
Organism: Ampullaceana balthica; assembly: GCA_944989445.1. Lineage (NCBI taxonomy): Eukaryota > Metazoa > Mollusca > Gastropoda > Lymnaeidae > Ampullaceana > Ampullaceana balthica. Next base: position 141,125 of record CALYLW010000998.1, on the reverse strand, counting down.
AATAAATTTTAAAAAAACTTGACTTACATTCGTTTGAGCATAGCCCCCCCCCTCCCCTCCCTTCCCAACCCAAAACCGTGTGCCATTTTCAAGGGCCTCTAAAAATCGGCCATCTACCACAGCTTGTGATTCGACAGCCCTGGTATAAGCGAGGAAAGAAAAAAAAGAAGAGGGGGGGGCGTTTCAAATAATAAAATTGAACTATCCATGTTTCGTGGAATTAGAAACTTTCTTTCTCTGTTTTTTTTTAAAACAGCAGCTTTCAGAAAGTGCGCATGTCTAGACGATGTTAATGTCCTAACGCGATCGCGGGTTTCGATAACTGAATGGTGATGACAAGGGCCAGGAAGCCAGTTGCCAGTTGGGTTTAAGTACTTTCAATGAGGGGACACGCATGAGGGCGGTGGAATCTACGCGCATCAATTTAAGTATGATGGATAGATTAGTTGAGCTCTGAGAGTGTCGTTGACGTGATTTTTAATTCATCAAAGAATTTTTTTAATAGAGTAGGTGATTATTTTTTTGGGGGGTGGGGGGGGGGAGGGGCGTGTGCAGTTGTCGTGTGAAAAGGGGCTTCTGGGAAGTAGTGCGACGGTTGTGTGGGCTATAGAGGGTGGGCGATGGGAAGGTGGGCGATAGAACGTTGGGTGATTGAAAGGGATGTGATAGAAGAGTAGGCAGTAGTTGGGTGGGGGTAAAGAATGCTGTTCTATAGAAGTATAGGCTGTTGTAGAATCTTCAGATCCCTCTGCAGCATTTTATTTTAGTTGCTCAACAATATATTTGAACGTGTCTCCACATCTGACGAACTACCCAAACGTCAGTCAAAGATTACAACCGACTGGTAGGTTGGATCTAACAATTCCAACTCATATCTGGAGTAGCCAGGGTTGGCGCGGCAAGGTGGTGGGTCAAGCTCCATGCGCCCCACTTCCACGAAAAAGTTTTCCCATGAGGACGAGGGTGCCATACGTCAATAAAGGGGAAAGTTCCACACAGGCGAACCGCCCCTTTCTTCCTCCCCCCTACACTTTTTTATTTTCCATAACTGATCATTCCATTTTTTTTTCTCGCAACAAAATAATATTTTAAATTTGTATTGGGTAAACTTTTTTGTTCTCATAATTTTGTAACTGCAGAGAAAGAAGTCAAAGTATCAAACACAATAACTTTAATGACATGAACAAGAGTCTATGTTTGTTTACAAAATATGGGTCAGACTGCAATCCTGCTTATAGATAGAGTAATAGATGGATAACTTGTAAACAGGGTATGAGTGAGCCTGACAGGACGTAATTTCGATACGTCCTGTCAGGCTCACACATACCCTGTTTACAAGTTATCAATCTATGTTTGTTTATAACGACAAGAAAACCTCAACCCCCCCCCAGGCAGGACATTGAAAACAGTTTTTACAGCGCACGATCCATCCCCTAAGCACCCAAATGATAAACGCTTTTCATAAAATTACAAGAATAGTTTGTACCTGTATTCTGCATAGTTCCTTACAGCTCAAGTACACTAATACGCCAATGGATCCCGATGCTGCTAAGACTTTACTGAAAAGCCTAAACATGACAGAGTAGCAGCTAAAGCATGAAAGAGTAGCAGCTAAAACATGACAGAGTGGTGCTAAAACATGACAGAGTAGTGCTAAAACCTGACAAATTAGGAGCTAAAATTGGACAGGGTAGCAGCTGGATGAAAGAGAAACGAATACGACCTGAGAAGAGCAGCAGCTAAAATCACAGAGACGGTTAAACGGCGGGGGATGCGGGGGAGACGAAGTAACTGTTGTATGAATTGACTGCTTTGTGGCGATTACTTCAAAAGTAGGTTACAGGGCTTTCCTAACTGATAAGCCTTTCACTTTTTTACCAACAAATTCTATGGTGTTTCTTTGTCAGTTTTTCACTTTTTTCTTCTTAAGATTTTTTTTTAAAAAAATTACTAGGGGTTCGTGACACGAGGATTAGTGCTACAAAACTGAGTGTCTCTGAAATTTAGAAGTAGCTTTCCCGCAAAATAGTAGAATAAGTAATTTAGAGTTTAAAAAAATGAAGGACACTGTTAAGAGGAAAAATTGTTAGAAACCATGTTATCACTGTTTGTAAGTTGACAGGTAATACATTTTGTGAACACCATTCTCGATACCAGCATTACCAACCCCACATCTACCAGCATCACCAACCCCACATCTACCAGCATTACCAACCCCATATCTACCAGCATCACCAACCCCACATCTACCAGCATTACCAACCCCATATCTACCAGCATCACCAACCCCATATCTACCAGCATTACCAACACCATATCTACCAGCATCACCAACCCCACATCTACCAGCATTACCAACCCCATATCTACCAGCATCACCAACCCCATATCTACCAGCATTACAAACCCCATATCTACCAGCATCACCAACCCCATATCTACCAGCACTAACAAACCCATATCTACCAGCATCACCAACCCCATATCTACCAGCATCACAAACCCCATATCTACCAGCATCACCAACCCCATATCTACCAGCATTACCAACACCATATCTACCAGCATCACCAACCCCACATCTACCAGCATTACCAACCCCATATCTACCAGCATCACCAACCCCATATCTACCAGCATCACCAACCCCATATCTACCAGCATCACCAACCCCATATCTACCAGCATCACCAACACCATATCTACCAACATTACAAATCCCATATCTACCAGCATCACCAACCCCATATCTACCAGCATTACCAACCCCATATCTACCAGCATCACCAAACACATATCTACCAGCATTACCAACCCCATATCTACCAGCATTACCAACCCCATATCTACCAGCATCACCAAACACATATCTACCAGCATTACCAACCCCATATGTACCAGCATCACCAACCCCATATCTACCAGCATCACCAACCCCATATCTACCAACATCACCAACCCCATATCAACCAGCATCACCAACCCCATATCTACCAGCATCACCAACCCCATATCTACCAGCATCACCAACCGCATATCTACCAGCATCACCGACCCCATATCTACCAGCATCACCAACCCCATATCTACCAGCATCACCAACCCAGAATCTCCTTTCCGTACAAAAAGAGGATGGCCCGAACAAGCCATATAGTTGTGTGTGTGTTAATTGGCTGTGCTTCAAATAGGGAGTAAAGAGAACGGATTTGGTTCAAATATCAAATTAAAAGCTTTTAATTATTATCAAAGACGCAAAAGCACATATACTTTTGTTAAATAAATACTTTCTTAAAATGTAAGGTAGCATTTTAGTTTTATGTTCTTATTACGTTTTTTCAGGTTTCTTTTTATAAATGTTAAGTTTTGTTGGATTTTTTAATTACTTAATTTTAGCATTATACGTTTACATTTATTATTACGCTCAAGTACTTTGCAAATTTTTTTATTTTTTATTATTTTTTGTGTTATAATAGTTGTTTTCCATTTACGAACTAGTTTCCATTGATTTTTTCCTTTTTTCTTTGACATACTTTACATTTTTCTGTGGAAAGACATTCTCCAATTAGTTTCACATTTTTGCAATTTCTCTTAGATCTTTTTTGTAGGATTCGGTATCTTGTTCTGACTTAATTGTTCTATAGATTATATAATCATCAGCTAATAACCTATTATTCCCCTGATAATAAGCTGTTGGGTAAATCATTTATGTAAATTAGGAAGAGTAGGGGACCTACTTCTTGTGGAACTCCTGAGTTAACAATTATGCATTGTGCTGATTTAGATCCATTAATGTTTACATTTTTTCTCTGCCTATTAGGAAATCTCGAATCCAATATTGTAAGGGACCAGAAATGCCAAAAGGTATTTTTTTTAGAGTAAACTAGAATGGTGAACTTTGGCAAATGCTTTTGAGAAGTCTAGTAATTTTGTACCTCTATTATTATTTGGTAATTCGTCTATTAGAACAATTTATTGAGCTTCACAGGATCTGTTTTCCTAAAGACGTGTTGATGTGGGCACAGGACATAATGTTTGTCTAGGTGATTAACTATGCTACTATATATTATTATGTGTTCTAGTAATTTAAAAGTAATGCTATAGGACTATAGGTCAATGGTGGCCAAACCAAGGCTCGCGAGCCGCATGCGGCTGGCTCTTTTGCAGGGGTTGGCGAACGTTTTAGCCCATTACCCCAAAAAATAAAATTTTATGTTGCCGTTACCCCCGAAGGCGCGAGGTCCTGCCCACGCCACTGGGGCGTTCTGTTCTGGGAGCGTTGAAAGCCAACGGGTCTAAGGCTAAGCACCAGTCAAAAGTGCATCTGTTGAGTTTAGAAGCCTGACAAGTGTCTAAAAATGACCCGAACAAGGTTATGGGCGTGATGCAATTATAAAAGTTAGCAATCGAATATAATATTACAGTTTTTAACGGTTATAAGTCTTACGACCCTTGCCATTCTAGATACAAATTTATACAAATAAACACAAATTACTTTAAAAATAACATAAATTATAAATTTAATATAAATTAATGACATCAAGTTTTTTCTTATTTCAATCTCATTACAGTTCAGTTTTTTTTTAATGAGGTTGTTTCATTTTTGACAATATTCCATCGAAATTTGGACTTTTTGATGTCAGGGCAAGTTGTATTCTGACTTCAGGTTCCAATTGATTTCGCAGCTTTGATTTATTTTCACTAGAGTGGAAAACCCTTGTTCACAAAGGTACGTTTTAGCAAAAAGCAGAAACGTCTTGACGGCCTCCTCATGTGCAGTGTTGAAAGCCTTTGCAGCATATGACATCCAAAAATGTGTCAGATCTGCTTTGTTTTCAAATTCAATACGTGCCTCAATATTAGACTGAAGCTCAAGAAGTGCCTCTGCCAACCCTTGAGTCTCATCTGGTACATTCTCAATGTCACATCGAAATGGATCTACAACCCAACTGATTTATGCGAATCAATAACTGGAAAGCAAACACTGTGTTTTCATTTGCGGCTAACGTACAATACATGAAAGCAGGATTACGGGAAGAATTACAAACCAGGTTTAATGACCCATAGTGCTTCCATGCGGCTCTCAACAATTTTATATATATATTTTTTTAAATTCTTTCAGTTCTGGCCACCCATGCAGACAGAAAAGCTTAAATAATAATTATTCTTTCTGCGCTCTTCCTCTTTATCATGCTAAAGCTGACACCGAAAGCTATTTCAAATGAGATTGGTGAACAAATTCCGTGGAACACTGAGCGGAGACCAATAAAAAATTGTGCAAACAATAAACCTTCACCAAATAACGAGGTGGCTTGCGAGTAACAAGATCATTTTCAAATCCTTAAAAAAGCATATTTTAAAAGATATGCCTAAAGTGCTCTGAAATGCAGAAAGTAAATAAAATATATCTATGAATTTCGCAAAGAACGAGTGTGCAAAGTGAAGATAATCACTTTTTGTAGAAAAATAATGATTATTCTTACTTAACCTTTACAAAAAAATGTAAAAATGTAGTTTTTGAAAAAAATTATTAATGTTTAAAACTATTTCATGCACTTACATGTTTCGTTTCTCTGCTAAATATATGCAAGATATTTTAAATCGCTTTCTAATTCTTTATGATTTTTTATGAGCATATTTTAAATAATGAGTTTTTTTTAAAAGGTAGATATTTGCTCTCCTTGCTGTCAAAGGCTGTTCATGTTATTAGCTGGAAAAATCGTTATTTCAGCACCGGTGCACATTGATGCATGAAGGAATCTCCGATCTCAATTCTTTTTATAACGTTGCAATAATACTCTTCTGAATTCCATAGAGCAGTTCTTTTCACGTCGATCGCCAATGCTGTTCAGATTGTATTACACATATACAGCCTTCTCGATTCGCCTGTTACCCACATAAAAGACAGCAACTACATTTTTAGCGGAAATTGTAATCCCCGCCGATTATTGTAAAAATTTGAGTCGTCTTAAGATTACAACCCACTGAGGTAAATAATATTTTTTTCTGTGCGACCTTGGCCTCAGATTTCAAGTAATGTGCTGGATAGTTTTATTTATTGGGAAATCGGGCTTAACAACAAGGGCGAGGTCATCTGCTGCAGGTTAGTAGGTCACAGCAAGTGTTTGCTTGCAAGAAACTGAACACAGAAAATGTATTCACAATCACAACATTAAGCCCATTACAATCAGAAAATACAAACTATTTAATTATACTTTATTGTTTCGCATTTTTAAATGGGCATAATTTTATTTTAAAAAATTTAAAATCGTCTCAAATTCGATAATTTACAATCGCACCTTCAATGAAACTTAAATTTTTGTTAACGTTGTATTTTCTACTTCTTAAGAATGAGAAACTCAACATTGCTGAGGATTTAGCACACAAAGGTCAAGATACACTTCAGTTTCACTAAAGTCGAAAATTAAGATACGCCACCGTTTGCTATAAAGTCGTAATGGTGGCCACAACACACTTTACTTAAGGCACTTTATACAAGTTGTAAAGTAAGATAAAACTCACTTTACTAAAATCGTGAAGTATGAAATAAATGTAATATATGAAATGCATATAACTAATGTGACCAGACGTCTCAATTTAGGCGGGACAGACCCGATTTCAGACCTCATGTCCCGCTGACCCTCGCTTGTCCCGGCGGGACGCCCGTTTGTCCAGCTTTTTTCAATACAATGTACTTTATTTGATAAAATGAATACAATTAGTTTTATTGTGATTTTGGGTAAGAATGAATTAATATTTAATTGAAGTTTCAAAACAGTGATTTTTAAAATAAATTTAAATTGCTTTATTATTAGCTAAGCCGATTAGTGTCTCCCTTTATGTGGTTATTTACATTTTACTCCTTGATACGGCTTTCCCGTGACTTGTCGGCGATCCCGATACGTAAGGTGACCTGACGTCCCGATTTCAGACTTCATGTCCCGCTAAAGTAACCAGACGTCCCGATTTTTCCAGGTAACATGCCTTATGTTTGGTAACATGCCTTATGTTTGGTAACATGCCTTATGTTTGGTAACATGCCTTATGTTTGGTAACATGCCTTATGTTTGGTAACATGCCTTATGTTTGGTAACATGCCTTATGTTTGGTAACATGCCTTATGTTTGGTAACATGCCTTATGTTTGGTAACATGCCTTATGTTTGGTAACATGCCTTATGTTTGGTAACATGCCTTATGTTTGGTAACATGCCTTATGTTTGGTAACATGCCTTATGTTTGGAAACATGCCTTATGTTTGGTAACATGCCTTATGTTTGGTAACATGCCTTATGTTTGGTAACATGCCTTATGTTTGGTAACATGCCTTATGTTTGGTAACATGCCTTATGTTTGGAAACATGCCTTATGTTTGGTAACATGCCTTATGTTTGGTAACATGCCTTATGTTTGGTAACATGCCTTATGTTTGGTAACATGCCTTATGTTTGGTAACATGCCTTATGATTGGTAACATGCCTTATGTTTGGTAACATGCCTTATGTTTGGTAACATGCCTTATGTTTGGTAACATGCCTTATGTTTGGTAACATACCTTATGTTTGGTAACATGCCTTATGTTTGGTAACATGCCTTATGTTTGGTAACATGCCTTATGTTTGGTAACATGCCTTATGTTTGGTAACATGCCTTATGTTTGGTAACATGCCTTATGATTGGTAATGTTTAGTAACACGGCTTATGATTGGTAACAAGGCTTATGTTTTTCAGCATGCCTTATGTTTGGTACAAACAATCTGGTAGAACATGAATGTTTATATTATTTGTCTCTCAGTCCAAAAGCTTTAGCTTATGGAGTATAACTTTCAAGCCCCGATTCAAAACTAATACCGCCTCTTCAATTATGTCAGATGGCTCTGAGTACGAGCTTCTTTACAAAACGAAGATGTCACCTTTCATCAAAAGGTCTCAAATAGATTATATAGAAAATATATAACTGTATGTATATAGCACACGTATAACAGGAATTCGTGTATTTTTAGAATTAGTCCTCCAGGGTCTGCAAAAGTCACGTAATCCCATTTCGTCGATAAAAACTCTGCAATTGGACATAGAAACGAGTGACGTGGAATGAAGTCACTCATAATTTGAGCTCCAATTACATCCTAGTGTTCTATTGACACAGAGAAAATGGAGAAAAAAATGTCTCGTATTAAGCCCTTCTTAAAAACGCTCATTCCTCTTTCATTCCCTTGTTATACCTACGGGTAATTTTTAGTGGATTTATAAATGTTTACATCTTTCAATCCCCATCCCCCACCTGTTTCTTCCCCCTCACACACACACACACACACACTACATATATTTAAAAGTTTAATAGAAATTTACGTCTTTCAACGTTTTCTTCTGATTAAAAAAAATATATAACTATTAAAACTAACAAAATATAAAAAATCAGTACCCCAGTTTTCACATGGTCTGCAAAAGACAATAACAGGTATTAAGATTCAAAATGAGTATTTAATTTTGTCAAAACGAATTCTAAAAAGAGCAGTTGTTCTCAAACCGGGATCCACAATAATTTCTAGAGGACAGAGAAGCTGTTTTTTAGGGCAGTATGAAAGGGGATGTCACTTCTTATTGGATGTTTAGGTTATTTGTGATTGCTGCCGCTGGCTGCTATGTCCCCATTAGAAGTGCGGTTTAGTTCATTGAGTCGCGGAATTTTCACTAGTGCTTTGAGGACCACTTGTACGTTGATGTCCTTTGGAAACTCTGCTGCTTTCTACTTACTTGGAATTCATTCATCAACTGTACGTCGGATGTTAAGAGCAACCGTTACTCTGAAATTGTTCAATTATTGTAAAGTAAAGACAAAATTGGAGAAGTTTTCCTTACGTTATTGCTGAAGCTCCTAAAGTCTGTGTGTTAATTTGTAGAACGTTAAAGGGTATGGAATAAATTGGTTGAACATTCCACATGCCTTGAAACATTCTTAATGAGAACCTAGAGTTTCTCATTTCTCATATTATAACTTATCCCTAAATTTCAGGGGACACTATTGAAATAGTTATACATTATAAGTTATTAAAGACTGGAAGCAATAAAAATGTTGATTTGTTTTACTGGATGTTATTTTCTGCAAATGAATAAAAAAAACAACATTTTTTTATTAGTTAACAGGGGCATAGCTAGGAGGGGGTCCAAATTCGAAAGTCAACCAGGGCCCCAAAAGGAGTGTCCGAAAAATTATTTACATTAAATATTACGCCACCGCCATGTTTTTTTACTTTTTTACATACTGCCAGGGATTAGGTTACAATTTAAGGCATGTCATTATATATGTTCCGTATACAATGAAAATAAAATCTTTTTTTTTCGTTCCCATTCTATATGAATGGCATCAGCTTGATACATGTTTGAGAACCTGTGTACTACCCTGATAACCAAAGTAATTCAACACCGTCAACTAATTTTACATGTCCTAACTACTCCTAACTTACAGTAATTATGTCTCGCTTGCTGGAAAGAAAAAAATATACGTTCGTTCTAAATAAGTGTGCATTCGGGTCTTCCCGGGACTGGAAACTTGCCCAAGACAGAATTTTTTTTATGGTCTACTGCGTGAGGACAATTGTATAAAACAAAACCCCCAAATCTCGATCTTTCGTAGAAGTCAACTGTCTTTATCCCCACTTCTTTTCTTGGAAAGTTTCCCTTTATCTCTAAACAGTTCAGTTTACTATGTTTAGATTTCTTGTTGGTCCTAGCAAAAAAAAAGAAATATACAATTACGTTTATTCAGAGGCGTCACTAGGGTTGGTGTCACCCGGGGCGGTAGCTCATGGTGTCACCCCTTCATGACTGAAGGGGCCGTCCATAAATGACGTCACGCGAGGTTGCCGATTCTTATCCCACCCTCCCCCAGCGTCATAATTTGTCAAAAAAACTTAGACCCCATCCCTTTTTTACAATATGATGTCACAAAGCTTTGACACCACTCCCCCAAGCCGTATTTTCTCAATAAAAATTAACATGTTGCAAAATATTTTTGTCATTTAAATATGTATTTAGGGTAAGTCTGCACTGTAATATCGTAACACGCGTGAAGTCATTGAAAACGTAATTAAATAAATGGTAAACAATCAAATATTTAAGTGGAACTTTTATTTAAAGTTTCGCGTTTTTGATGTGACGTCCCGTTTCTTAAACAGTCCCTTCCTAGTACCACATCGTCACAGATGCGTGACCCCCCCCCCTATGGCGGATTAAAAGGGGGGTGCTGAACGGGCAAAAGCCCCCAATAATTTAAGGGCCCCCAAAACTTTTTATGAACTATAGTGTATAATAAAGATGCAGGCCATTATGTTTGTACGAATCCCTGAAAATGCCTTGGACAGTCATACGGCAATGCTGCAAATGAGTAGGAAGTATAACGGAGACCAGGCTATTCTTCGTGAGAAGTACATTGAAGCTCATTATGTGCCGTGCACAGCTCATTCCTTTAATTTGGTTGGGAAAAGAGCAGCAGGTTGTCCTACTGCGGTCAGATTTTTTTGTCTTCTGCAAAATCTTTATACCCGACTTGTTGCATCTACTCATCGTTGACAGGTACTTCAAAAACATATGAAACTGATACATGCTAACAAAGCCTTGTCTGACACAAGATGATCAGCCTGACATGATGCTGTAAGGTATGTTAATAACTCATACCATGAGAATATCGCAGCACTGGAAGAATTAGCAACGAATGAAAATCAGCCACGTGACTGCCGACTTGAAGAAAAAGGATTTCTAAAGGAAATTGAACAACTGGAAGTCGCTATTTTACTTGAAATTTGGGAAACAATTTTAGAAAGGAAGTCTCTCATTGAGTTTGTTAAAAAATAGCATTCTTAATTGTATCCCCTATGAAGACAAAGGAAAGGAAAAGTCCGTGTTAAAAACAGTGTAAACAATCTTTAATACTATCAAACAAAAAAGAAAGCGTCAGTTTGATAAAGGGACATCAACAAAGCAGTATTCTCCTGGAGACAAAAATTCAAGACTGAGGTATTTATGGTAATAATTGACAAACTTTCTTAAGCCCTACAACATTGGTTAGGGGCATATAAATAGGTTTGTAAGAAAGCGGCCAGAAAGCCAAATTTCTCATGGATGTATTTATATGCCCCTAACCAATGTTTTAGGGCTTAAGAAAGTTTGTCAGTTATTACCAGAAATACCTCAATCTTAAGAAAGTTTGTCAATGATTAAGGTTAGGTTTGTAAGAAAGCCAAATATCTCATGGATGTAACTGAGCTCAGAACTTTCGCCACACGATGTGCAGCAGCCAAGTTAATGGAATAACATTCAAGTGATTTCGAAGAAGGGGTCGGGTAAATCCGAAGCAACCGTTTCGCCCCCCTCAATTTACAAGCAACGCCATCGAGCGGTGCCGGTTTAGGGCCAGGAGCGCCAGTACGGATTAGCAAAAAGGGCCGCGAAGACCGCGTTGGACGCCAGCTCTGAGGAAACCTTCCAGTGGGGGTTGCACCCTAGGTAGGTCTTTGATGATCCCCCGGTCTGCGGCGGTCCTAACCATGGAGACCCGTGTGCTTTGCCGGGATGGCGCCAAAGTGGTAGCGGGTCGTAGTAGGGAATTCCACCACCTCCTTGTGAGGGCAACTTAGTGGGAGACATCTTTGACTCTATGTCCTGGATGCCCAGGTGGCCGCTTCAGAAGCGACCGCTTTGGGGGGGGGGTACTCAGCTGTTACGTCCCTTTGGTGGCCAGATGGCTAAGGGGGTCTTCAGGGAAGACCCATAAAGAGCACTAGGCTCGGGGCTTCTGATTTTCTTCCACATGTAGGTTCATGAGTGATTTCGAAGAATGCTTACCTTCAGAATTAGTCCAATTTTCAGAACTCTTAAAAAATTTATTGTCTAGCCCCAGGCTCAGGGTAAGGAAAAGGAATTAGCACAAAGCGAAGCTCAAAAAACTTGCATAGAGCTAAAAGTTTTGCTGCGTTTGAATCAGCTATATTTCACACATTCCTTTACAAATGTACACATCGCACTTCACATCTATCTTTCAATGATGACATTAAACTGCAGCTGAGAGCGATCCTTTTCAAAGTTGAAAAGAATATATAATGAGTTAGAATTTGCATGGGACGAAAAAGACTGAATATGCTCTCTCTAATGAGCATTGAAAAGGAACTTGTAAGCTTACTCAGCTTTATTGACTTGATTGAAAACCTCGCCATTTGAAAAATTCGCAAACGAAAGTTGTAGGTGGAAATAATAATCATACTTATTTTTCATTAATTTTTGTTATTTCAAATAGAGAAAACAATTCGTTACCTCATGAAATTTGTTTTCTTAAAATACGGAATAACGCGTAAAACTATTCTTTACGGGGGCGCGTTCGTAAGCACTAAACGGCGTAAGTCGGGATGGGACCGTCGTAACCGGAGGACTACCGGTATATAAACATGCATATCTATGCTTTCACGCCTTTAATAAATATATATGTAAAAATATTAACTCAAAGACATTGAAATCATAATTTTCCTCAAGAAAAACATCAACAAAGAAAACCCATCTTTCAAATATTATTTTTTTTGTGATAAAAATCGTATCCCCCCACCCCACTGTGGAGGAGGGAGTCGTGAGGTGGGATTCGTTCATGCTGTCAGTGTGTCCAAGCCCAAATGGCTTTATATCTTTTAAAACAGAAGACACTGCCTCTATAATTCCAGCCTTTTTAAAAGATCTCTCTGCTGCGAATATTTCTTTTCTTTTTTTCCTAATTTGTTTTATTGTTGTTCGTGTGTTGGGACAGTTTTATTATTGCAAGTTAACTGATATTTTTTTAATAAGAATTTTCGCGTTTAACATATTTCATTGTATTTCTTAATTTCTTTCTAGATTAAAAAATGTTTCATCTTTTGTTTTCTGACATAAAATCGTACACAGTAAAATTTTAGGCTCGGGTGTCACCCCCTGATGGGTGTCACCCGGGGCGGCCCACCCCCCCGCCCCCCCCTAGTGACGCCACTGCGTTTATTAACTTAGAAATATACCATTACGTTTATTAACTTAGAAATATACCATTACGTTTATTAACTTAGAAATATACCATTACGTTTATTAACTTAGAAATATACCATTACGTTTATTAACTTAGAAATATACCATTACGTTTATTAACTTAGAAATATACCATTACGTTTATTAACTTAGAAATATACCATTACGTTTATTAACTTAGAAATATACCATTACGTTTATTAACTTAGAAATATACCATTACGTTTATTAACTTAGAAATATACCATTACGTTTATTAACTTAGAAATATACCATTACGTTTATTAACTTAGAAATATACAATTACGTTTATAATTATTAACTTAGACATAATGAATGATTTATTACTTAATTTTTTTAAATTAAAAAAAAAGTAACCTATGCTTCAATTGTAGCGATAAAGGGTCAACAAAAAATCTAAGTAATGTAGAGGGATCAGCCGAAAAGAAATTGATCAGATTCCCGCTGGGTGACCAAGAACCAGCAAACATTGTTGGACTAGGGTTTGTTAAAATATCTAATCGGACTATTTGGTCGGATTTTCAGAATCAAGTATTCCTTTTGATCACAAGTCTAAAAACTACAACATCTCGTGGTTAAATGTATAATATCCGATAAAGACAATATAAATTATAAATAATGTATTTTACCGACATTCCAAGTTAATTGTTTTGAAAAATGTACATTATAAAATAATGTTTTTACCCCATATGTGAAAACATGCAGTTAGCATTATTAAGACTCGATAAAATTTAGTAAGTGAAAAACGTGTCTATTTTCACTTTAACTTTTAGCATGTCTCCCAATAAGGAGTTAAACTAAGCAAAACAAGAGGAAGAAAACAATATATGAAAATATCTTAAATAAATGTCTATGCAAAAATATTTTCATTATGAACAGTTATTGTAATTGAATATTTAAATTTAAGTTTCGAAACATTTTCATTTCCAATCCTTTGGCTACATAAAGTGTTCATGTCCACAACTCCTGTCTTCGTCTGCACAATGCACTTATATTAAATTCAAATTATTCTCTTCTTTTTAAATACTTTATATTAACTCGTGGTGTCTGGTTGCGCCCTTGTCGCCAAAACTTTGGATCGATTTTTAACCCACTTCCTCGTAAGCTAGCGAGCTGAAATTTAGCAGGCGGTTTTGTGCCAACGATAAAAACTATATATCAAAATTTCAGATGGATCGCATGTACCGTCATTAAATTATTGAACTTTTAGATTATTTTATTTATTCCTATGTATCATGTTATTTTTTGAGATAGAGCGTCGCGGTGCGTTATATATTGAACAACCTTTCTGTCGCGCAATAAGGTGCGCATTTTATTGACAACACTTTTTATAAACATATTCCTGATCGGTGCGCATTATATTAAACATGTTTTACGACACAACTACAATTTTGTATTTTTGGATGGTCTTGCGCTGCGTATTGTAATGAACATTCTTTGAGTTACTTCTCGTACATAAAGGATTTATAGTCAAAAACTTGGGTTTTTTACGGGGTTTTAACAAAAAATCCTTTATATGAACTCGTGGTGTCTGTTTGCGTGCCGAAAAATCTTTGGATCGATTTTTATCCCATTTCCCCGAATGCTGGCGAGCTGAAATTTTGTAGGAAGACTCGTGCCGATGATAAAAATGATGTTTCAAAATTTCAGATCGATCGAATATACCGTAATTACATTAATCAATTTTTAGATTATATTTTTAAATCCTTCATATTAACTCGTGGCGTCTAGTTGCTTGCTTGCCTACCAAAAAAAACAACGTTGGATCTATTTTTAACCCATTTCCCCGTATCATATCGAGCGGAAATTTTGAAGGCGGACTCGTGGCGACGATAAAAATGATGTTGTAAAATTTCACATCAATCGCATGTACTGTATTTAATTAATGAATTTTTAGATTATCTCTATGTTTCTCTATGTAGCTTGTAAATATTTATGCTTGTCTCAAAAATAAAGGATATATAGTCAAAAACATGGGGGTTTTACGTTTTATTTCATTTTTGACAGAATTAGTTGGGTTTTTTGTTTGTTTTTTTTAATTTAAAAAATTCTTTTAATAGACGACTTTCGCCATCCTTGCGTTTCCAAAAAATTTTTTCAAAATGTTATTTTCTTTCTACACATCTTAAGAACTTTTAAACTGTTAACTTTTTTTCATGTGTTTAGAATTGTCTTTGAAAGACAGTATTTTTAATCTGTTGCAGTATGGTTTTATGTTGTCGTATATGTGACTTTCGTTTTGTCGATTTGTTCTTTCTCGAGCAGGCTTGATATAGCCTAAACAAAAAAATTATCCCCCCCCCTTTCGCTTACCGTAACTCTTAATGTATGCTTTAGGAAAGAAGTCGGTAAACGTTTTGTGGAGCGAATTATTTCGGCAACTAAACTCTACAATTTAAATGGATAGTTTTATATTTTCAAATATTTAGAGCTTCAGGGGCTAACCATTGAAATTTATTCTGAAAGGGTCTCGGTGAGTCATAAAGATTAGAATCCCTGGCCTTGTTAAATTAAACACTGTTTCCACTAGTGTTTGGTTCCATATCTAAAGCGCCATATTTCACCACACTTTTATCATTTGAAATATTATCCTAGCCATGTCGTCAAGGCGGAGATATGTATTTGGTCATGTGATTATCAAAGTCGCAACACACATCATTCTTCCTTCCACCAACACCATGAACAAAACCCACAGCTACAAGCGTGTTTCTTTGTATGCGAGTAGGAGACCGGAGAATACAAAGAAAAACTGCTGGGCTCCATTCATAACTTCAAAATAAAGGTTTTACACACAATTTTTTTTTAAAACAGCGTCTCATTCATAAGTTAGTGAATGGAATACGGGCAGATTTGACGATGTCTGGTTGTGAAAACTGGGCTGGGGTGGGGACAAGGAGCCCGTCCACCAGGATATGCTGTTAACATCAGGTCGTTCTTTCAACAAAAGTCCCTTCAATCAGCAGCTGATGCATGCAATGTTCCAATAGATGGTCGAGATAAGGATTGCAGTCAATTATCACGTGGTCGTTTGAGTGTTTCCCTTTAATAACACGCCTTAATCAGACGCTGGCCTTAGGAAAAAGGTTTTAGAGCGTTGTAGAGTTCTATATATTGAGGAGAAGAATTTTTCAGCAGCTGCGAGACAGGGCGGAAGATATTCTGGGCCCGTCCCCGAGGAGCTCTACTCTTGCGTCACTAAATCGGTCAACCGGTTGCAGTCCTTCTGTAAATAGAACGATGAATTGATTACGAAAGATCTCCAACAGTGTTGATGTACCACAAACATTTTCCCTATCGGTTATCGTAATTTATTTTAAACGTTATATTTTGATTTGCTATATTTTTGTTAACAGAGCACTCGAGTTACCAACTATTAGATACTCATGCACTCTTAACAAATCGTGAACCGTTAGATAGTCATTTTCACGTCATTTTTTTGTAATCACTAGGTGATAATAATATAAATGTTCGTGTATAGCACTACCCCCCACCCACTTTTCCCCACCTTTTATCACCCGTGGACCCAAATTTCACAGCAAAATACAAATTTGAGAGCAACTCTAAAATAACTAAAAGTTCAAGTCAAGTTTCGTTGAAACTGATAACGCAGTTTTCTAATGAGTATTTGCATTCTCAGCGCCGAAAATATTTCGGCGTCACCATAGTCGCACCGCAGGCCCGTCGCAAGGGGGGTGGGAGAAACGGGACTCAGGTCCGGGGCACATTCCCGCTTGATTTTTTTTAAGCTGGGGTCGTGTGCGTCAGAGGTAGAGAGGCACGCACATACCCAGTTGTCGGGAGTTCAGATATTTCATGCGGCTGTCCTGCTATAGGTAAACACAGATAAACTTGTACAAATAGGTCAACATTTCTATACTTCGGGTTACGAACGCTTCAGGTCGCGTACAAATAGTACAATACAGGTTTCCAACAACTTCTTCATTTTCTCGGTTAATGCACAGTACCTTGGGTTTCGAACAAAGGTGAGAGAGAGAGAGAGAGAGAGAGAAAGAGAGAGAGAGACTTGAGAGAGACAGAGAGAAAGAGAGAGAGCATTGTGGAGGTTGTGTTCTATACAAATGAAAACCACGTCTAACTTTGTGTAGCGCTAGCTTAGTATCCTAGTTTTGGACGCGTGCGAAACCTCCCTTTGATTGCTCTTATTGATTGTCAATCTTGATTGACATCAGTTTGGTCTGATGTAGAATTTAGGACCTTGGTAGATGAACTCTTGCTTGAGTCTTGAGAACATTCGGCTAGGGTAGAAGGATAAAAACTCTTGGTAGAGTCATAAAAACTTTCACTTGAGTCCTCAGTTAGACACTCTCTGGAGGTAGACCTCTTCTCGGAGCACAAGGATCTCTGTGAATAGTTCATAAAACTACCAGTCGAAGTGGTAACTTGGCTGGAGTCGGTCGAACTAGCCTTGCTGTTCCTGTTTAAACTCATTGCTGAGTCAGAACAAACTTTTGATAAGTTTGTATTAACATCTGGGGAAGAGTAGACTTTCTTGGCCTTTAGAGACTTGTTACCAGAACTGCAGGTACTTGTACATGCCGCTATCTTGTGTGAGGTATTTGGATGAGTGGGCTTGTCAGTTTTCTTCTTCAGTTTCCAGCAATCATCCCTGGAGTGTCCATCTTTCTTACAATAAGAGCAAACTGCTTTTGATGTAATCTGCTGCTTGGTGCTAAACGGGTTTGACTTTGTTTGATGTTGACCTCCAGTAGTAAATGATGTTCTATGCTGTTTGTCAGATTTCGTGTCATATGGACCTTTCGCTAATTCGTGAGAGATGATGTATTCATCGGCTAACACTGCTGCCTTATGCACGTCATCTTCGCTACGGTCAGCAAGATGTGTCCGGATGTCTACAGGAACACAGTTCTTGAACTCTTCCATGAGGATTAGATTTTTCAGCTTGCCGAAGTCAGCGTTGATGTCCTTCGAGTGCAACCACTTGTCTAGAAGTTTTTCCTTTTGGTGGAGGAACTCTACGTGGGTTTGGCCATTGCGTTTCGAGAGCTCCCTAAACTTTTTTCTATATGCCTCGGGGACACATTCGTATGCTTTTAAAATGATATTCTTTATCAGATTAAAATCATTACGCTGCTCAGCCGTCAATGACGAGAAAACCTCGGCTGCCCGACCAGTCAGGACTCGTTGCAACAATGTCGACCACAAATTTCTCAGGTATTTTAAAATTAGTCGCAGTTATTTCAAGCTGCACAAAATATTGGTCGACTTCTTTTTCAAAAAAAAGTGGGATTATATGTGCATATTTTAGTGCATCATAGTCCTGACAGGTAAGAGTCGAAGATCTATTTTCCATTGCCATTTTATTACTTGCAATTTCCATTTCTTTTAACCGTATTTGCAATTCCTTATTTGCCTCTAATTCTAGTAGTTTTAGCTCTTTTTCTTTTTCCAACTCTAGTTGTTTTAGCTTTATTTGGAGCTCAGTGTTAGAGTCAGTATGTGGTTCTATCGAGTCAAGGTTATCTTCTGATAAGAGATCTTCGTTTACTAAATGTATCACAATCAGATCTCTTATTGTTTTCTTTAGAGCAGAATTAGAAACTTCTATTTCTAACTTTTTAGCAATGGAAAACAGTTCCTTTCTCGTACATTTGTCCAAGGCCTCCACAGAAGGCTCATTTAAATTAAATTCCATTATGACACAAAAGTTATACGCTAACTAAACACAAAATTTAGGTTTAATGAACTTATAGAGTCTTATATCTAAATTTACTAATAGGTATCGTGTAAAAAAAACTCTAAGTCAGTTACGTGTATAATGTAATACCAAGTAAACAAGTTAAAAGTTTACAAATATGGTTCAAATAGGAAAAATTTCCTAATCACGGACGACGCCACCAATTATGTTACGTCCGCAAGGGTTATGGACTCTCTCACTTACAATAAAGTTGAGAGAATTGATTTAATGGCTCGTTTCGCACGGCACGTAACACAAAAAGAAACAATTAAACACACGATACCTTGTGGTTAGGAATGAATAGTATAATTAGTTTAACTCTAAACCTAATATAACAATGTCCAATAATAACATAAGCTAATACTGTAAAAGGATAAAAACTCACAACAATAGCCGATAGCGTTTACAGAATGTTAACAGGTAACAATAGTGACTAGTACTCTGCTCTGGCGGTGAAGGCAATTGCTCTCTCTCTCTCTAGTTCCCTCCTCTTCTATCCTCTCCATGCCCCTATATATATAAAAACCAATCGAACTTTCTCGTTCTAGAACGTAATGTTTCTCGCAATTAAGCTGATCGAGAAAGTTCCAGGTAAATCGATGTAAACAACCTAAGGGTCAGATGGGTGGAGCCAAACACGCTGAGGTCAGCTATGTACCCTTGACCTGTCAAGACTTGAATAGAGAGGTGGGGCACGGTGATAAATTACATGGACCCGTGGCATCCCTACGCATTCATGGCAAGTGGGGAGAGAGGAGAGGGGGTGGAGGTAGTACCTAACAATGTCTCTCCGTGCTTATTGTGATGGAAATAAAAAAAGTATTATAAACATATTTTAACAAACATAGTATTTGGATATCAAGTCTTGAGCGACTCCCCAGTTTCTTGAATGAGTTCACATGGGATTAAAGTGTGTTGGCCAAATGAAACTAAGAGCAGTAACTTTTTGAAATATACTAGAAATCTTTTTTTAAAATTAAGTTTGTGTCTTAAGTTAAAGTTTCAATTTAAAGTATTTAATTAAACCTTCACTCGTGGGAGATGCTGATCTTCTATCGAGCGCCTCCCCAGCCGGCGGATAGGGGAAAGCCCACCAGATATGGAGGGTACCGGGGAAATAAAATACCCGGGATGGACCAAAATCAGCCCTACTGCCTTGTAGGAAGTGGAGGGATCCACAAAGGCTAGGGACCTTACCCGAACAAAGGCGGCTAGCTACCCATTGAGCTGTAAGGGGCAACCCCCCAAGTGGTTGTGCGCAAGGCTAACAACCCTGCCATGTAAAAAAATCATAGTTACAAAAACACCGAAAAGAGTAACAAAAGACATATCAGTCCTGGGAGAGGATGGATTCCTTGAGGAGGAAAATATGACGCCATATAGTGAAAGCCAAAACCTGGAAGCTATTAGGCCGACAACCGTCATTTCTACCAGGACTACCACCGTCATTGGAGCTTGGAATGTCTGCACCATGTACGAGGCTGGTAAAGCTGCACAAATAGCCGCTGAGATGAGGAACTATAAGCTCACCATTCTCGGAATTAGTGAAGCAAGATGGACTGGATGGGGACAGAAGAGATTAATCTCAGGACAGATGGTGTTATTTTCGGGATACGAAGAAGACGATGCCCCACATACCCTGGGTGTTGCTATGATGCTATCAAGGGCAGCACAAGGAGCACTCATTGGATGGGAGGCCCATGGACCTAGAATTCTTTTAGCAACCTTTCGAACAAAGAAACGTAGCATCAACCTAGATGTTATACAATGCTACGCACCAACTAATGAAAGTGATGAAGGAGACAAAGAAGAATTCTACAATAGAGTAATGACCATAGTCCAGGGTCACCCACGGAGGAACATAGTCATTCTCATGGGAGACTTTAATGCCAAGATCGGCAATAGCAACACAGGGTACGAAGAGTTTATGGGACAGCAAGGGATAGGCGAGATGAACTAAAATGGTGAGAGGTTTGCGGACCTATGTGCCACAGCAGACCTGGTCATAGGGGGAGTATTTTCCAGCACAAGAGGATTCACAAAGCTACATGGGTCTCACCGGACATGAGAACGATGAACCAAATAGACCATGTATGTATTTGTAAAAAATTCAGGCGATCTCTCCAAGACGTACGTGTTAAGAGGGGAGCTGCTGTTGCCTCAGATCACCATCTTCTTGTGGCCAGGATGAAATTAAAACTAAAGAGACATTATACCGAGCAAACAGCATACAGGACTCGGTATAATACCTCCCTCTTGAAGGACCAAGCCAAAAAGGAAGAATTCAAAATCTCACTATTCAATAAGTTCCAAGTCCTACAAGAAATACTTGAAGATGAAACCACCGAAGGGAAGTGGCAAAGCATGAAAGAAACAGTCCAGTCAACATGCCAAGAATTGCTAGGAAACAGGCACACAAAGAATGGATGACAGCAGGTACATTGAGTAAAATAGAAGAAAGGAAAAGAAAGAAATGAGAAGTGAATAACAGCTGCACCCGAGCACAGAAAAACAAGGCCCAGAAGGAGTATGCAGATGCAAATAAGGAAGTTAAGAAAAGCATCAAGAGGGAAAAGAAGGAATTTGTTGATAAACTTGCTAAAGAAGTAGAGGATGCAGCTCACAAGGGGAACATGAGGCCTCATGAGGGAACTGTTTGATACCATTAAGACGCTGTCAGGGAAATTTAGCAAGGTAGAGAGACCAGTAAAGGACAAAATTGGGAAACACCATAAAAAGTGAGGAGCAACAGAGAGGGAGATGGAAGGAGCACTTTGAAGAGCTCCTAAACAGGCCTGAACCAAGGAATCCACCAGATATCCAACCAGCCGATAATGACCTGCTAATTGACTCTAATAGTACCACCAAAGAAGAGATTAGCAAGGGCCATTAAACGACTCAGAAATGAAAGGCTGCGGGATCCGATGGCATCCCAGCAGAGGCACTGAAGGCGGACTTGGAAACCAGTGTGGAAATGCTACACCCTCTGTTTATGAAGATATGGGAAGAGGAGCAAGTTCCTTCCGATTGGAAAGAGGGATACCTTATCAAGATCCCAAAGAAGGGAGACTTAAGCTCCTGCTCGAACTACAGAGGGATCACCCTGCTGTCCATCCCAGGAAAGGTTTTCAACCGTGTACTACTTAACAGGATGAAAAACGCTGTAGACCCTCTGTTGCGGGACGAACAAGCTGGCTTTCGCACCAACAGATCCTGCACGGACCAGATAGCGACACTGCGCATCATTCTAGAGCAGTCACTAGAGTGGAACTCACCGCTCTATGTCAACTTTGTTGACTATTAAAAAGCCTTCGACAGTGTTGACAGGCAAACCCTGTGGAGATTGCTAAGGCATTATGGGGTGCCACAGAAGATTACGGATATAATCAGAAACATGTACGAAGGGATAAACTGCCGAGTTATCCATGGCCAGCAGGTGACAGATGCGTTCCAGGTGAAGACTGGTGTGAGACAAGGTTGTTTGCTGTCACCATTCCTCTTCCTGTTAGCCATTGACTGGGTGATGAAAACATCTACACAGCAGAAAAGGAATGGCATCCAATGGACCTTCTGGGATCAACTGGATGACCTTGACTTTGCTGATGATCTTGCCCTTCTTGCACATACCCAACAACAGATGCAGTAGAAAACAAACATTGTCGCAGCCACTTCTGCTAGCATGGGTCTCAACATTCACAAAGGGAAGAGTAAAATCCTCAAGGTTAATGCCACCAGTACATCACCCATTATGCTTGAAGGAGAAGCCCTTGAGGAGGTGGACAGTTTTGTTTACCTTGGCAGCGTGGTAGATAAACAAGGTGATAGAGATGCGGACGTCAAAATAAGGATCAGAAAAGCAAGAGCAGCCTTCCAGCAACTCAAGAATGTTTGGGTCTCTAACAACTTAGGCAGCAAGTTAAAAGTAAGGATTTTTAACGCTATGGTAAAACCTGTGCTGCTATATGGAGCCGAGGCATGGAGAACAACGGCCGTAAATCTGACCAGAATCCAGTCCTTCATCAACAACTGTTTAAGAAGGATTCTCAGAATTCACTGGCCAGACAAAATCAGCAACCAGGAACTGTGGCAGCGGACAAAACAGAAGCCCATTGAGGAAGAGATTCTCCAGAAGCGGTGGAGGTAGATTGGTCATACACTAAGAAAACCTGCTCCTAACACAACAAAGCAAGCCCTGAAATGGAACCCTCAGGGTAAACGGAAAAGAGGCCGTCCAAAAAACACTTGGCGCCTAGAATTGGAGGCAGACATCAAGAGAATTGGCCATGAATGGAAGATCCTGGAGAAGCTGGCCAAGGATAGAGATGCCTGGAGGTCTCTCGTAGGTGGCCTATGCCCTTGGAGGAATCGCAGACGCCGACGATGATTTTCCTCATTTCCCAAAATGACTCCCTACGTTTAATGTTCTCATTTCCCAGAATGCCCAAGTTTCGATGTTTTCATTTCCCAGAATGTCTAAGTTTTGATGTTCTCTTTCCAAGAATATCTTCTTTTGTTATAATGTTCTCATTTCATGTAACGCCCTATTGAAGCCATAATTTAGCTTTATATCAATGAGATTGGTATTGAAAGTGCCTAAGAAAATTTTAACTGCAGTGACTAATCTCAGTAATTCAGCTCAACAAACGGTTTTATACACGTAAATGGTAACAATTTATGCTAATCTTGCCTTTTATTACAGAAAAAAAGTATTTTATAAAGTTACCCAGGGTTGCCAGATGTCCGGTTTTGTACCGGACTGTCCGGTATTATCGTTATTTGTCCAGTGGAAATATGGAATTATGGAAGCAGTACCGGACATTTTACATTTAAATATGATGCCATCGACAAAGTTCAACACTAGTGTCCGGTATTTTTGAGACAGCCACTAATTTAGTTACCGCGAGAGATCGTCTACATTTTATATGTAACAAGATAACGACTTAAGAAAAGATGGTGAACATGTGGGATACTTCGCTGCCTGTATATAAATCCCACAGTATTAAACATTTCTTTCACTGAGTGATCTGACTGCATGTTATTTAGTTCCAGCTGCAGCTCCTCAGATGATGTATCAATATCAGCAGTGATTGGACGTTGCTGCTCTAATGGAAAACACGAGACGAACTTTCGGTTGCGGACATGAAGCGAATCTCAGTCCAAGGCGGGTATTTTTGAATGTCTTGGCGGGCAAACAAAACAAACTAAAAAAACTCCGTGGCAGGTCGCATGTCGCCAGCGGGCCGCACTTTGCCCACCACTGGGTTTGACAGTGAGACCATAACAAAGACTCGAACTCCTGGCATCGCAGCCTAGCCCCTGAAAAAGAAGTGTAGCTGTTGGCGTGTCTCCTCACTGGACGCTATCGGGATAAGATTGCAAGCGAGTTCTACGCTCAGACAATTTTCCATGGGCAGCCGGCAGGTTTTCCAGGTGATATTAAAAGCTTTAAAAGAGTAATCCCCAAGCCTTACAGAATTAGTAGGTTAATTAGCTATAAAACGTTTAAGCGCCCATTTCTTGACTTTTCAACTTTAATCATTTCAGTCATATTATCATGCTAGTCATGTGATCATAAAAGTTTTAAAATCGCTTAAGACATTTGTTTACAAGGAATGTGAAATAAATCTGTAAATTCCAGCGTTTTGTGCTGAGGTGATACGTACGTTGACCAGAGACTTGTTAGGGAAAAAGTTCAAGTGCTGCTTTCCAGGATCTTCGGGTAAGAGCGGAAATATGCGCTCTCCTGGGTGAACGTCACCGAGAAGTCATTGGTTGGCACGCGATGGTGTGTAACACGAGTGTAGCAGGCTTCATGATTGGCTGACGTAAGAGCAAGAGAACAACACTTTAAAGTTTTGTTTTCCACAAAAATGATTATTACATCATTTCATTGACATACATTTGAGATTAGTTTTTTTTATCTGAGTGATGCGTGACGTTTTTAGAATAATAATTTTTTATTAACTGTAGAACTATGTTATAAATGTTTTTTTCACCTATTTCAGCTGTAGAACTATCAGAGGCGTATATGGGTGTGGGGGGGGGGTCCGGGTACCCCAGCCCTGTCAAATCCGAGCCCATTGTTTTCATTAATAAGACAAAAAACTAAACCAAAAAGCAAGCTTATTCATTAATGGTTTGCGTTTAATTAGTGACTTTTTGTGAGACCTCGCGACATTCAAGAGAAGAGGCAGAGACAAAAGAGAAAAGAGAGAGAGAATCAGAGACAGGGTGTGCCTGTTTAACTCAGATGTGAAAGAAATTCTCCGAATTCAAATGCAAAATCTCATCTTGTTACGAAATATTTTATTTCGTGGCATTATCACTAAACTTTTTTTTTATCTCGACGTACGTTTGAGCTTCAAATTCTCTCTCATCTATTATCGGAGTCAGAAACGTCAATATTCAACAGCTGTCTCCCTTCCATTGTCGTCACTGTTACTTCATTCCTAATAAATCTACATAAGATCTGTATTATTCTATATCATATGAATTTTTGTTTTATTTAAGAGTTTTTGAACATCAGAGAGCGACAAAAAATGTTAAGGACAGTTGGCGCAACAGAAGAAAGTCACCATCATCTTCTTTATACCATTCGTTTCTTTATTATGTTTCTAAAGCTGAGAATCCTACTGACGTTGTCTTTATATGTTTATTAATTATAGAATCATGGAATGGGTGTCTTTATCTGTTCATTAACTATAGATTCATGGAATGGGTGTCTTTATCTGTTCATTAACTATAGATTCATGGAATGGGTGTCTTTATCTGTTCATTAACTATAGATTCATGGAATGGGTGTCTTTATCTGTTCATTAACTATAGATTCATGGAATGGGTGTCTTTATCTGTTCATTAACTATAGATTCATGGAATGGGTGTCTTTATCTGTTCATTAACTATAGATTCATGGAATGGGTGTCTTTATCTGTTCATTAATTATAGATTCATGGAATGGGTGTCTTTATCTGTTCATTAACTATAGATTCATGGAATGGGTGTCTTTATCTGTTCATTAACTATAGATTCATGGAATTGGTGTCTTTATCTGTTCATTAACTACAGATTCATGGAATGGGTGTCTTTATCTGTTCAACCTTCGGAGGCTCCAGGCAAAAACCAAGGTTATGACAGACATCATCAGAGACCTGCTGTTCGCTGATGACTGTGCCCTCAACGCTGTCTCAGAAGCCGACATGCAACGCAGTGTAAACCTGTTCTCCAGTGCCTGCACAAACTTTGGTCTGTCAATCAACACCAAGAAGACTGAGGTCCTCCATCAGCCTGCGCCTGGAAGACCCTACGTAGAGCCCAACATCACTGTCAACGGCCAGAGACTCAATACAGTGCACCGTTCACATATCTAGGCAGCATACTGTCTCAAAATGTCACCATCGATGACGAAGTGAACGTCAGAATTGCCAGAGCCAGCTCCACTTTTGGCAGGTTGTACCCTAATGTCTGGAACAGAAGAGGCATTACCATCCAGACCAAGCTGAAAGTGTACAGGGCAGTGGTGCTCCCCACACTGCTTTATGCTTGTGAAACTTGAACTGTTTATCAGCGCCATGCAAGAAAGCTGAACCACTTTCATATAACAAGCCTCAGGAAGATTCTCGGCATAAAGTGGCAGAACAAAATTCCAGACACAGTGGTACTGACCAGGCAGGTCTCCCCAGCATCTTCACCCTCCTGATGCAGTCCCAGCTTCGCTGGGCAGGGCACGTTGTCCGAATGCCAGACGAGAGACTGCCAAAGAGAATCTTCAATGGTGAGCTCCAGTATGGCCAGCGGTCCCACGGTGGGCAAAAGAAACGCTTCAAAGACACACTGAAAGCGTCAATGAAAGCGTTTGCCATAAATCCAGACACGTGGGAACGAGCTGCAATGGACCGATCCACCTGGCGCTCTTCCATCCACGAAGGTGCCAGGTCATGCGAGGCAAACCGGATTACCGCCGCAGAAAAGAAGAGGCAAGCCCGAAAGGCCCATGCTGTCAACCCTCCAGGAGATGTCGCACTCGCCCCCTGTCCCTTCTGTTCCCGAACCTTTCGTGCAAGGATCGGCCTAATCAGCCATCTGCGCACGCACAGAAAACCCTCGGATGACCAGAGTGGTCCTCGTCGTATCGACGGACGAACGAACAACTATAGATTCATGGAATTGGTGTCTTTATCTGTTTATAAAATTTTGCATATTCTTACGGTCGTTTAAAAAAAAATATATTAAATCTATTATGCTTTTATTTATTCCGTTTATAAAGTATATGATTCTACATCGTTTTACTTATTATGTTTGCTTAACTGTAGAGTTATGCTATAATTGCTTTTTATTGTTTATTAAAATATATAATAAAGCAATAGCTGCCTTCTTTCTGAGTAATTTTCTATCAATGTTTCTAGGAACTTGAAGCATGCATAATTCCAAAAAAAATCGTTTTCTATTTGAGGTAAGATTGCAGGCTGGGTAGTTGAATGTATGACAAGTAGGCCTACGCTATAATCACCTTCTGTCACGAAGCTACGCTACATAAAGTACACATAAAACGTTCAGAAGTACATACAGTGTAATACCGAATTGAGAGGTGCAGTCCATATGGGAGTGTGTGGTACATACATCATACAGATGTATATTCAAGGACATCATTCAATAAACATTGGGGTACATCATTCATATGAACATTGGGGTACATCATTCAGAAATACAGCTTGGTACAGTTTGGCACAGCATCCAGAAGTTCTTTTGCGGTACATTTAGATCTACTATAGTTCATCATTGTGAGACTCATTTTAGAGCTGAACTTATTTATTTATGTTTATTTTTAATTTTAAAAAAATTTAAAAAACTAATTTATCTTATCTTTTGCTATTTTTCATTATTTTTGTCGTCAGTGATAATTAGACCAAACACCCGTCCAAATATATAAAATTATGTCTGTTAACTGTAAGTATAACGATAACGTGCGTGAACCTAATGAACAGAATGAAATAGGAAACACACCCATATCGACGTCTGGTACCAACGTCATTCACCGTGAAAATAGATGAGCCTGGCAATAGCAGTGGTATGGAAAAGACGCCCCGACTCAGCAGTAACCACGGGTTAAAGAAAACTTTGCCATTGAGAACTTTTTAAAAAAAATGTCAAAATCCTCAAACCGTCACGACATCCAATGGCCGTCACACGTCTGCTGGCACCTTTCACTTGACGTCATCGAGCATGTCAACAACTTGTTGACATAGTTCGAAGGTCTACTGGTAGAAATGGGAGGAGGGGGTCGGGGGTCATTAAAAAAACTGGTTTAAACTTCTTCTTATTCTTATGTTAACTTGTAGACTGGTTATTTTTAAAACCCTTATATTAACTTCACCGGCGTCTCTGTCGTCATCTCTCTCTCTCTCTCTGTCTGTCTGTGTTGGGCGGGCGGAAAAACAAAAGTAACAAATGACCCACTTCCCGTGATCCGATCGAGCTGAAATTTGGCACACGGACCCGTCTCACCTAACAATGCATCGTATCAAAATTTCAGATCGATCGAAGTTACCGTAAATAAATTAATGCATTTTTTTAGTTTATCCTTATATAACGTATGTAATTCAAATTCATGGTTTGTTATTGTTTTTTTCCCCACGTGAGAGTTTGAGTTGACGCTTTGACGCGACCCATCGAAGTGTCGGCGTGCTTTTGTTTACATTTTACGTGTCATGCTGAGCTCGCCCCCCCCCTAGAGTTATGAAGCAAAGTTGAGTTAAGACAGATTCAGTCTGTAAATGTTTGTAGCGTTTGAAAATAATCAATACTGTTAGTTATGTCTCATATATAAGGGATTTATAGTCAAAAACTTTGTTTTTACGGCTATGTTTTATTTGGAGGTATAAACCCGCAGACGTAAGGAGAACGACGAGTCATCATGGTTATGGCCTGTGAGGTCATACAAGAGTTGTTTTCAAATTAGTTCATGTATCAAACTAGAACCATGACTTGCATTAATTTGGGGATAATAAAGTATGCATGTGCCTTTCGAGAGATAAACTTACAAATAACATGTTTCTTAATATGTTATTATTATTCTATAAGACTAAGTGTCCAAACTAACTCAGACTATGACTGTAAGAGCAGAGGCGTCACTAAGTTTGGTGTCACATAGAGCAATAGCTCATGACTTACCCCATATACCTCCTCTCAGTCTGCCAGTTCCAAAGAACGGGAAATAATACAGAATTTTACAGTTTTGGTGTCGTCGTCGTCCCCCCCCCGTGTTACCAAGTGCGGTCCGCACCCCGCTTCCCGCTAGTGACGCCTCTGTGTAAGAGCAAACGATCATGATATTTCGACTATACGATTCCACATGGACTCTGGGTGTAATGATCCACTCTAATATTAAATAAAGGTCCACACTAACAGGGGTTCTCAAACCATTAGTCCACTTGGGGGGGTCTTCGAAAGGGTTCAGGAATGACTTTCGTAACTTCTCCACTAAACGACAGTAACCCCATTTATCCGATTGGATCGTACAAACAATGATTAAACAGCTAACACACCACTACTTGCAATAGTTTATAATTATATAAATACATGCATTGATACTGCTTCGTGCATCTGTTTGCGCATGTCCAAAATGGACGCACAGACTTTCATGATGATATTTTATTCGCTTCATGCGGTTATTTTGCGTTTTACGTCATGTTGTGTTCAATTAATTAAACCAGTTTAAAAATAATAGTTGTAATAAATTAATTATATATTTTGATAATATTAAATTAACCAATTAATATTACGGCTGTTATCATAATCTGTATATAAAATACGGCCGCATTGGGGGGTTCCACGAAAACTCTATGTTTTGTAAATAAACTCCTGGATTGAACAAGTTTCACAACCTCAGCTCTATAATCCGGATTATTAGATGAATAGACTGTGACACGGATTATAAGACTTAAGACTCCACTTTGACACCTTGAGCGAGTATTCCAAAAAAGGAGTATTATTGGCGTATTCGTGAGAGATGATCCTGGATTTGTGATGTAAAAACAAATGATGGAAAGCAAACGGCTTGAAAGAAAACTGTTTGGTAAATTTATGTATACCGACATATTTGTCGGCTTTTAAATGTCATGTGACATTTGTGGTTTAGATGCCCTACGGTGATGAACTCAATTTGAGACATAGTTTAACAGAACGTGTAAAATAAGCTGTTTCTTGGTTTAGTTTAAATAATTCATGCAACCATTTGTTCGACCGTTTATCACTGAAACCACTATGTCAAGTAAAGTTAACTTTACATGTTGTTTTCGCACATACTTGTCATTTTTTAAAAAAGCTGCAGTAAATTTTAGCTGCATTTGGCTGGCCCTTGAACAAGTATTATGCATTACAAATGTCATTGGCCCGGCACGGCCCGGCCGATTAGACGGCGAGCTACAAGTGTCAAATTAAACATTCTAATTATTACACCTTTACCAAATGTGTTTGTTATTATTAATATTATCTTTTATTTGTTTTAACCATCAGGTGGCCGATGGATTTATGCCATCGTTAGCTTCGGTCCTATTAATTGTTTCCGATCATTCGTAAATCGTAAACCACCGTTCACAGATCTTGTTACAGAGGAGAGAACGATCACAAATATCTGAAGAAACATAACCTAAAGCCTACTGGAATGATTGGTCAAAAAAGTACAAGGTCACACACTCAAACTGCCGTTGTTGGGTTACCTGACTTAACTTTCTTAGAAGCACTTTCTCCATTCATTGCAGAAGGATACTAAAGAAGAAAAAGAAAGTAACTGCACTTTCTAATAGCCTTAAACAATCTTAATCGATAGCTGCTCGCGGTGCACCATTTAGGGGCTGGCGTTATTTAAAAAAAGTTCCTTTAAAAGAATTCAAAATAAGATTTTAGCGTGTCTAAGACACGCCTCGTTTAAAGTGCATGTTTACACCAGAGCAGTCGAATTTTCCAAGAATTTTCTGAAATACTTTTTTTATTGATCAGAAGAAGAATCAAATCTACGCCGGAAGGGCTGCTGGAAAAAAAAAGGGTAAGGGGTCAATAATTTTCATTTGGACAAAATAATAAAACTACGGCAAATAATTAATGTTACGTCTGGCTTTTAAATTTATTCAGGTGAAAACGCTTCTTTGTGGAGCACAATTTTGAAACACTCTCTACTTTATCTCATCCGTCTTGGTGGTCGGTTTTTAAATCCCTTATATTAACTTCGCGGCCGTCTCATCATCTCTCTCATCATCTCATGGGCTGGGCGGGCGGAAAAAGAAAAGTCGAAAACGACCCACTTCCAGTGATCCGATCGAGCTGAAATTTGGCACACGGACCCGACTCACCTAACAATGCATCGTATCAAAATTTCAGATCGATCGATGGTACCGTAATTAAATTAATGCATTTTTAGTTTATCCTTATATGAGGTATGTAATTTAAATTCACTGTTTGTTATTGTTTTTTTCTTCCACTTCCACGTGAGTTTGAGTTGACGCCGACCGTCGTGCCGACACCCCCTCACATCCCACCCCCATTTATTAAAGACAAGGGACATCACTCGGTGTCAGTCTGTAAATGTTTGAAAATAATCAATACTGTTAGTTATGTCTCATATATAAGGGATTTATAGTCAAAAACTTCGTTTTTGCGGGTTTGTTTATTAAGATTTTAACGTTACTGACTTGAAAACGTAACGTAAAGTTTCCAAGGCAATGTCAGAAGCACAGTAGGCCAATGAAGACCAACAGAGCTCATTGGGTGTAAAGCCTCGTCTTAATGAAATCTGTTTTACTCTTAATATAAAGGGAAGGTCAGTGTCATCGAGTACAAAAATAATTCTTTGCGTTAACACCCACGAACTTTTGAAAATTTTTGTAACATGTTTATCGTGAAAAGTTTTGACTGCAATCGCTTCAATGGATAATTCTCGTGCGTTTGATAAGAAATCTGGTTAAGTCAAGGTCTCGTAATCAACTTTCAATCTAGATGATAAAGATATACTTTTTTTTTATTAATTAAAAAAAGCGTGTAGTTTGCTGCCTTCTCGGCTTTGTGGTGTCTTGTTAAATAGAATCTATGATTGATTGTCATTTCAATCCGTTTTTTTCCGAGGACATTTTCATTAGGTTAATATATTTTACTTTAGTCAGTCGTTCGAAGTTAGCAATGATGTCATCATTTCATAGGACGACATCAGGAAGGACTACATCAGTAAAGTGCAACATCCATTTTCCACACGCACTGAAGAAATTATGATGATGCCTCCTTCTTGTCCAGACTCATGGAGTTTTCTGCTCCAAAGATTTAGAAAACCCACATTTCACTGCCCTGCTTGGCCGTCCTTGTCTTTGGCACGCAATTTTAAAATTTAGGACCGGAAAATGTTTCGGAAAAAAATGTTTCAATCAAGAAGAAAAAGTATTTTGTACGGCTGCAAGTAAAACAGTAAGACTTTGCCCAAATAACTTTTTTAAAAACGCAATTTCCTATGGGAAAAATTGCGTTTATATATTTGAAATGTCTGTCATGTCTGTTCATTTAGAACAATGTTGGAGAAGGAATTTTTGAAAATTAGCAGTAATTTGTAGATAGCAATTGTTTTGTTTAGTTTAAGAATTATCGATTTTAAATGACTTTTAATGCAATATAGAATGATAGCTAATGGGGTTTCCCCGCTTTGTGAATGCTAATGTTAGACTGTTGCGCGGTGCGCATTATAATTATGTTGACACATTCTTGGTGTGACTCTAGAATGATGATTTCCCTTGAATAAAAAAATCGGAAATTCTTTGTTGGAAATTGCGTTTACATACTCATTCAATTTTTTATTAATTGTTTAAATATTTGGTTTATCCTCGTCCAAGAGTTCAATTTTAATAAAATCTAAATTATACCACATAGCATGGAAAAATTAATTACCGGGTATTTTGTTTTTCTTTCTATTACTAACAAAACAAAGCAAGTTCTTCATACAGTTTTTATTTAATTTTCTTACCATGCTGAGAAAGTGAGTGGCTGTACTTTCATGTTAAATGAGTTGGCTGCAATCTCAGTACTTGAAATTTGTTCCATGTAAATGACACTTCTTTTGACTGATTGTTTTATTACATTTAAAGGAACCATGTTCAATAACGTACCTTTAATTGTACCTTTAATTACTCAATTATAAGAAAAAGTAAACAAATAAAATGGTTTAGCTGTTCATTTTAAACTACGAATTATGCCAACTTTAAATATTTTAAAATGTTATAAAAAGTGTATGGTTTCCATTATGTGCTGATATTTCACGTATGACTTCAATATTATAGTTAATAATTTCGTTTATAATCGAGTATTCTGCCTTAAAATTGTTATATTTCATAGGATTTTTAGTATCACCTTGTGAGCTACAATTAGCCTCATTATGTGGTTTAAATAGTCTAATGATGTGATACATAAGCTTCAATCCGAGTGCTTTCCAAAATATTATTTTAAAATTACAGATGCTCGTTAAAGACAGACGATTAGTGCGCCCTAGCGTATCCATTTTTATGTCTAGTCTTGAAATTTTTATTAGAGTTTTGAAAATTGATAGTAAGTCGGTTTTTCCTAGTTTGTTCAGGCAGCTCATTCCACACTCGAATGCCTTATTCACCACCAAATTTTTTGTTCAGGAATCAGCAAACTTTGAGCACTTACATAAGCTTCCTCCCATTAGTTAAATATTTATAACCTTTGTCACCCACAACAATGGCAACAGTTACATTTAAGATGCATGTAAATGTTCCATTAAAAGGGTTTTGTGACTATACGCCCACTGTCAAACCCGTTCGTCTGTAAAAAATGCATTCATCTCACACACCGCACATCGTAGACAAACCTCATTCATCCCCAAATACCTCAAACCTCATTCCCACCAAATACGTCACACCTCTTTCACACCAAATACCTCACACCTCTTTCACACCAACTACCTCAAACCTCATTCACACCATATACGTCACACCTCGTTCACACCAACTACCTCAAACCTCGTTCACACCAACTACCTCAAACCTCGTTCACACCAACTACCTCAAACCTCGTTCACACCAACTACCTCAAACCTCGTTCACACCAACTACCTCAAACCTCGTTCACACCAACTACCTCAAACCTCGTTCACCCTCCAAGCACCGCAAACCTAGCACACACCAAATACCCCAAACCTGCTTCACGCCAAATACCTCAAACCTCGTTCACGCCAAATACCTCAAACCTCGTTCACACCAAATACCGCAAACCTCGCTCAAAACCAAATACCTCAAACCTCGTTTTCACACCATATACCTCAAACCTGGTTTACACCATATACCTCAAACCTCGTTCACACCAAATACCTCACACCTCTTTCACACCAAATACGTCACACCTCTTTCACACCAAATACGTCACACCTCTTTCACACCAAATACGTCACACCTCGTTCACACCAAATACGTCACACCTCTTTCACACCAAATACGTCACACATCTTTCACACCAAATACATCACACCTCTTTCACACCAAATACGTCACACCTCTTTCACACCAAATACGTCACACCTCTTTCACACCAAATACATCACACCTCTTTCACACCAAATACGTCACACCTTTTTCACACCAAATACGTCACACCTCTTTCACACCAAATACGTCACACCTCGTTCACACCAAATACATCACACCTCTTTCACACCAAATACCTCACACCTCGTTCACACCAAATACATCACACCTCGTTCACACCAAATACATCACACCTCTTTCACACCTCTTTCACACCTCGTTCACACCAAATACCTCACACCTCGTTCACACCAAATACGTCACACCTCTTTCACACCAAATACGTCACACCTATTTCACACCAAATACATCACACCTATTTCACACCATATAACACAAACCTCGTTCACACCAAATACCTCAAACCTCGTTCACACCATATACCCCATACCTCGTTCACACCAAATACATCACACTTCGTTCACACCAAATACCTCAAACCTCGTTCACACCATATACCTCAAACCTCGTTCACACCATATACCTCAAACCTCGTTCACACCATATACCTCAAACCTCGATCACACCAAATACCTCAAACCTCGTTCACACCATATACCTCAAACCTCGTTCACACCATATACCTCAAACCTCGTTCACACCATATACCTCAAACCTCGATCACACCAAATACCTCAAACCTCGTTCACACCAAATACCTCAAACCTCGTTCACACCAAATACCTCAAACCTCGTTCACCCTCCAAGTAACGCAAACCTCGTTTACACCAAATACCTCAAACCTCGTTCACCCTCCAAGTAACGCAAACCTCGTTTACACCAAATACCTCAAACCTCGTTCACCCTCCAAGTAACGCAAACCTCGTTTACACCAAATACCTCAAACCTCGTTCACCCTCCAAGTAACGCAAACCTCGTTTACACCAAATACCTCAAACCTCGTTCACCCTCCAAATAACGTCACACCTCGTTTTCACACCAAATACCTCAAACCTCGTTCACACCAAATACCTCAAACCTCGTTCACACCAATAACGTCAAACCTCGTTCACACCAACTACCTCAAACCTCGTTCACACCAACTACCTCAAACCTCGTTCACACCAACTACCTCAAACCTCGTTCACACCAACTACCTCAAACCTCGTTCACACCAACTACCTCAAACCTCGTTCACACCAACTACCTCAAACCTCGTTCACACCAACTACCTCAAACCTCGTTCACCCTCCAAGCACCGCAAACCTAGCACACACCAAATACCCCAAACCTGCTTCACGCCAAATACCTCAAACCTCGTTCACACCAAATACCGCAAACCTCGCTCAAAACAAATACCTCAAACCTGGTTTACACCATATACCTCAAACCTGGTTTACACCATATACCTCAAACCTCGTTCACACGAAATACCACTAAATACACGTCACTCGCCTCACACGTGGTAATGATAGTAAAATTTAACATAAATGAACTCTACCCTTTGACATGCTGAAACCATGAAACAATCAAGATCAAAATTAACTCTCTCTTGAGTTATCCAATAAAACGTTTTTATGACTAGAGTATTAAAACCTCATCTCTGACCTCAACGCGTCTGTAGACAGCACGACTTCCTTGTCTAAACTTCCTTGGCCTTAGATCGCGATGAAAGGTAAACTCAGGTCTACGGCCGTTATAGGACATTTAAATTTAGTTTTTTGCGGCTCTAAATTTTTTTTAAATTCTTCAAAATTATTATTTTAAAAAAAATATGTATAAATCTAAAAATGTTAGTCTTACATATTTTTTATGTTAAAAATGATTTGTGAGTCATGAATAGATCTAATGTTTATGTCGTATGTGAAGAAAGTTTCCAAATTTAAAAAAAATAATTTGTTGATACAAGTTGAAAACACAACATAGAATGATAATTTCTAGAAGTTCACTGCGTAAATTATAAAAATATACTTTTTCATTAAATCTATTAAAAAAGAATCCGGGCATTCAGTTGGAACAAGCTTATTAAAATATTTAAACTTAATTTATAGCTGTATATTCTGTTGTTGACTTTTCTGAACATACTAGGGTTTTATGGCACCTACGGCGCCCACTTGGGCTGTAGGGCGCCCACGGCACCCACTTTTTTTGGGGGAAAAGCCCAAGTAACTTATCCTTGTTTGATAAATACGAAATATTAAACTTCCTGAAATGTACACAAATTATTTTATAATTATAAATCCTCAAATCCTCTTTTTACATCACTCTCTTTTCCAAAATTAAAATATAAGCTAAAACTATGACTTCATATAATTTTTTTTTATAATCTTTTAGAATTTTGCACACCTACTGATGCGCGCCTTGTAAATATACTTAAATATAAGCTAAAAAAATTGACGTCATAGCGCTACGGATTCATATTCCAACCTGTGACTTGGGCTATTATTAAACAATATAATTTGCAATTGTCACGCAAGTAGTGTCTGTCAGTCAGTCCTGACGCTTCTAATTTTAGAAAGCAGGGAAAACCAAATTACTGCACGAAAGCATCAAAAGGTGTGCAAATTAAATATGCGCTGTAAAAAAATATTATATGCCGTCATTGTTTTCGCTCATATTTTAATTTTGGAAAAGGGAACATTGTAAAAAGAGAATTATATGGTCGTTAATTATAAAATCAAAAAACAAACGGGGCGCCGTAGGCGCCCTGCAACCCCTATTATAAAATAATTTGTGTACATTTCAGAAAGTTTAATATTTCGTATTTATCAAACAAGGACAAGTTAGTTGGGCTTTTGAAAAAGGTCGGCACCGTAGGTGCCCTAAAAAAGTGCATTTTTTAATAAAATAAATAGATTTCAGCTGAAAACTTCCGTTATTTTTGACGGGTGTACGCTAGTATTATAAATATTTATTAATTAGACGTTAATTTCAGTCATCTTAGTGGTTTTCATCAAGACAAAAAAGTTTTGCAACATTTTTAAAACAAAAAAAAATTAAATAATGGATACATTTTAAAATGCTTAAAAACATTGTTTCACCCACATTTTTTTTCCTGAAAAATAACATACCTTTCTCCAACCTGAGAAGGAATCAACCCTTTTAGGAAACAATAAAATCTCATCAAATATTATAGCTTAATTTCTAAAAAATGTTATTCTCCCGGGGACTGCAAAAAGGTTGCTTGATCTGGGCCACTGACGAACACCGAACATTAAAATGCAACGCCTGTTCTATTTATAAAGTTAAACTGGGATACAGTTGATCTGATGATTACATAACTGTTCGCCAAGTAAATACCAGCAAAGTTTTCAATTTGCATAAACCTCAATCATTCACGGCAACCGAGTTATTTTTTTTTGGTTGAAAGGTTCCATGTTTACATCAGAGCAAAGGAAACGGCTATTAGAAATATTTGATAGCCCGATAAATTTCATTTTTATCATCAATTGTTTCGTTAACAATGGAGGTTTAACTATTTGAGTTCGCAATCTCCAGTAATTTATCTGGCCACACACGGGGGGCTTTGAGATGTGTGATGTCCGAATGTGCTCTATAAGAAAATGGTAATATGACTAAGCCTGGATAGGACGGAAAATATATATTTAAAATATCCCGTACTTCTCTTGTGGAATTTAGGCTATGTGAAGATGAACGTTCAATTGAGAGGTACCGCAGGGCTTGATAAGTTCTGGATATATCTTTTAAAGAGATGAACAGGAGACGGACACCAAATTAATGATAGTTCAGCTCATGCCACGCTCAGCATTGTGGATCTCGGAGTATACCATAGGACGTAGCTAAAACTAAAAGTATTGTAAGGTTATCATATCAGGAGCTGTTAAAACGATGTCTATAACATAATCGATGCCTATCTTAACAGCCTTGTTTCTAAGATATGCCTGCATTTTTTGCTCCTATATTAACGCTGTATGCCTATTCAAGGGTTTTATAAGTGATGACGATCTTTTCAACAGCTGCATGAAGGATCTTAAAGAGCTTCATAACTTGCTAATTTCATGCCTAACATTAGTAGAGGGGGGGGGGACTTTTATGGATCCACATGTTTTCTTAGCAAAATTCAAAGAATATTTGTGTTGACGCCCCTTATTTTCCGAGAACCACTGACTGACGTAAGCACATGGTAACCAACCCAAACCAACATATTTTGAAAAACGTTTTACCGGGAAGTGTAGCGTAACGAAACGTTTAGCTTCCCAGAATAGCATGTTCAACCCTTGACATGGCCACCGTTCGTTGACCTGAGTTTTCATTGAGTGGGACATCTGTGTATCTTTGGGTTTCAACATTGAAAAAAAACACAACAACACTGTATGACTTTAAACTTTTGGGGTTTTGAATAATATATTTACACAAATGTTATTAGCCTGAATACCGGTGACAAATATACAGCGTTCCCTTATTTATTTTGTGTGGCCGGTAATGTAAGGGAATATGTTTTGGGGAAACGCAGCCACAGGCGTAATAACAACGACTTGGCATCGGGGCAGTTTCCAAGGGCGCCGATGGCTAATCCTTCAATAATCATTTTTATTATGTATAATTTAGCATTTTCCCTATTTCTCAAGGGCGCCAAAAATGAATTAGCCAAGGGCGTGGAAAACCCAGTTACGCTTCTGAACTCAGCCTTTGGCTGACATAAAAACGGTGAAGAATTTTCAACCATGTGACACTTCCAGGGATATGGAGGCAAGATTCGGGGAGAGGTTGAACATATTATTATGTCACCTTTTACAGAATATTGTTTTAACATAAGCCTGGAATGGTATTTACGGGTTGGGGCACATGTACGGCAAACTAGACTCAAGGGGCTGGTCCAACATACAGGCTACCATGCATGATAAGAACAACTGATTTAAAATTGAAATATAACTACGCCCTACATTACGCCTACCCCAGTTCACCGAGTACATATCTGGTCCACACACAAAATATAATTGACACTTATGTGGAGAAAATGTCTTTGGACGCATATCAATTGTAGTCATGTGGGCGAGGGGGGGGGGTTGGAAGAGTAGGCGTTGATGGTCACCTGTGCCAATCAGTTTGACGTAAATATATATATATATATATATATATATATGTATATATATATATATATGTATTTATATATACATATATATATATATATATATATACATACATATATGAAGACCTCAAGGAAAGAAACTGCTTTGTGACATTTTTGTAGTTTTGAGGTATAAAGTTGAAAACTATACAGATTTATCATTAATTAACTAAATACACTTGAATTTTTCATAGATTCATAGATTCAGAGACGTTGTTTAGTTATGTACATTCAAATCGCAACTCTCTTAAAGGACAATTGAAACCATCGTGTGAGTAGCCCATGGTTACTTTCTGTAAATCTGACCGCAATCTTGTGTAACGTGGCAGCTGACCTGGAAGTTCTAGGCCGTGGTTCACTTGACACGGGTCACCCAAAGGTAGGCTCTTTCCTAAACTAAATCTAGTGGACGGACAGCTTTGTTATTACGTAACCAGAGAAGAAGTCGAAAATATCACGCTGTTGAAATTTAAACTGTAAGACGTCTGGAATCAATAATTGAAACCAATACCAACGATTAAATGTTGTCACGACGGGCATATTAGTGGAGAGCGAAATTCTATTTTAAAGCAACGCAATTGTCGTTCTTAAAGAAAATCGAATACAACCGATGTCGTAAAATGTCGTTTTGTTAGAATTTAGTACCAATTTAAAGAGAAAAAAGTTATGTATGCAAAATACACTGCCCTCTCCCTCCCCCAAACCAAACAGCACGAACTTTTCTCTCTATGACACACCCTTCTATTTCTCTCTATGGCCCACCCTGCTATGTCTATTCGTAAGTTCCCAAACCAAATTGCCATGAATTTAATGAATCCAGCTGGTAAACTATTCCTTTTGTCAAACTGCAGTAGGTGCGCCACTTGTCGTTCCTCTTGAGTCTGATGTCCTACCTAAAGCTCAACAAAGGAAGGGAAAATAAAACAAACCCGTAAAAATAAAGTTTTTGACTATAAATCCCTTATATATGAGTCATAATTAAAAGTATTGATAATCTTCAAGCGCGACAAACATTTACAGACTGTATCTGCCTTAACTCCCGCTGTATAACCGGGGGGGGGGTGAAAGGTCTGGTCACCGATCGCTGGACCGAGCTCAGCGTGACACGTACAATGTAAACAAAAGCACGCCGGTACTTCGATGGGTCGCGTCAACACGCGAACTGAGCTCTCACGTGAAAAAAAAACAATAACAAACTGTGAAATTGAATTACATACCTCGTATAGAGATAAACTATAAATGCATTAATTTAATTACGGTACGTTCGATCGATCTTAAATTTTGATACGATGCATTGTTAGGTGACACTGGTCCGTGTGCCAAATTTCAGCTCGATGGCTTTACGGGAAGTGGGTCATTTTTTACTTTTGTTTTTCCGCCCGACCGACGTACGAAGAGATGACGACAAGATTTTGAAGTTAATATAAGGGATTTAATAAAAACAAACCCGTAAAAACAAAGTTTTGACTATAAATCCCTTATATATGAGTCATAATTAAAAGTATTGATTATGTTCCAACGCAACAAACATTTACAGACTGACACCGAGTGATGTCCCCTGTCTTTAATAACGGGGGATGGGACATGAGGGGGTGTCGGCACGACGGTCGACGTCAAAGCGTCAACTCAAACTCTCACGTGGAAAAAAAAACTTGATTTTGAATTACAGACGTTATATAAGAATAAACTAACAATGCATTAATTTAATTACGGTACGTTCGATCGATCGAAAATTTTGATACGATGCATTGTTAGGTGAGACGGGTCCGCGTGCTAAATTTCAGCTCGATCAGATCACGGGAAGTGGGTAATTTTTTACTTTTGTTTTTCCGCCCGACCGACGTACGAAGAGAGAGAGAGATGACGACAGACAAGATTTCGAAGTTAATATAAGGGATTTAAAAACAGTCAAGTGTTGTTGTTTTTTTCAAATCAACCTGAAATATGACAAGAAAACCAGTAAAATTTTCATTCGGTAAGATGAGAACTGGAATCAAATCAAGACGAGGCTCTCATAAGAAATGTCAACAAATCCTGCTCGCTATAACCTTATGATTACTGATTGTTTATTTATAATCAATTTTCGCCCCACCGCCTACCCCAACTAAAAATAAAATCTAAATAATAAATAAATAAAGTTTTATAAAAATTGTTAATATGTCAACATGCAAAATAACACTCTTTTAACAAAACCACCCGCGAGTGTCCAAAGGTCCCATAGCTAGGTTTAGGAACCCCTGATCTTGTAACTTAATCAACTTAAACAACGGGTTACCCAGATTTTATTTATTAACGACTCGGCCAGGGCGTTGACCTATTTACTGAAGTGTTTCGCTTGTTGCCAGCTCGTGCTATTGAGGAAATTATTGATTTTGTCAGGCTTGAAAAGCGCGGATAATTTAACGGCTTACAATTTTAGCCAACACAAAAAACGGGTAGCTCTACTGTGGAGTAGCCTACGTAGAATTGTCGAGTTCCTAGAACCCTCAGCACGCGTGCCACTTAATCAGAATAATATCGTTGCTT
The DNA here is from genome assembly GCA_944989445.1 of Ampullaceana balthica. NCBI lineage: Eukaryota > Metazoa > Mollusca > Gastropoda > Lymnaeidae > Ampullaceana > Ampullaceana balthica. Next base: position 99,230 of record CALYLW010000998.1, on the reverse strand, counting down.
GAGAGTCACGATCTGATGTTCTTGGAAACACAACATAAAACCTTATAACTATATACATGTTGTAAGAAAAGTGGATCATAATAAACTTGTACACATTCATTGATGTTCTATACCGCATTTACATCAGAGACAACCACGAGGTTCAGCGACCTACAGCCAGGTAAAGGCATCTACAAATAGGTAGAGTCAGGTACAACCAGGTACAGTCAGGTACGGCCAGCTACAACCAGGAACAGTCAGGTACAACCAGGTACAGTCAGGTTCGATCAGGTACAGGCATCTACAACCAGGCACAGTCATTATTTATATAGGTACAGTCAGGTACACAACAATCAATTGGTAACAGATCATTATTTCCGTATTCACAGTGCCAAAACTCATTTTTGGGGGGAAAGAATTATCATATTTTCAGTATATTTCAATATAAATAAATATAAAAATGTAGAATATTTTAATGACATGTGATCCATGAAAATGCAAGGTAGTTAAAAACCTCAAGAAAAGTGTACTTATTTCTCTAAATATTGCTTGACAGATGGAAGATTAACGGATTTTACAAATAAGTAAATTATTAGCTATAATTAATGACTAGTTATTATTGAAAATTAAAATAAAAATCATGTCACAATTTTATTCACTTATCAACTTTAAATGTCGTTTCTCTCTGTCATGAAAATTATTTCTTTAAAAATTATTTCTTTTTATTTAAACTTTAAAAAAAATATATTTGAAGATCATTTATTACTTTGTTTTGTTTGCGGCTCCGATTCCATTTAAAATAAGAAGCGATTCCGCGAAATCAACTTTCATGATGTGGAAAAGAACTTTGGCCTCTTTTGGTCTGTTGTTGATTTGAACATTGACAACGTTCAGAAGTGGGAAACAGTTCACTAAACATCCACTTCCAATCTGGCATAAAATCCTTAACCGTAATTCGGCTTTTATCTGAGTTAAGGTCACCTTGACATGACGCAGGAAACAGGTGAAACCACCTCTATGGAGTACGGACACTTCATATGAAGTGTTATAATTAAGTCAGTAGTACACACTTCATTTGAAATGTTATAATTAAATCAGTAGAACACAGTTCATGTGAAGTGTTATAATTATGTCAGTAGTACACACTTCATTTGAAGTGTTGTAATTATGCTCAGTAGTACACACTTCATTTGATATGTTATAATTATGTCAGTAGTACACACTTTATATCAAATAATATAATTAAGTCAGTAGTACACACTTTATATCAAATAATATAATTAAGTCAGTAGTACACACTTTATATCAAATAATATAATTAAGTCCTTAGTACACACTTTATATCAAGTAATCTGATTAAGTCAGTAGTACACGCTTCATATCAAGTAATATAATTAATTCAGTAGTACAAACTTAATATCAAGTAATATAATTAATTCAGTAGTACACACTTTATATCAAGTAATATAATTAATTCAGTAGTACACACTTCATATCAAGTAATATAATTAATTCAGTAGTACACGCTTCATATCAAGTAATATAATTAATTCAGTAGTACACACTTTATATCAAATAATATAATTAAGTCAGTAGTACACACTTTATATCAAATAATATAATTAAGTCACTAGTACACACTTTATATCAAATAATATAATTAAGTCACTAGTACACACTTTATATCAAATAATATAATTAAGTCAGTAGTACACACTTTATATCAAATAATATAATTAAGTCAGTAGTACACACTTTATATCAAGTAATATAATTAATTCAGTAGTACACACTTTATATCAAGTAATATAATTAATTCAGTAGTACACACTTTATATCAAGTAATATAATTAAGTCAGTAGGGCACACCAGAGAATTGGAGTATTCGGGACTTGAAGGGAATGTACTGCCAGTATTCGCGTTAGAGCTCGAATTACGTAACAAGTCACGTCCAGTTATGGAAATTTACACCCAATTACATATTGCTGTGTAAAACACATATATGGTACATACTGTTATGCCAACCGGTGACGTAAAGGATTGAACATCTTCGACATCAATATCAGTGACGTAAATCAGTGACGTAGTTGGTCGTGGAACAACGAATCTTTTAATTTACTTTATGTATGTTCTTTTGGGTAGGGTGGGGTTCAATGGGAGTAGCCCCCCCCCCGGTCGAAGCAACAAAGTTACATAAATAATAATTTTATGGAACAATAATTTTACGGACCTAAAGCGTTAATATAACATCTACTGGTAAGGGGCCGTCCATAAAGTACGTCATACTATTTTTGACCATTTTTAACTCCCCCCCCCCGCCCCCTGTCACAAATCTCGGACACCCCCCCCCCTTAAAGTACGTCACACTTTCGAACAAACATTTTTGTTTTTATTAACAAAACAATTAAAATTTAATATTAAAAAAAGTGACGTCACACATGGCCGGACCCCTCCCCCGTCACACTTTCTTACACCCCCTCCCCCTCTGGAGATTGACGTACTTTATGGACGGCCCCCTAAGTTGCGTTATACCTCTGCGTTACTTCGTTCCACCAAATAATTACTAATTTTTTGTTTGTTAAAATTCCCCCCCCCCACCCCCCGAGTTTGGGATAAAGGGGTCACTAAAAATAAGAGGTGGGCGAGGTTAATTACCTAACACTTTATTTATGGCCTACTCCTAGGGTTTCACCGGGGTCGTTGCATTCTGAAAGTTGTTGATCCTGTTGTTATTATTATTATTTTTTTAATTGAACAAAGTTATTAATAGACAGTTTCTCTCTGTTAGCACTGCTGTGTAGTTGCTTAGCGTCACACATGATGAAATCAAATACAGGGTTGAATGAACACTACTCTTTATTACAAAGCCTACGTTCAATGTTAAGGGATTTAATGATGTGAAGACTTTTAAAAAGCGTAGGACGCATTAAAGAGGTTGATACGTGGGCTCTTTCTTTGCTTGTCTATCTGTACACTGTGGAGAAAAGAAAAAAAACAAATTCGTCAATAGTCAGCTTCAGAGGTGTCACCCAGTGCGGTAGCTCATGGTGTCACCCCCTCACGACTTACCAAATAGACTACCCCTGAGTCTGCGGGTGAAACATATGCGCATCAAATGGAATTTTACATTTGAAGAGATCTAGGGAAGAAACGGCTTTGTCACATTTGTGTAGTTTTGAGATATTCAAGTTTTAAAGTTCAAAATTATAAAGATTTCTAATGAATTAAGTAAATATATTTGAATTTTGAATAGGGTCAGAGACATAATTTTAACATAAAACCTCATTCAGAGCATTCTATTTTTGATCCTCTGTCAGATACAGGGGATAACTAAAACAATTCAAAAATTTTACATAGCCGTTTCTTCCCTTGAGGTCTTCATTTTGGTGTCACCCTTAGCGATGGTGTCACCCGGTGCGGTACACCTCCTCCGCACCTCACACTTCAGTGACGCCTCTGTTAAAGCTTTGTGGATCAGAGATACCTTAAATATTGAGACTCTCATTGATTTTTAAAAAATTAAGTCTGAAATAGGTATATTTTAAAATCTATACAAATCATAATAAAATTTATCACTTCAAACTTTTGCTGTTTAAAAAAAAATATTTTTAAAAAATATTATTTAGAAATTAACACTATACGACAATAAACACCGATAAAAGTAAAACAAATATTTCAGCTAACACGCCCCCGAAAAACAACAACGATTTCTCCCGTCATGAGAACGCTCGAGAAGGCATGCATTGATTAGATTAGATAACTTCGATGTGGTATCGATTGAGGCGCAGTCATGAGCGTCGACATGCCGTTGACCTCACAGCTCAGAGTCACTAGGTCGTCCTTACATATTTTTTTTTGGTCTCAGAAGTAGAACAAATGCCATAAAAGGTTCTTTACGTCACGTGATAATTACTTCCAAACACCACTTCCCCTCCCCCCACCCCACGCCCTCCTTCCTATCCCTGCTCCCGTGGCTGAAGGAAGGTACCACCCTCCCCCCCCCACCCCACGCCCCCAAGTTGCATCACAGACGGAAACGTCTAGGACAAAAGCACGCGGACTTGTCTCACATTCCACTAACCGACACGAGGGTGAAGCAACGCGCGGCTGTGGTGTCAGAGGCGTGGCGACGAGGGATGGCGGGTGGTACATATGTCCCCCAGTGGGGGGGGGGAGGCCGAGGCACAGGGGCTCCAAGATGAGTATAAAGTCGTTTCATTTTACAGTAAGTGAACAAAGGTAATAAGTGGGAAGGGAAGGGATGTTTTTATAGTTTGTCAACAAGGACAAAATATCCCAGTCACGCTCTGTGTGGTGTAAAACTGAGTTTCCTTAAAGTTAAAGTCACTTAACAACAACAAAACAAACAAAAAAAAAGAAAGAAAAAAAAAGAAGGCGGCTAACGCCTCTCATTTTCCCCTTACAATGGGACATACATAACCCAGAAACATAGCAATAGCAGGGCGGTAAGATGCAGCTTTTCACCAGTTGATGTCCAAATATGTTGTATCGTGTTACCGTCTACGTAGAATACATGAAATGAATAAAATGAATACAGGGTTGTAGCTCCAACTACAATAGGTCAAATTTATAAAACTTACCATTGCGTAACTCCAAAAAGTTAAACTTAGCCATAATGTAACTTCAAAATATAAAGCTTACCACTAAAAAAACAAAAACAACTTCATTTTAATTTCAAGTAACTCAAAATAAAATAAGAAAAACCCGTAAAAAACCAAGTTTTTGACTATAAATCCTTTACGTACGAGACGTAACTAAAAGAATGTTCATAATAACACGCAGCGCAAGACCATCCAAAAATACAAAATTGGAGTTGTGTCGTAAAACGTGTTTAATATAATGCGCACCGATCAGGAATAGGTTTATAAAAAGTGTTGTCAGTAAAATACGCACCTTATTGCGCGACAGAAAGGTTGTTCAATATAATACGCACCGCGACGCTCTATCTCAAAAAATAGCATGATACATAGGAATAAATAAAATAATCTAAAAAATCAATAATTTAATTACGGTACATGCGATCGATCTGAAATTTTGATACATTGTTTTTATAATCGGTACCAAACTGCCTGCAAAATTTCAGCTCGCTATCTTGCGAGCAAGTGGGTTAAAAATCGATCAAAAGTTTTGGCGATAAGCAAGCAAGCAAGCAAGGTCGGTCGGTCGGTCGGCCGCAGACACCACGAGTTAATATAAAGGATTTAAAAAATATACAGATCTATATATAAAATAAAAAAATAATAATAATAAAATAAAAAAAAATAATAATAATAAAACTTACCATTATGTAACTCCAAATGATAAAACTTACCAGTATGTAACTCCAAAAAATAATACTAAAAATTATGTAGCTAAAAAAAATAAAGCTTAACCATTTTTAACTAAAAAATAACAACAACACAAACAAACTATTATGTCTAATTTATGAAACTTACCATAACGTAATTCCACTTTTTAAAAAATAAATTAAAATATATATAAATAAATAAATTTAAAATTATGTAACAAATGTAATAGAGATATAAAACTAAAATGCTATCTCACTTTGGTGAGACCTGTACTAGAATATGCATCTTCTGTATGGGACCCATCCACCAAAGAAAACATTGATAAACTAGAACAAATTCAAAAAAGAGCTGCCAGATTCATTACTGGAGAATATTAGAAACTGACAAGAATAACACCATTAGTTAAATCATTAAACCTTGAAACACTAGAGGATAGAAGAACCAAAAGCAAAGTAGTAATCATACATAAAGCAATTAATTCTAATTTAGAAATACAACACAAAGATAACTTAATACAACCCTCAGATAGACATAAGGATAAAAACACCTTTCTTATTCCGTATGCAAGAACAAACACATACAAGTTTTCCTTCTTCCCGTCCGGAATTCGGGGCGTGGAATGGGTTGCCTGAAGAATCCAGGAAAACCAACACTTTATCAGCATTTAAATCTCTAATAAAAATGCAGGACTAAACACAAACCATAGATAAGCGTAGGACGCAATAATCTTCTGTATAGAAGGAGCGTCTGTAAACAGATAAGATAAGATAAGATAAAAAAACAACAAATATAAAAAAAAAGACCCAAAAAAACACCAACAAAACTTAACATTGATGAAACTTCGAAATGGAAAACTTACCATTATGTCCAACATATTGACCTTAATACAGAGGCATAACGGTTCCACCCATTTCCCTTCCTACGCCATTGCAGAGACGGGGAAACTCTTGATCTACTTTGTGACAAACACACAGCACTCAGTTTAGGGATGAGACTGACTGCTCTGTATTATTTGATGTCCGACAAACAGGGCACACAATAATGCTAACGCCCATTGTGAACCCTTGAAATCTGATCTTAATATCTGCTTATATTTAAGTATCTGTGGTATCCTAGTGGTTAAAATTTTCATTTTTAATTTCTTTTTAAAATTCTATTTTCATGGAGATTATAAAAGTCAAGGAATGCTATTTTTAAATCCCTTATATTAACTTCACCGCCGTCTCTCTCTGTCTGTCTGTCTCTCTCTCTGTCTCTCTCTCATCATCTCATGGGCTCGGCGGGCGGAAAAACAAAAGTCGAAAATGACCCACTTCCAATGATCCGATCGAACTGAAATTTGGCACACGGACCCGTCTTACCTAACAATGCATCGTATCAAAATTTCAGATCGATCGAACGTACCGTAATTAAATTAATGCATTTTTAGTTTATCCTTATATGAGGTATGTAATTTTAATTCACGATTTGTTATTGTTTTTTTGCCACGTGAAAGTTTGAGCATTGAGGCGACCCAACGAAACGACGGTGCGCTTTTGTTTACATTTTACGTGTCACTCTGAGCTCGGTCAAGCGAATCGGTGACCAGACTTTTCCCCTCTCCCCCTCCCACCCACCCCTCCCCCCACCCCTCCCCCCCTAGGGTTATGAAGCAAACTTGTGTTAAGACAGATTCAGTCTGTAAATGTTTGAAAATAATCAATACTGTTAGTTATGTCTCATATATAAGGGATTTATAGTCAAAAACTTTGTTTTTACGGGTTTGTTTTTTAAATCCCTTATATTAACTTCACCGCCGTCTCTGTCTCTCTCTCTGTCTGTCTCTCTCTCATCATCTCATGGGCTCGGCGGGCGGAAAAACAGAAGTCAAAAATGACCCACTTCCAATGATCCGATCGAACTGAAATTTGGCACACGGACCCGTCTTACCTAACAATGCATCGTGTCAAAATTTCAGATCGATCGAACGTACCGTAATTAAATTAATGCATTTTTAGTTTATCCTTATATGAGGTATGTAATTTAAAATCACGATTTGTTATTGTTTTTTTGCCACGTGAAAGTTTGAGCATTGAGGCGACCCAACGAAAAGACGGTGCGCTTTTGTTTACATTTTACGTGTCACTCTGAGCTCGGTCAAGCGAATCGGTGACCAGACTTTTCCCCTCTCCCCCTCCCCCCCCACCCCTCCCCCCCTAGGGTTATGAAGCAAACTTGTGTTAAGACAGATTCAGTCTGTAAATGTTTGAAAATAATCAATACTGTTAGTTATGTCTCATATATAAGGGATTTATAGTCAAAAACTTTGTTTTTACGGGTTTGTTTTATTAAATCCCTTATATTAACTTCGCGGCCGTCTCTCTCTCTCTCTCTCTCTGTCTTGGGCTCGGCGGGCGGGCGGAAAAACAGAAGTCAAAAATGAACCACTTCCCATGATCCGATCGAACTGAAATTTGGCACACGGACCCGTCTGACCTAACAATGCATCGTATCAAATTTTCAGATCGATCGAACGTACCGTAATTAAATTAATGCATTTTTAGTTTATCCTTATATGAGGTATGTAATTTCAATTCACGGTTTATTATTGTTTTTTTTGCCACGTGAAATTTTGAGCTGACGCATTGAGGCGACCCAACGAAGCGACGGGCGCTTTTGTTTACATTTTACGTGTCACTCTGAGCTCGGTCAAGCGAATCGGTGACCAGACTTTTCCCCTCTCCCCCCCACCCACCCCCACCCCTCCCCCCCACTAGGGTTATGATGCAAAGTTGAGTTAAGACAGATTCAGTCTGTAAATGTTTGAAAATAATCAATACTGTTAGTTATGTCTCATATATAAGGGATTTATAGTCAAAAACTTTGTTTTTACGGCTCTTTTTTATTAAACAAGTTTGTAGTTTATCTGTAAGTAGTTAAATTATAGAATTTGAAGTAAATAAACCAACATAAAGGGGTTGATGTGTGGAAGGGGGGGGGGAGAATAGATTTCAAGTAAAGCAATAGTTATACAGAAAGATGGTACATCATGATAGAAACACGGTAAACAACAAAAGAAACACGGTACATTCTCAAAAGAATCAAATACATGTATTTAACGTTGCAATAGGATTTTTTAAAATGTAAATTGTGAATTTTCAAAACATTTGGAAGGTTGATATTTAATAAAGCGATGCCGTTGAAAGACCTTAAAATAGATAGTCGACTGGCCTTTTACAAACATTTTATAAGAAAAAGAAAAATTCCTTCCTCCCCTTGGAAGCGTGATCCGTGGGTTGGTGACACGTGTTATAATTTGAACACACTCGATTACACAAGCCAGGGCACTATCTATCCTTGTCACTCCCACCCCTCCCCTCCCCGCCCCTAGTAAAAACGACAACTAATCTGATAATGAATGATTAAGTCGTCCTTCCTTTGATGGTCGAGATTGTTACACTTTTAAAAAAAGGTGTAAGTACTACATTAACGCAGTGTCGTCACTAGGGGTGGAGGGGGGCGTGCCGCCCCGGGTGACACCCATCACGGGGTGACACCCCAGCCTAAACTTTTACTGTGTACGATTTTATGTCAGAAAAGAAAAGATGACAATTTTTTAAATCTAGAAAGAAATACAATGAAATACATTAAACGCGAAAATTCTTATTAAAAAAATATCAGTTAACTTGCAATAATAAAACAGTTCCAACACACGAACAACATTAAAACAAATTAGGAAAAAAAGAAAAGAAATAGTCGCAGCAGAGAGAAGTTTAAAAGAGGCTGGAATGAAAGAGGCGGCGTCTTCTGTTTTAAAAGATATAAAGCCATTTGGGCTTGGACACACCGACAGCATGAACGAATCCCACCTCACAACTCCCTCCACCACAATGGGGTGGGGGGAATACGATTTTTATAACCCCAGAAGAAAAAAAATCAAAAGATGGGTTTTCTTTGTTCATGTTTTTCTTGGGGAAAATTATGATTTCAATCTCTTTGAGTCAATATTTTATATATATATATATTTATTTATTAAAGGCGTGAAAGCATAGATATGCATGTGTATATACAGGTAGTCCTCCGGTTACGACGGTCCCATCCCGACTTACGCTGTTTAGTGCTTACGAACGCGCCCCCGTAAAGAATAGTATTACGCATTATTCCGTTTTTTTTTAAAATTCATGAGGTAACGAATTCTTTTCTCTATTTGAAATAACAAAAATTATTGAAAAATATGTATGATTATTTTTCAACCTACAACTTTCGTTTGCGAATTTTTCAAATGGCGAAGTTTTCAATCAAGTCAATAAAGCTGAGTAAGCTTACAAGTTCCTTTTCAATGCTAATTAGAGAGAGCATATTCAGCCTTTTTCGTCCCATGCAAATTCTAACTCATTATATATTCTTTTCAACTTTGAAAAGGATCGCTCTCAGCTGCAGTTTGATGTCATCATTGAAAGATAGATGCGAAGTGCGATGTGTGCATTTGTAAAGGACTGTGTGAAATATAACTCCTTCAAAAGCAGCAAGATTTTTAGCTCTGTGCAAGTTTTTTTAGTTTCGCTTTGTGCTAATTCCTTTTCCTTACCCTGAGCCTTTGGCTGGACAATAACCTTTTTAAGAGTTCTGAAAATTGGACTAATTCTGAAGGTAAGCAATCTTCGAAATCACTCATGAACCTACATGTGGGAGAAAATCAGAAGCCCCGAGCCTAGTGCTCTTTATGGGTCTTCCCGGAAGACCCCCTTAGCCATCTGGCCACCAAAGGGACGTAACAGCTGAGGACCCCCCCCCAAAGCGGTCGCTTCTGAAGCGGCCACCTGGGCATCCAGGACATACAGTCGAAGATGCCTCCCACTAAGTTGCCCTCACAATGAGGTGGTGGAATTTCCTACTACGACCCGCTACCACTTTGGCGCCATCGCGGTAAAGCACATGGGTCTCCATGGTTAGGACCACCGCAGACCGGGGGATCATCAAAGACCTACCTAGGGTGCAACCCCCACTGGAAGGTTTCCTCAGAGCTGGCGTCCAATGCGTTCTTCGTAATGGCGCTCCTGGCCCTAAACCGGCGCCGCTCGATGGCGTTGCCATTAAATTGAGGGGGGCGAAACGGTTGCTTCGGATTTACCCGACCCCTTCTTTGAAATCACTTGAATGTTCTTCATTAACTTGGCTGCTGCCCATCGGGTGGCGAAAGTACTGAGCTCAGTTAGGTTTGTAAGAAAGCCAAATTTCTCATGGATGTATTTATATGGACCTAACCAATGTTGTAGGGATTAAGAAAGTTTGTCAATGATTACCAGAAATACCTCAATCTTGAATTTTTTCTCCAGGAGAATACTCTTTTGTTCATGTCCCTTTATCAAACTGACGCTTTCTTTTTTGTTTGATAGTATTGAAGATTGTTTACACTGTTTTTACCACGGACTTTTCCTTTCCTTTGTCTTCATAGGAATAAAATTAAGAATGCTATTTTTTAACAAACTCAATGAGAGACTTTCTTTCTAAAATTGTTTCCCAAATTTCAGGTAAAATAGCGACTTCAAGTTGTTCAATTTCCTTTAGAAATCCTTCTTCTTCAAGTCGGCAGTCACGTGGCTGATTTTCATTCGTTGCTAATTCTTCCAGTGCTGCGATATTCTCATTGCATGAGCTATTAAGAGACCTTACAGCATAATGTTAGGCTGACCATCTTGTGTCAGACAAGGCTTTGTTAGCATGTATCAATTTCATATGTTTTGAAGTACCTGTCAACGATGAGTAGATGCAACAAGTCGGGTATAAAGATTTTGCAGAAGACAAAAACAATCTGACCGCAGTAGGACAACCTGCTGCTCTTTTCCCAACCAAATTAAAGGAATGAGCTGTGCACGGCACATAATGAGCTACAATGCACTTCTCACGAAGAATAGCCTGGTTTCCGTTATACTTCCTACTCATTTGCAGCATTGCCGTATGACTGTCCAAGGCATTTTCAGGAATTCGTACAAACATAATGGCCTGCATCTTTATTATACACTATAATTCATAAAAAAAGTTTTGGGGCCCTTAAATTATTGGGGGCTTTAGCCCGTTCAGCACCCCCCCCCTTTAATCCGCCATAAGGACGATGTGACGATGTGGTACGAGGAGGGGGTGTTTAAGAAATGTGACGTCACATCAAAAACGTGAAACTTTAAATAAAAGTTCCACTTAAATATTTGATTGTTTACCATTTATTTAATTACGTTTTCAATGACTTCACGCGTGTTTCGATATTACAGTGCAGACAAAGTATGACGCTGGGGGAGGGTGGGGTAAATATCGGCAACCTCGCGTGACGTCATTTATGGATGGCCCCTTCAGTCGTGAAGGGGTGACACCATGAGCTACCGCCCCGGGGTACACCAACCCTAGTGACGCCTCTGCATTAACGAAATAGATTGTGTTCATTTCATTACAGGTATTGTTGATATATCTTTGTAAAAAAACGTGCGGTGATAACAAACATAAACTTTTTTAAAAGGGAAGATTTATATTTTAAACAATAGATCCTACGGTATTTCATTAATAAAAAACATTTTTGCAATATTAATTTTATAATTTAATCTGTGCCTTTTCATTCTCTCTGTACACTCCTTGGCATACAGCAAAATGTAAAATCAATGTTAAAACTTCATCGTTTGTTAAATAAGTGAATTATTTTATTAGCTTTTTTTTAATACCCATTACAGTCCGATTACTATAATAGGTCAATTATTTTTTCGGGCTTAAAGCGAGGATAGGCCACAAGCTACCCTCTGCATTTTGTCTTGATTTAGGTTCTAGAAATCTTGTTATGCCGTGTTATTTATTTATTTATTTTTTGTGATGGGGCAGGGATAAGAGGGGGGGGGGTGGTTAGACATGTGTCAACTTTCTATAGGATCTAGAAGTTTCCAAATATTAAGCACCATTAAAACGTGTTGAACGTACTGTTGGCTTATCATAATGGATTCACTCAAGTTACATTCTATAAATTTGAAGTTGAAAGCTTGTTATGAGCGGAGGTAAAAGGCATCAAAACGGTTACTAAATTTAAATGGAAAAAAAGTAACAACAATGTCTATTCAATTGTTGTCTGGTGTTGAACCAAAAAACCTGTATTTCCTGTTGTGACACACAGGAACTCTCGGAGTAAGAAGGTTAGATTACTTCCACATTCACATATTATATTTCTGTTTGGTGTTTGTTTGAGATGCTCCTAATTCTTGAGATTATATATGTTCTAGGGATATTCTGTTCTTGGTTTGGTTATTTAGTCTCTCTCTGAAGTGGTTAGTTACAAGCTCCTAATCTCATGGCACCCCGAGCTCCTACTCTCATGGCACCCTAAGCTCCTACTCTAATTGTACCCCAAAATCGTACTCTCATGGCACCCCGAGCTCCTACTCTCACGGCACCCCGAGCTCCTACATCCCGATCTAACATCTCCCAGTCCTTATATTGTTCACTCTGACTCCCCGCTGTTTAACCCCTAGCATTCCCAGATGGCTCGAGACACGTACACCATGAGTTAATAAATTACAATGCTTGTTTCTCATTGTTTAGAACTTAATTAGATTGTGCTACACTTCCAACGTTCCCACCACAGGCAGGACAGTTATTTAGGTCGGTGCAATACGATGCTTCTGTCTCATTGTACGACGCTCCCAACGCTCCCACCACCGGCAGGTAAGTTATTTAGGTCGGTGCAATACGATGCTTCTGTCTCATTGTACGACTCTCCCAACGTTCCCGCCACCGGCAGGTAAGTTATTTAGGTCGGTGCAATACGATGCTCCTGTCTCATTGTACGAGGCTCCCAAACTTTCCGTCTTGTTATAATTCATCCGCCCCTAAAACACACATTGTTTATGTCAATAAAATACAATGATTGGTTCTCACTGTGCGATGCTCCCTTAAATTTCCCGCTGATTTTAAATGCACGCAATTAGAAACGGACTCTGTTTAAGTCATTCACTTCTCTCTTCCCACGTGTATCTCCACAATGTATATCCAATATATAAAATACAAAAAAATTGTGTAATAAAAACAATAAATTTGAGCTTTATTATTAAACTAACACGACAGTAAACGTTTCGGCTAATGGCTTCATCAGTACAATAAACATAAAATACGTAATTAGTAGTTATTTCTTCTCGGGCCGAAGACGGCACATAGGGCAGAAGTCATGGATTTCCATTTACGACGATCCGTCGCCAATTGTGTTAGGTCTTGATTATTTCTTAGACCCATGGTTGAACTTTCTCTTTTGTTTGTTCTACGTAGTGTTTCTTTTGGTCGTCCTTGTTTTCTTTTGCCTTTTGGTGTCCATTTGAAGGCCTGACGGGGGAATCATCTCTCGTCCATTCGAAGAACATGACCGATGTAATTCCAACGTATTCTCCTAATAAAAGTTGACACATATTCTTGGTTGGTTTCTTCTGTTATTGTTTCATTTGATTTAAAAATCACTCCATTTTATATTCAAAATCTTTCGGAGTCATTTGTTTTCGAAGGCAACTAATTTCTTTTCTATAGCTTGAGTGGATTTCCAGCTTTCGCATCCATATGTTAGTACAGGGATTACGCAAGAGTTGAATAGCCTAAGGTTTTATATGTTTGCTAAGTGTCTTTGGTCTCCAAATATTTGTAAGTTTGTTAAAAGCACGTACTTACATAAGTAATAAAATTATATTTAAATTCTTAAAACATACTATATGATAAAACAGCTATGTAAAATAAGAAGATAAAGTAAAAACAACAAAATAGATAGCAATGTGTGCCCCGCACACAATCACCTTAAACTTTTAACTTCAATCACGCGAACGCTGTAACAGCATACTTTATGGTCTGTTAACCCCTTCATTCTACCTCCAGAACACACGCCCACCCCACACCCTACGCGAATTCCCAGATTTTTTAAAAAGAAGCACGAACCAGTTTGACGCGAACATATCAGCTACCGCCGCAACACCGACAACTTCCGCATAAATTCCAGGAAAAATCGACTGTCTGAGCGCTTGTTGAGTGTAAACTGTAGACTCTCCACTTGCTCAACAAATTAACGCGTCGACTGCGGGGTGGGGTCGTTTGTGTTTACAGATTTTTAAGGAGGAAGCTATTTTTCATGTTGACAGTCCAACAGGATAGCCTTTCATACACTTAACGTTAAGTCCTTTAAGTGACCGAGATAGGAGCGTTACCACAAGTCTGTTGTTTCCACGAAGCCGATTAATTCAAGGAACTCTTTCATTCAAGGTAAATTGATAATTATTTTTCCATATAAAATACAAATAAAGTGTATTCGAAATTTTAATGAGAATTAATTAGGCATAGTAAAACAATGTTGTTGTCGAATATGATCATGTATTCATTTGAAAATGTCAAAATAAAAAAATAAATAAAAAAATTAAAAAAAAAGAAAGAAAACAACAAATAAACAAACAAACAAACAAACAAAAATCTTTCTCTATACAAGTGGCGAAATTTTTAAATAAAATATCTAAATACTTAAGTTGTATAATTTGAGTTCGTCGCTAATTTTTTCTAGATTAATTTATTTGATAAAATTGAACCAATCCCGCCCCCCCCTTTTTTTTTCGCCCGAGGGACAAGTTTTTTGTCCCCATTGTCCGACAACGTACATAATGTGATCATTTGTTCCCGCTTGCTTTGGTCCTTGGTTCCAGGCAAATTCGTGTGTTTTTATTACAGGCACACGAACGAAAGATATTTTTAAAATGTTTTATCGCATGAAATCGGGGTGGGAGAGGGGCAGGTGGCACTATACACGTTATGAAGACACGAGTGCTGGCATGTCACGCTGCCAGGTCGTTGATTTGAAGACCCCCCACCCCCAGCTCCACTTCATACCCCCTCCACCTACCACATGCCCCCCACCGCCCCCACCTCGCACCCTATCTCAAAGGCCCGTTGACAATAGAAAAAAAAAGGAGTTAGGGGTAGGGATGAGTCGGGGTGGGGGGAGGGAGGGGATCCCCATGCTGAGGTAACTAAGGAAGGTAAATCCATACCCATTACAGAGATCTTCGTCCCCCTGGCACCAAATATTTCAAGTCATGCAAGGAACAGAATTAAAAGTTACTGTTATTAACCCCCCCCCCAACTCACTTCATTTAATGTCATGGGGCTGGAACAAGTAAACCTTCCTGGAATTTGTATTCGTCCATCTGGTCAAACCACTGGCAACACTCAACACATGAATACGGTAATACTGTGTAATAACTTTGTCACCGTGTAACGAGTAATGACAGCGATACTTTGATTTTACGGGAAATGCAAATGTCGTCAGTAATTATAATGTACAAACATAAACCGATATTTGGGCCACTTGTGACGTTTATCTCTATGACATAATCTTAACCTCCATAACAGTGATCCTCAGAACATGTTGGCTGTATCCCATTTGGCAAAATCATTTAGTTAAATACAAAGGTAATGTTAGTTTTCCAGTTTATACTTAAACTGTGTCCTGAACTCAGATATCTGCTACCTCGATAAGTTGGTGTAAGATCAAACTTTAAGTATTTCCCAAATATATGTGCTAAAAAGTATTGAATGAATTTAGCCCCCAAAATTTCACAATGGTTTAAATTATTGTCATAGAGTCGAGAATTAAACAAAATAAAAAAACGAACGTTTCCACCGTATCGCTTTCTTCAGTGAACAGAATCAGCAAGAAGAAAAGTCAAGATAGCGTGAAAGAGAAAAAGTAACTAATTTCTTGGAAACTTGAAACGATTCAGCTCAATGTCGAAGGGTTAAATATAATGCCATACTTAAAAAATGGCGGGGAAATTTATGTTCTTTAGGAAAATAATATAGCTGAGTTTTACCATGGCAACTACGAGTAAGTTGTCAACTTTTTCTCGGAACAAGCCCTGGCTTATAGTAGTTGTGGAGACAGTGTTCGGGGAATTCCGTTAGCCCGAACAGCCAGCCGGGTTGCTATCAAGTGTTCCTTTTATTACATCCTATAGGTAACAGCTTTAAAATTAATTTTTTTTAAAAAAATATATTTTTTACTCATTAACTTCACCTGAGCATTGAAAACAAGAAATGGGATCCAACTGAACTCGGCTTTTGAAAATTGAAAAGAAAATTAGAATATTGTATAAATTAGAAGTATAATAAATAATAATCTTTATTTGCGCACGCCTTTTTTTTTCTTCAAATTTTAAATAAAGAATTATAATGTTTTTGCCGGGGGGTCGGACGTGCGGGTGGTTGAATGAGGGAAAACAGCAACGGCTGTCCCCCCCCCCACATTTTACACACACACACACCCATACACACACACACTTTTTAAAAAAAATCAACGTCGTCATGCCCCATCTGCACTGCCCCTATCACCAACCTCAGAACACTTCAATAGTGACGGGATATAACCTATAACCTATACAAACCTATAATGCTAACAAGCCCTATGCACGGTCGATAGCTACTGAATTACAATCGCGGAGCTCAAGAACCTCAGTGGTCGGCTTTTAGTATTTGAACAGACGTCGCCCCGGCAATGAGAAAAGAATCTATGTTTAGCTCCGTCCTTGCATGTTCTCTATACCCGGTGTTCATTCAGTTGGATACAACTTTAATAGAAGAGTTCGCCATGAAAGGATATCACAAACTTATTTCGTACTCGTATGCTAATAAGCGATTGAAATACACTTGCGATTTCAATTACTTGGCGCTGTTTTTTTTAAAGTTTTTTTTGGGGTTGTTGTTTGTTTGCCCAACATGTCACCAATTCAACATTTATTTACTTTGTGCACGTGTTTGTCTGACTAACTCATATTTAATATAAACTGTAAATCTTGGTTTAATCTAGAAAAATTGCCTGTATTTGATAAAAGGTAATTCCCATCCCGAGACGACTATATTTTGGTAATCGAGTCTGCAATCGTTTTTGTTCCGTGCGCACTTTCAACGATTGTCAATTTGCATAGCACTTGCGTCAAAACACGAAACCTATAAAAAAAATATTTTGAAACCCCCCACAGAATTTCCATAACTGTCAAAAGAAAGTGACGCTTTTCAATGCACTGTTGCCAGTGTATGGACCATGCACCTTGTTAGAAGTTCTTCCACCGAGGCGTGAAGGTGCTATATTAATAATAATAAATGGAAGCCTTATCTCATTTTGGCTGCATCTTATCTTATCTTATAAATAAAAGACGCTCCATCTATACAGAAGATTATGGCGTCCTACGCTTTTCCATGGCCTATGTCTTGTTTTTCATTTTTAGTTGAGTTTTGAATGTTGATCCTGTGTTGGGTTTCTCGGCTTCTTCAGGCAACTTATTATTCCACGCCCGAATGCAAGACGGGAAGAATAATGATTTGTATGTATTGTTCTTACATATGGAACAAGAAAAGTTGTGTTTTTTAAAATCCCAATGTCTATATGAGGGTTGTATTAGATTGTTGTTGCATTGTATTTCCAACCTTTTTTACTTAGCAGTGGGTTTGTGAATGGACCATGTTTCCTTGAAGATGAAGTGATAAGTATATGAATGTGAGGTAAAATTGTAATTAAAAACGGATAACGACAGAGATTGTTTAACTCTAGTTTAACATAACGACCATCCCAGAGGTATGGATGAAAACGTATTTTAATAGTGTTCCACGCGTTTTTTTCCCACTTTGTTTAACAAAATTGCATTTGTCAATATTTTAAAATCCAAAAACGAACAAAGTATAAAACACCGTGGACCGTCGTTTGATAAAATATATCGGTGAGATATTGACGACAATCACTTCATTTAACACACCATCTTAAGGTGAGACAACAGAAAACCTTTGTCACACATCGTTTATAATCTTTTCAAGAAATCGCCTTAATTTATACCATTGAAAGCTATACTTAAAGTTCGAGGCGATCTCCCCATTTGAACCAGGGATAGAGAGCGAACTGAACACATCGTACTCGAACCATGCTGAGGACC
Source organism: Ampullaceana balthica (assembly GCA_944989445.1). Lineage (NCBI taxonomy): Eukaryota > Metazoa > Mollusca > Gastropoda > Lymnaeidae > Ampullaceana > Ampullaceana balthica. Next base: position 80,992 of record CALYLW010000998.1, on the reverse strand, counting down.
AAACTTAAACCCTACTGAGGACCAAACTTAAACCATACTGAGGACCAAACGTAAACCATACTGAGGACCAAACTTAAACCATACTGAGGACCAAACTTAAACCCTACTGAGGACCAAACTTAAAACCCTACTGAGGACCAAACTTTAACCCTACTGAGGACCAAACTTTAACCCTACTGAGGACCAAACTTTAACCCTACTGAGGACCAAACTTAAACCCTACTGAGGACCAAACTTAAACCCTACTGAGGACCAGACTCGAACCCTACTGAGGACCAAACTTTAACCCTACTGAGGACCAAACTTAAACCCTACTGAGGACCAAACTTAAACCCTACTGAGGACCAGACTTGAACCCTACTGAGGACCAAACTTTAACCCTACTGAGGACCAAACTTAAAACCCTACTGAGGACCAAACTTTAACCCTACTGAGGACCAAACTTTAACCCTACTGAGGACCAAACTTTAACCCTACTGAGGACCAAACTTTAACCCTACTGAGGACCTAACTCGAAACCAACCACACTTCTAAATAAGAGTGGTTCGGGCCCCTATATCTAATTCAAACCAAATATTTGAATTACGCAAACCGCTGTAGCCTCTATCTGTCTAATAAAATCTGCTTATGGAAGTCATGTGTCCCGCATGTTATCAGACTATGTATGCTTCAATGTTACGCTAACTTCCTTATCCATGGTTTTTACCAGAACACACACCATGCAGTTCAACGCCAACAGGGACTTCCTTCTCCAATAAAGCAGGAACTAAATTCTAACTTACATTTTTTTTTGGTCGCTTTAAGTTCTCTAACCGCATCTTAACATTCGTGTATATATATATATATTTTCTGAAAGTTCAAAGAACTATCAAAATCTTACACAGCTTGTCTATACTGAAGTTCAGACACACGCACGTCTGATGGCTTCTGACGGCACTCCAGCATTTTTTAAAGGCATATAAGCAAATAAACATATAAGCATATAAACATATAAGCAAATAAACATATAAACATATAAACATATAAACGTCTCAGTGCACACGGCGTGTCATGACACACCCGCGTGTTATTCCCATCAAAACATGTTGCGTGTCCTGACCGTCACAACGCAACAATTAGTGTAACAAAAACTCTATTCTGTGCTCTTTTTCCCTCTTGTCTTGATTCATGTAATTCTCTTCTTTTGGGTTCGCCAAAGCAATACATTGAAAAACTACAGAAAGTTCGAAATTCAGCTGCCAGGCTAGTTCTTCAGGAGAAAAAAACACGATCATATTACTCCGTTTCTTTATTTACTTTATTGGCTACTTATACAAGCACGAGTTGTTAAAAAAAAGTATATGTTCTCTGTCACAACTTGTTTTCTGACTCATGCCCTTCCTAGCTTACCGAACTTCTCTCTGTCTACTCACCCACTCGACACAGGTATCTTTCACACATCAGACTGAAATATATGGAGGCGACGACTTAATCACGTAACTAGACTAATTCAAACACGCAGTTGCGCTGTCAATATTAATATTGAATATGACAGTTTATTTTCTTTTTTTTGTTCAAAAATTTATTTCCTCTGTTTTATTCCACTCACTTAAACGAATTTCACCGCAGAGATCTCACTTCGTCTGGCGACACAACAGCCGCGGCTTTCCGATTACGGAATTCTTTTATCACACAAATATTTCCTGGAAGGTTTGAGGTTACTCTCGTAAAGCTTTGGCCAGTTCCTGAGTTACATGCGCCATATGATGAGGTTATGACACCTCGCCATTCGGCCATTCCAGAAGGCTTCGGTGAGATTCATCGCACTTTCAAAAGGAGATGTATAGCGGGAGGAAAGAACTGCTTTGTTTGTTGATGCCTCTGAAAATGTTTGTATAATCATCAGTAAGTGGGGACGAACATCAGGTTATCGGAATGTCAAGTTTGGCTTTCTTGGAAAAACACAATGTATCAGGCGTGCACATAGATATGATTTTAAAAAAAAATAATTATAAAATTAATTTTAAAAAACAAGACATTCTTCCGGGTTCTAAGAATAATGATGCTCAAACAAGATAACAATGCAACAGTTTTTATTGTCTCACCAGAATGTTATCTTTTATCTCTCTGTCCCTACCGTTAATTGTTCTATTCAATGCTTCTCAAAGATCAGCTCTGGGACGTTGTTGAGAATTAAGTTAACGTACAACAAATGAGGCGGAGACGCGTGCTTTTGGGCAGACGGGAAAGGATGTCATGTAATCGTAAATGTTAGGCCAGGACTTAAATTACTCTTCGGACATTTTTTCTGAAGTTATCCTGGATATAAGGTTTGATAGCCAATCATTAATTGCTCTTACCCCAAACTTAGGTTTTATTTACCAAAAGAGACATTAATTAATTATTTTTGGGTCTCCATAATATCTATTACTTATCCTTAAATTTACCTTATTTTAACAAAGGTCAAATTACATGACTTATCTCCAACGGTAAATGGTGAATGATAAGAAATCTAGGGTCACCCGGTGCTATAATTAAGAACCACTATCTGATAAAATTACCAGAAAGGAAGCATCAGCTTTTTCATCTTGAGAACTATCAGGGATAAAGCCTGCGTAAATGACATTATGAAGATCAATACCTAGCAAAGATTTCTTCTGAAAATTGCGGACCGGATTAGCTGTATTATTATTGATGACGTGTAAGTGTAAATTATTTGATCTTTTTTCTATAAATTTAATGTGATAGCCAAGATCCTTAAGTAATGGGAAAAAATACTGTTGGTTAGACAAGATAGAAAACTTTTGCCACACATTTCTAACTAATTAAAAAAAAATAATTAATAATTAAAAAACATTTTTTGGAAAGTTCATTTTAATATGTTTTATAGTTGTGATTTTTTTTTCCTAACAGGCCAAGAGTTTCTATGTAAATAGTATTTAATACCACTCTGTGAAAAATTAGAAGCTCTCATTTATTTTTTATTAGATCATAAGTTAACAAAACTTTCAATTTCACAAAATCAAAAAGGTTTATGACTTATGAGAAATGAAACACAAAAAATGTTGCACGTTTCCTATATTTAAAATATGCTAGAGGGAATTCCCATAGGTATTGTTACTTTTATTTGCTCGGCTGTGATGGCATCAGTAATATTCGTGTATCATTTCCAGGAATCATATATTTAATAATACTGCATACGTTATTGGATTCCATATTTGCACAGTGTGAATTGGGGTTGGTGGGGTGGGTATATATAAGCGTGTATTTTAATATGTAATTCTAGGAACCGTGGTGCAGTTGTTAAATGGAGAGTTTTGAAGATTTTAGTGTGCAATTAATTGGTCAAGGTACTGACCGCTTACCAGGAGCCGTCGTCAAAGGTAATTATATTATCTTTTACCAGCATAAATACACAAACTCAAGTTGGATCTTAGTTTTTTAAAATGTGTGTGTGTGTGTGTTTGCCTGTGTGTGTGTGTGTGAGAGAGAGAGAGAGAGAGAGAGAGAGAAAGAGAGAGAGAGAGAGAGAGAGAGTGTGTGAAAGAAAAAGAGAGCCAGAAAGAGAGAGAACTAGTGTGTGAGTGCTTAACATATTCCAATACCATTTAAAACACGTTTTATTATAGCAATAGTGACGCACAACATTTCCGCGAATAATATAATAAGAGGTCACCAATAGCAAGTCCAGATTCAGGTGGTTGTTATTGTTGCTGTTTCATTGAGGAGGGATGTTACTGTTGCGGATTCGTTGAGGTGCTATGCTACCAATACGTATTCATTGGGGTCCATACACTGAGATTTTGTCAAGATGAAGACAGATGAGAATGTCCGGTACGTTGAAACGTCATAGAAATTCTTAGAACATCATTAGGAGTTTGACTTTCTGGAAGCCACGACACCCCGTTACTTGTCATTACACTGTCGCCTGGTGTCGCTGTGACTGTGACGTAACTTTAACGTTCAGTGTCGGCCCTAGACAGAAGCGGGTGGCTAGGCCCACACTTTGCATTTGGGCGATTTGTATAAATGAAACAAAATGCGATGGAAAAAAAGATGCGTGTGTGTGGTGGTGATAGTGGTGGGAGAAGGGGGGTATGGAAAAAAATGAGGCAAAAATTAGAAAAAAATATACTTCAACCTTTAGATCAGAAGGCATATATTTTACTCAGTTGCCCAACGACCAGGCATGTGTATAAGTTAAACATTTCTTTAATGTGCTTAACAAAATTTCGTCCACGTGAGTTGAAGCCTTACAAAGATCTTGCTTGACCGTGACGAGCGGCAAGTGGAGGTAGGGAAGCTGAAACTTTTTTGTTTACCATGTTATTTCCCATGCAGTAGATTTCAACATCATCATCAATAGTCATCGAATCTCTAGACTAAGTTTCGGCTCTCTAGCCTATACTCTAGCCCAACGGTGGCCAAACTGATGCTCGCGAGCCGCATGCGGCTCTTCTGTTCTCACATTGCGGCTCGCGTACATTTTATGAAGGACATGTCACAAGTATTACTGGACATTTCCAAGCCCGGATTAATGTCCCATAGTGCTTCAATGCGGCTCTCAAAAAATTGTTTATATTTTAAAATGGCTCTCAGTTACTACAGGTCTGGCCACCCCTGCTCTAACCTATATTCTAGCCTATTATACTCTAGCCTATACTCTAGCCTATACTCTAGCCTATGCTCTAGCCTATACTCTAGCCTATTATACTCTAGCTTATCCGCAAGTGGGTTTTATTTATTTCAAGAGATCCCCCACAAACGGTTCAGTGAGTGAAATAAAGGTGTGGAAAATAATGAAGTGGATCTAAAAATTGCGGATTTCCGTAATTGCTGTTTGTCCAATGTGTCAGATAAGGAAACAAACAACTACGCCATGTCTTTTTGTGGCTGGTGACGTCGTGAAATAGAGGAGCAGTCACCAATCCCAGGCGGGTGTCGTCGACTGAAAGTTTAAGCAGTGCTTCATAGAGTAGTTACACACTTGTTTGGTGAACCGAGACTGAAGGAAAACCACAGCCGGTTTTCGATGAATTCAGATATGGGAGTTTTATTTTTTTAAATAATATTTCAATATAAAATGTCCTGATGTTGAGATTGAATGTATATTTTTTTCTCTGTTTGTATGAAGCTCGGCTAGCGCGGGGATTCAGCTAAATCCTAATTTTTTGGTATACTTTATTATTATTTTTTTTAACTGCCTTCGATGAAAGTTGTGTGTGCTGTGTGGGGCGGGGCTGGCGTCAATGTTCCCTTTAGGCCGCGCGGCTGCGCAGATATCTGACCGACACCGCGCAGCAGTTTAGGTTTACCGCGCAGCAAAATTTGTAAATTATTACACACGAAAATGGATGCTGCGCAACTTTGCACACGAGTTGTTTTTTTTTCTTTTTTTACTTTGCGCACGGACCAACGAACCTTAGAGGGAACATTGTGAGTGTCTTTGATTGAAGTCAGGAACTGAGACTTATGGGCTGGTGAATTTGCGAGTTTCATAAGGAAAAAATAATTCGACATTTCATAATAACTTAGGTCAGTGCTTCTCAAAGTGTTGGTCCGCGGACCGGTGCCGGTCCGTGGGCCATCCGCTGCCGGTCCGCAGATGTTCTCCAAAAAAGGACAGAAAAAATTGTCAGTGCAGGGAAAATAGTGCACCGGTTCCTGGTGCAATGGAAAAAATTCCTGCCGGTCCGCCATACTAAAAAGTTTGAGAAGCACTGCTGTGAGTTAAACGCTGATGCCAGTGACTCCGTGATAAAATATTACATTAAATTAGCACCACGATACAATCTTCCTCACTGTTCTTAAGAGTCCAAAAGGTTAGATGAAGATTCTTTTTAAGAAATAAATAAATAAATAAATAAAAAATCATGCTCAAACTTACACATATTATAAATATATTATATTATTGTTAAAAAATAATTGAAAATTAAAAAATAAATAAAACATTGTCTATCTCGAGCATGAGTCAATTCAGAATACCCAGCGCCGAGAGCGCGTGTACATAGTTGTTATGTGTACATAGTTGTTATGTGTACATAGTTGTTATGTGTACATAGTTGTTATGTGTACATAGGTGTTATGTGTAGATAGTTGTTATTCAATCCAAAGTAAAAAATCTCTCTCTCTCTTTCGGATTAATACACAACAACATTAATTATTTTATCATTAGTTAATGAATAAAAAAAAATAACCTAAACATTCGGTAGCGTAAAAAAATTTAAGTGATAATAATTAATTAATTAACTAAGGTGTTAAGAACCTTTCGTTTGGTTGGTTGACGTGACTCTCAAAAAATGCGTAACTCATCTGTGACGTCACAGGATCTGCAACAGAACAAACCAAACAAACCACGTTTCCGTCCAGTGGGAAAATGATTTTAAAAAAAGATATTACATTAGCTTTTATATAAGTATAAGGGCCTCTTGAGATATTACGTATTAGCAGCCATTTTGGAGAAAAAAAAACAAAACTCTTAAGTTTAGACCGAGGCAAACGCGGGACGGAACGGGCTGTTAAAGTACTTTAAGTAGGCCACGGTTCGTTGTCTTATATATAATATTATTGGTGAAGAAGCTAGATCTGGCCCCTATGTATCCGTTCACGCAATGTTTGGAAGATATGATGCGTATGTCATCGTTGATGATGGATAGTTTAAAGATTGTGGAGAAAAAAAAAGGGGGGGGGGTAAGTTTATGAGATAGAAAATATGTGTATGTTATTATTTAAGTATTAAACTCATAATTCATACATTTTTAAGCAAACGAGAAGACATGACACAAGTGAAGAGATCCCTTTTTGTTTCGATTGAAGTATTAATTGAATTTGATACAAATACATTTTTTTTAAACGTTAACGGACGTCATAAACTTCTGGTGGACTTTAACGAACAAATGAATAGTTGAGTTTTTTCGGTCCATAAATTTACGGAGGTGTTGAGAATGTTAAAGAATGCAGTTATTAGCATTTCTGTAAGGGGACTAAAGAACCTTCATTTTTTTTTACTGGATTCATGTGATGTTATTAATGTGTCCTTACCCAAGGCACAGAACATACATCGGCCTAGGCCTAGAATACATCCATACCTCCTAACTCCCGTGAATTATTTGGCTTGCCTCGCACTCCTACAAAAGTAACAGAAACGGTGTATGCTAACACTAACATGTTTAGGTAGTGGACTTTATTTCAAGGCAAAGATAACTGTAGATTGAGAAAAAAAAATTTTTTTGGACTTGTTACAAAAATTTTTAATGAGACATATTTTAATGTATTTAACCTTGACTTTGAAACGGCGCGATACACCCATTTGCTCATACTTCTACATTTCATTGGATACAGACCAAGCTCAAAATTGTGGGGGCAGAGATTTTACAACTTTTATAAACAGTGTAACATTTTACGTCCAGGCGCGCAACTTGACTGTCATACGCGGGAGGAGGCAATATTCTTTTTTTTTCTTTACTCCGCTTCATCAACTTTGAACCCGATAATTGTATTTAAAGCGCATTATAAATTATAGCACCCCTTTTATTCTTCCGGTCAAGAAAATCTGGCCTCAGAGGCGTCGTTACTGGGTGCGGACCGCACCGGGTAACAGCATCATCACAAAGGGTGACACCAAAATGTAAAACTCTGTATGTTCCCGTAATTTGGCACTGACAGACTCGGAGCAGGTCTATGGGGTAAGTCGTGAGGGGCTGACACAGCGCTGGGTGACACCAACCCTAGTGACGCCTCCGTCTCGCCGAATCTAACTACGCCTCTGCTCAGATAGCCTATGGTTTTCTCTAAGCCATCATCCTATACTATATAATAAAAGGCTATGTTGGAGGGGAGTTAGAACATGCCACCGAACGGTGGCGGAACGTCCTCGAACGGGCTTTGTTGCTCGTCCTTAATAATTTTTATTTTTATAGACGCGATATCTTTAGCTTTATATTCATTCGTCTTCATAGTGGCGTCCTGTAAGTTGCCAGCGGCCGGGACAACGCGAGCATGATTCTCCTTTAACAAGTGGAACAATAGCAGTCCTTTCCTCAAGTCTTCCACAAGACTTAAAATGCAGTACTGCTCACGCATTGTTCGTTGGTGAAGTGCATTCCTCTGTGTTGTACGTTTTATGATTTCAGGTTCACGTCGATCAATTGCTTCCAGTTATTTGCACATTGCTTTATTTAGGTCAATCAAGCTGCCCAACTCAACTCGCCTGGGTTTTTGTTTACACCCTCCAACTCTTCTCAGACACTCTCTGTCCAAAGCTTGACATTCGCAAATCTGCAGAGCTTCTCGGTTTTTATTTGGCACTAAACTATCGTTTACGAAGTTAGACAACCTAATCTGTTACTAGCGCAGCTTCAGAGAAATCCCCAAGAATATAGCTTATTTAATAAATTTAAACTTGTTAATATTACCCCCCCCCCAATGGCAGTAGGGTAGGTTCTGAAAAGGTAGCTTCGCGTCTTCGTGAAGAGTCAGAAACAATAATCATCACAGCCTTATTAAGGGGTCATTTTTTTAAACTCGCAATTGTATTACACTTATACTATTCGCACCCAAGAATGTTTGAGCCGGGGCAACCTCCAGCCTCCACTTACTACTCCGCGCACGTTTCGCCGCTGCTGCTTTCCAACTCCTGCTTTGAAAGCATCTGTGCCATTCATGTTTTGAAGAGCCATATTAACAAGAAATATATAAAATAATTATATAGGCCCATTATTTCGTTTTTTTATATCGTTAATGCCTAGTATGCCAACCATCAACAAATATATATTTTGTTGTTGTGCAGTCCAGTGACAACGTTATCTGTGATTGCCCTGACCTGAACAAATCTAAATTTTCTTCTGCGTACCGTTATTATTTATAACTTAAAACGTTCAAATGGCCATTCACTTGTCAACAAACAGGTCAGAGTGTGAAGAGTCAGAGAGAGTTTGTTATAAATAGCAACAACAAAATCGATAACTGGGTCACGCGGGATGGTGGTGTACAGTGTACACTGCATTATTACCTGCATTGCCTACTCTTTACTTTTCATTGCGTTGTAAAGCGAAAGTTGGGGTTGGGGGAGGGGGTGGGGTGATGGGGAGAGAATAAAGTTCTAAGCCACGAATTCTGATTGGTAGAAAATAGAATTATCCAGTCATCAAATTTGTAGCTACGCCTACAAGAAGACTTTTCATGGTATAGCCTACCGGCGGCTTCAAACTGTTTAATGATTGTGTTGTGGACAAGGGAAAAACGAACAAAATGTTTTTTAAACCTAGGCATCAATTAAGTGATTTAAGACTATTAAAGTATCTGTCCACAAGACAAGATACGAAGAAGTTATTGGGCAGCAAGGGGATGGGTGAGATGAATGACAAACAATTGGTGCTACTGCATTAACTATGTGCCACATCATGTTATATCTTGTCATAGGACAGTGATGGCGAAACTTTTTGGGGCCGCGTGCACAAAATTTAATGAAAACTTACTTATGTATAGCAAAGTGCCAACACAAAGTTCCAGCACAGTGGTTTGATGAAGGAAGTAATATTTTAGTCGCGTGCCGGCTGATGAGGCTCTGCGTGCCGTCTGTGGCACGCGTGGCATGGGTTCGCTGTCACAGGCGGATCTTCTTCAATGTATCTGCTGGGTGTCTCATCTCACCTCATGCCACATTGTCATACATACGACTGTGCATCTTACCAGTTTATTAACTTATATTGATGTCTGCCTGATCTAATCGATGAACTTCTGTTGCGTGACTATGTTAAAAATAAAAAGTGTTGTGAATAAAATGCGTGACAGCAGATGTGTACCACCACTAAAGATAGATCACTTTGGTTTGTCACTAACGTTGCTTCGTGACTAATAAATTTGGAATTTTATAAAATATAAACCAATAATATTTTTTTTATTGACAAAAAGTATTATCTCCCTCTCACTCCAACTCCAATATCTGTTTCATTATTTTCATCCGTTCTCATGCGATATTTAGCCTACCCCCAACCCACCCCCTCTCTACAGTACAGGCTTATTTTAGTATTATTACTGTAAATCCTCGGGTTTACGGCCTATAGCAGTAGCAAAAGATAAACCGGTTTAGTGATTCCAAGAACCTGTTTCTTTTCAAATGTAATTCTATTTATTTGTTTATTTCGGCGGGGTTGGAGTGAACTTTTGAATGAAAACCTCTAGATCAGTGGTCGCGAACCTTTTTGGGGCAGCGTGCCCAAATTCAAACAAAACCCACTTATTTATATAGAATGTATATAGTCGCGAGCCGGCTGATGAAGCTCTGCGTGCCCACTGTGGCACAGGTCCGCCATCACTGCTCTAGATTCTCACATTGTTTCTTGGAATCAATTTGAAACACCATGGCGTGAAATTTAAAGCCTTGTATAATTTATCTCCATTTGAAGGTTAATAGGGGACATGGATCAAATTAGGAAGTTTCTTCAATGTATACTATTAATGTATATCAGGGGTCTCCAAACTTTTCTGCCGGAGGGCCGCATTAACTGTCAAACAGCAGTTTGGGGGCCGAATACACACAGTTTTGTGGTAAACAGTCTACAGGTAATAAATAAAGGTAAAAAAAATATTTTTAAAAACCACGTTTTTACAAGCGGACTAAAAAGAAGAAAATAATTTAAAACTTGTAAGTTCAAGTACTTTAATTTAATATGACTAAAAACGTGGGACGGGCGCTTATGAGGTTTAACATATGCGGCTCACTCATACTCTCACTTACAGATCTCTCTTTTGCATTCTAAATTAGAAATCTTTAATTTGTATACCAAACGCCCGCCCGACGTTTTTAGTCATATTAAATCAAAGTACTGGAACTTAAAAGTTTTAAATTATTTTCTTCTTTTTAGTCCGCTTGTAAAAACGTGGTTTTTAAAAATCATTTTTTTACCTTTATTTATATTATTCTTTTTAGTCCACAAATAAAAACTTGGTTTTTAACAATATTTTTTTACCTCTATTTATTTTACCAAACACCTCACAAGCGCCCGCCCAACGTTTTAAAAACATTGTGATGTGGTCAAGGGGGAATTCACGGATGTCAACCAAAGCCGACGGTACAGATGCTTATATATAGATTATAGATAAACTAAACAATTTCAATAATTTAATAACGGTACATTCGATCGATCTGAAATTTTGATACAATGCATTGTCATCCAAGATCTATCTGTGGTAAAATTTTCAGATCTCTAGGACCATCAGAAGTGGTTCAATTTTACGTTGGCAGATTTGAAAAAATCTTGGACAAACCAACAATGCCACACCAACGAAAGCGAGTTAATAAAAACGTGGTAATAAAAATAGTATCTTTTTTAAGATTTAAAGGTCTCCAGGGGCCGGATGAGAGGGCCTCGCGGGCCGCAGTTTGGAGACCCCTGATGTATATGATGGTAAAAATTAAATATCGAACAGTTGCAAGGTTACAAGTTATTCTGAGAATCAAATTTTACATAAAATGTGCTTTGAGTACATGTCAATCGACATTTAAGGTCCCACCACAAGCATGTCAAAAACATGTAAAGGTAAGTTAATTTAAATATTAGGTTTTACGATGCATGTAAATTTAAATGTTACACTAGCGTTATTAACGCTGTTCAAAACATAGCAGAAATAATTATGGCTGGCTTGTAAAAAATCTTAAACAATTAACAAGTTATCATTAATTTTATGTTTAATAATGTCGTGGAACTTTTCAGTTTCAATTTGAGAAAAACTGTTCTACGCGACATATGCTAATATAAACATTACACTTTACACAATATAAATATAATATTCAGCAATCTTCGATTTCGATCACACGGTACCACTCAGTCAATATCAGCCACGACTATGTCTGATGATATTTGTTGGTTTTGCCTTAAATAATAAAATGGATATATTATTAAAACAGTAAAACATGTTATATATAAATCTTCGACAACGTCCAGCTCAGATCAAAGTGTCATTAAACATAATCAATACTAAGTTTCGAAAAATTTAGAGGTAAAATAAAAATAATGTTAAAAAATAAAAAATTAAATCAATTTAAATATTTTGCCGTCCTTGCAATTGTTGGCTAAAATGTGAAAAAGATATTTTTCGTAATTTGGCCTATAATGCTCATAAAATATAACACATATAGAGGAAGCACACTTTTACCTCAGTTATTACAATACATATTAATTAACAATTGTATTTAAAAGACTTCGATCGTTTTGTCTATGTTCACTTTCGCCGCAAGCCTTACTGCAACCTGTGTTAATAGTACCTATATATATAAATATAAGAGTTATCTCGGCCAAGGTGACATGGAAACTAAACTCACTTGGCAACCACAACTACTACGGTAGTTAGCCTAGATCTGTTTCAAATACATTTTCTTATTAAAAAGAACCACACTTATGGTCTAAAACATATAATAAAAACAAACATTACAATACTTGACACCCATTTATTTCAATCATGCAAACCAATTTTATAATCTTTTAACTGTTTGAAAGCTTACAATATATCATAAAACTATACTGGTAATGATCATAAAAATAGCTGGTCACAGATCATGTGAACAGACTACTGCGCGGAAGTTTTCCGGTATGTAGGACAAAAACAGCCAATCAGAAAACGTTATGAGGAAAATATCCGGGTATGAGCCTAGGTCAGAACAATTTCTTCCGGCCTGGATTGGTTAAACCTGTAATAGTTGGGTGGTGTGGGTTGAAATCAACTGAGTTGTTGACGACCATACTGGCAAACTGCGAAGTGTAAATAGTGACGTGTCTACTACGCCTAAGTCCGGTGTTTTTTCAGGCAATGGCTGCCTTACCGTTTTTCGAAGAAACTGATTAAGGTCATTAAGGAGAATTCACTTTGTGGATCAGTTTAAGCGGAATTGGTGTGCATCGATTGAAAACGTTTTTCTCGTCATCGTTACTGAGAGAATTCATGGAAAACTTGGCGTATCAAGTGCAAGCAAAGCTGTTTTAAATAGGTCAATTAACTCAATTTGATTTCTGTTAGTTATGAAATGTTTACGTCAAGTTGGAACAGATAGGCAGATAGGTGAAGGATCGTTCATATATTATTATTATAATTTATAATTAATTTAATTATTTATAATTTTCAGACTGCATGTTTAAGTCTAAGACTTATAGTTATAGTAATGTAGTTAAATTATAATTATAGGTTAGGGCCTTTGCCTTTGGTCCAAGGCCTTTTTCTTTTTACTAAAACAACTTAATTTCAGTAATCAGTAATGTCACTTAATGATAAATATAAATCTTACATTTATCAATTACTATAAATATATAATTAAATACAATTTTATTTTTAGTATGTAGTTATTTAGTGAAGACATGCCATACTCATAGTGATAGTCGTACTCATTGTCATTGTCATTGATTGGTCATTGGACTTTTAGAGTTAGACAGTCATAGATGAGTAGAGTAGACTTCAGTAGATCAGTGATCAGTGCAATAATATTCTGTATTAATTAGTATTATAGGAGTGTCTGTAATAAATTGTATATATACAAGTGTATAAGTATAAGTTTAAGATTTAATTGGGGCTAAACCCAGGCTAAACTTAAAGTCCTAAATTCTCAATTAAGCATACTTTAAAAAATTAATGACTTTATGAAAATGAATGAACCGCTGCCAATCTTCTATTTCAATGTTACAAAAAATAGTTACATGTCATTTAATGTGTTTTTTTAGAAGCAATTCAACACCTAGTCTGCCACTATAAATAAAAGCCATGGTCATAGGCCATGATAGGCTAAGTTAACTTAAGTTACTGCTTAGGCCACACCTAGTTGTATTAATCATTATGATTCATTTCATTCATTATGAAGCTTGATTGTTTTACTGATTCACTGTAATGTCATGTTTTAATTTTTAGCTATAGTTCACTGTTTTATAATCTGACTGTCATAATCAAATCTATGTTCCCCACCCCTCCACCCTTTTTTTTCCACACACTCCAAAGGTTGGTTTTTATTGTGAGCTGGACATGTGACTTATAAAGAAAAGACCAGAGGAGCAGCTAGCTGGCATCAATCTTAATACAAGATATTAATTCACTATGTTTTTAACATTCATTTTAAATCTTCAACTTCTAATTACATTATTTATGAAGTGAGGCAACATCAATATGACTTAGGGAAAAAGTGTAATTTAAAAAAACCCACAAAACCTAAAGTCTAAAGGATAACATAAAAATATGTATGCCTCGTACTGATATAATATTGAAATGGCAGCATATAATATCAGAGACAAGAAGAATGGAATAACAAGCTCTGCTACACAGACAGAGGTTGTCAGCAGCGAGATTTTATGGCAGTGTCTCTTTTTGATAAAGTCAGAATTTGAGAATTTATCGTACAGGGTAAGTTTATTCTATAATGTGGTCTAAGAATTTATACATTTAAATAAATATTTTATAAATTTAAATTTAACCATGTGGTTCAGCCTATTGTTATTTAGTCAATGTTATGAATACATCTTGGCTAAAAAAATAATTTTAAGATAACTAATTAGAAAGCTACCAATTATTTGAAAAATATCATGTCTTCAGATTTCTTGAAATTTTCAATTGAGGTGAAATTAATACTTAATCTAACTTGAGATGTCAGAAAAATCTAATTTATTTAAGTGGTTTAAATATGAAAATGATTTTGAAGACTATTTTTTGTGTGTGTGGATAACTGATAATTACAAAAGTGAACCAAGCGGTGGTAGAAGTTCCAATATTAATAATAGCTGTTGAGGTGGAAATGAGGTACTAATGACTAATTAATTTATGAGACATATAAATGTGCAGTCTTGAATATTTTATGTCTGAAAAAATATGTTGGTAACAAAAAGGCCCCAGAATTCATTCAGTGTGGGTGTGTTGTGAGATTAACAGCACAATTATTCCATTATTGAAATGTTATATTAATTTAACATGGCTTATATATAGAGTGGCCAGACAATTTTGGAAAAAAATCCGGGACTTTTTTAGTGGTAACCGGGACATGAATAAAATGCTTGAAATTTTCATGATTCTGCATATTGCAAGGAAAATGCTTTGGTTCCTGTTTCTTATTAGATATTTTGGAAAAACAAAAATTGCTTTTAAAATTTAAACCTGCAATCACTTGAGCAACTTTTTGGCTTTTTTCTTAATTTTTTCTGAGCTTGCATGAGAGTTTAGAAAAATTCTAATCAAAATTTAATGAAATTAATTATTGAATCATGAAAGTTTTTTTATTCTGACTAGAGAGTTTTTATACGATTACATTTTAATTATCATATTTATTGTTTGAATGTGCCTTATCAAGGAAAATTGAATCCTTTTTGATGGTCTCATAGAACTAACGGCAGGTCATTTCCGAGTTGAATTGAATTGATGATTTGGATGCTCTTTTAAACTAAAAATACGAGAGTGCGTCGCTAGGCGAACAGACGCATGTGGTCGCATCCGTACGGACCCCTATAATCTATAAGGACGCATTTAGTCGCATCAGGAGCTAATGAGTTAATTAATTAATTAAGAGTGATTTTTAGTGTACTTATTGATAAATTAACTTATTCTCGTAAATTTCGCAATGTGGCGATAAGAGAAATTAAAAAAAAATTCCGTTAAAGTCAGAGTTGAATTTTTTTCACGAAAACAATGTAAGAAAAGATAAAAATTCACAATCCGGGAGAAATTGCCTCCAAACCGGGATTCCGGGACAGGTGAAAATCCGGGACTGTTCCGGCAAATTCCTTGCAGCTGGCCACTCTACTTATATATATATATATTAGGGCTGCGGAAATTAACGATTAATTTCTCAATTAATCGTTAAATTTTTTTTATCGATTATAATTATTTTAATCAATTAAATTCGATTTAAATTGAAGAAAATATTTATAATATTTTTAAAAAATTTTTTATTAATATATAATTAATTATTAATGATTAATAATAATTTATATATTTTTTTACATACAAACTTCTCCCACGTAATATAATTTATTTTATTAATATATGTGGACCGGCTTACGTCGACTAAAAAATGGCTGACAGTACCAGCGCAGTTAAATTTAAACATATAACTGGAAAGTTGAGCAAAAATTCTGTTTTTAAGCTAACTGTGGATGGCAAAATCGAAGATGGTGAAAGTTTTGTTTTTGTTACTTCCCTTGAAATTGTCAGTTTAATGACATCATAAATTTCAATTTTTGGCTTTAATCGAAATTATCGATTTTTAATCGATAATTTTTCAAAAGTTAACGATTAATTTTAAATTAATCGATAACAGCCCTAATATTATTATAGGTATATATATATAACTACTAATGCAAAGTCTTAAAATAAATTAATTTTAAGAATTAGTTAAACTTATATTTTCAAAGATTTCTCTCTTAGTAACATTATATGTAACAGAATGTAGTACCACTAACGCAGAGTAACGTTTCGCTTCAAAGAAAATGCGTCACACGATTCGTGGAATATGTCTTCCAGAAACTTCCACAATAAGTGGACCTAGAATTTCTCGGTGAATTATAGAGTAAACATGTTTGTTAACCTTAATCTGGATCAAGTCTGGGATAGACATGTTTTTTTTGTTTGTTATTTTTTAAACTATGAGAGTTTGGTGTTGTGTATCGTTTGAAGTAGTTTGTTACAGTCTGTGTCATTCAAGTGAGAAGTTAAGTGTGAATACACTCCCCAACATTTTTTAAAGAATCCTGTTCAACCCAGGCTTGGCAAAAAATTAGGCCATGGCATTATTGGAAATTGTGTGGGATTTTTAATGGTGGAAGATAGGAATTCCCCATGTGCTTTAAGCCCGCTGTTACGCAAGGTTTAGCAAAATAGTTATGTAATAGTGTTAGTGTGCGCATTATGACACCAAAGAGTGTTAATGTAAATAACTATAATTATCTCAAGATTAAGCCAAAGTTTATCTGAACTGAAATGTTTCCTTAATAATTTTTATTATAATTATTTGACAGGTACATTATTTATTTTCAAAAATTTCCCAGCACTAGAAATGTAGTATTTACTTGTAATATATTATATGGGCATAAAACATTCTATTGTATATGACGTTGTTGTTGGACATTTTAAAAGAATAGTTTAGGTTCAAATGACATTGTTGTAGTAGGTGTTTAAAGAATAGTTTAGGCTCAAATAGAATTTTTTGACACAGTGCCCTGAATCACCTTTATTGAATATATTCAAAGAATAACTGTTTCCAATTAAAATATAATTGGCTTTAGTAGTAAGTTAAACTGTAGTACATAATATTCATTTATACAAGTTGTAAATTTCAAAAGGGGGGAAATAAAACAACTTGTTATATACATATATCTATAATGTTTTCAAGATTAATTTTTTTTTAAACTTAAAGCTTCAATATCCTATTTCTGCAATTTATATTTAGGAATTTTATTAATGCTTCATGAATATATATATTTCGGTCAATAATTTGTTTCTCCCTTTTTTTTTAGGTTACCAAAACTCAGAATGGTCAAGAGGCACTTGTTGTTTATCGTAATGATGTCTTTGGGGTCTATGGTCCTCCCATTGATCCAATCACCCTGACACTTGACCCATTGGGAAAGTGTCTACTGACAATTTTATTCAAACCTTTGCAGAGAGTTTCTATTGTAAATCCAAAGTCTGGTCTCATTGAAATAAACTCTTTGCTGGCTGTATTAAGATTGGTTGAGGGAAGAGGCTACAATTTTTGCCCTGGCATCCCTGAAGCAGTTTTGGCTGGAAAAGTAAATAAATTATGTTAAAATTATTACTAATTTTTGAGTCTAATATTCCATTTTGAGTTACTATAGATTACATGTTCAAATAAGTTCACTAGCTAAAAAAAATTAAAGCTTGATTATTGATTATGAAATTTTTTTCTATTAAGTTGTCTAATTAAAGATTAAAAAATGAAGAATAACTGCTAGTTATTGCTTTTTCAAATATTTTACTTTTATAAAATGATAGTGATTTATTTTTTCCAGGCCTGTAACCGTCATGTAATCCTCCAAAAGGTTCCATTCAAGCGTTTTCAGTCAACAAACTGCCCAGTCTATTACCAGACTCCATTGCTCCAACAGAATAATTCCAAGTCTCCCTACCTAAGCATATGCCCGAGATGTATGCAAACAGCAAAGTGGGCACATACCCTACCCTCTCACCCTTTTCCCAATCAGCAACAAACGAATGGACACAGAGAACCACAGGAGCTTTTTTCTAGAGATCTCCAGCCCATGATGTCATCACCAAACAGCCTGAGGGTTATTTCTGTGTCTCCTCTTGCCATGGGATCTGTATTTTCTTCTAATGTGCCACCCAGGCCACAGGATGCTGACAAACAGACTGGTTTCATTCAAAACAAATCCAATTTGGATGTCAATGGAAACAAGAATGTAGGGTCACTGCCTTTACAAGGGAATAACTGTGCTAGTGAAGTTAAAAGTCCATCCTTAATAGACAAACTACAAATGGGTACTGCATCACTGCGACTTATGCTGCAGGAGAAGTACAAGAAAAAGACACTGGGATTTCCTGTTGAAGGTTTGTTTTTGAAAACATTGTCAGATATAGTTTTCATTGCTGTGAGCATTCATACATGTCTGTATATTTAAATTCTGGTAATGATTGTAATATTATAATACAATGTTAAGGATCTTCAAAGTCATGCCTCAAATGTCTCAATGATTTTTCCATTATGCCAGAGTAAAATGCATTTACTTAAATGAAAAAATTCACATGTGCTAATGCCTTAACCCAATCAATGCGACCCAATTTTTTTAAGGGTACGCAGTAAAATTTTAGGTTTAAAAAATCCATTCCGCCTGATGATTTTAAACTGAAAAACTCTGCTTTATGCTTTGCTATTTATCAAAACTATTTCATGCTGCATATCAAAATTTAGGTAATTGAAAAAGGAATATGTTTCTACTAAACGTGAGACAAAATTACCCAAATAAAACTTTAGGGATATTATTGCATGTTTATGTAAAAAAAAAGTAACAAAATTATTTTTTTTGCATTACTCACCAGCTCATAAATCAGGTAAAAAAAATAGTCCAATCAAGTTCATATTTCTAACAAATAAGTCTTATTATATATCTAAAACAACTGGAAGTTTCATTGCAGTAGCTCCAGAAATTATAAAGTTATGAATTTTTTCCCATGACACGTTTCAATTTAAAAAAAAATTTCAACAATAAAATAATTATACTCTAATATTTACACATATTTCCAAAATAGTAAATTTTCGTAATCACAGTTGACACTGAGTTTTCAAATTTATTATCATTTGTAATTGATTTGTCCATTCAAATCAATTTATTTGCTGGATCATCGGTCGTAGATCGAAAAATTAATATATTAGTACTAGGCAGGGTTGTTAACAATACTAAAAAAAATTATTGGCAATACCAATACCAATACTGCCTGTAAAATCTATTGGCAATACCAATACCAATACAATTTTAAAACCAGTATTGCAATACCAATACCAATATTTATTTATTATTGCCTTACCAATACCAATATTTGGGTCATTCGACGAATAAAACGCAAATACGTAATTCATCGCTCTATATCACTTACATCGATAAACGATAACAACATTTTTGGCTAATTTAGACAATGTATTTTTAACCAAATTTTGTTCAATAGTTAACACTTGCTTCATCAGTTTTCCTAAAAGCATTCAAAAGTCTTTTACAACATATTAAATAAGTCGGCATACCTTAACGTCCTTAAGCAACAAGATTTTTAATATGTATACTGTACACATATTGTGAATGAATGGATGGATGGATGAATGAATGGATGAATGAAGCAAATGACTGTCATAGAAAAGCAAATGATACATAAACGGTTAAACATCATACTATAGTAAAAACAGTCAGACCGAGTCAGTGGTTTGCATCACATCTGGAAAACTAACGATGAACGATGAATTTTAGTAGAGTTCACAGGGTAACGCCACCTATTTGGCCGTTACCACTTAGCCAGGCGAAGAAAAGTAACCATTTCAAAATGCGCACTGCTCAGTCAATGCTCATTGCCAAAGATAGGATATATGATTTGATTTCTATTATCATTCATTTCATTGATCAGTCTCATTCAAAAATTGTTTGGCAATGTCACTCGCAAGATGGCGACACCAAAGAAAAATTTATTATATTCAGCTTTATTCACAACCAATGTTGTAGAGAATTTATTGAATGTTGCTTTTAGTATTGGTTAAAAATCAATACCAATATCAAAAATAATTATTGGCAATACCAATACCAATATCAAATTTCAAGAAGTATTGCAATATCGTCCCAATACTTAAAAAAGTATTGGCAATACTACCAATACCAATACAATATTGCAATATTAACAACCCTGGTACTAGGATTAGTACTCAATGAAACCATTTGGATCAGCTGTTATTTGTTTACAAAATTTTTTAACTGAAAAAACAAGCACAAAATACACTAAACGTGGTCTAATCCTTTCGAAATTGCACACAACGGAAGTTGAAACTCTTCTGAATAGAAGTTTTAAAAGCTATTAATAAAATAGTTGAATGGAAAAGTCTGATTACTAATAAAATGAAACAAACCATCGGTGACACAGAGAGTGGCTAAACATACACAGCCGAAATGGCGGTGGCGCACACTGCGGCGAAACATATTAAATGGGTTAAATAACTTTTATTTTCTTGTTAAAATAAGATTTAATTTATTTTTTTTATTTGACTTTTTTTCCCCAGATATCAAAATAGAATTTGATAAGAAGCAAGAATCTGTCAAAAAACAACTGAGCAACATTTGCAAACAATGCAAAAAACAGTTTTCCTCCCCTGCAAGCCTTCTTAACCATCTCCAACGTCACGAGGGGCTGTCGGGGTCTTGGAAGAATCGCCTGTCTGGTGCTCGCAAGCTGTACACATCCAGACTTTCATGGCCGATTGTTAGGATGATGAATCGTGGCTCCAGGACACAAGATGCTCAGAGAGGCAAGAAGAAGTCTTCCCTGCCCTCTCAGACCAATTTAATATTGGTTCTAAAGTATCTGGATGATCTCCTCCTCACTCTAAATCGCTCTCAGTCTGGGGAAGGAAAGACTTCTCCACAGGGCATTGAGAATCAAGGAGATAAGCTGGAAACTGAGGAACAAGACAGTCGGGCGCGGCCCAGTTTAAAAAGGACATCCAGCGGACTTGCAGCCGTTCAGACATTGCTAGAGGCAGCAAAGGTGGCCGGGGATGGGTTCGATGATGTCAACAAGGCAGCCAATTCTTTTGCAAATCATGAGAATGCACCCGGCAGAAAACGTAAAAATGTTGCTGCAGTTTTTCCAATTCAGCATCCACCCGCTGAACATCTGCCTGCCGATATTTCCAATGATCAAGATGAATTAATATCAAGCCCCGGCAAGAAGCCGAGGAAAAGCCCGCGTTTGGCAACTAAGAAGTCCAAATCTAAAGGATTGAACAGCTGTAAACCTGGAAGTAAACAGACTGCAATTGAAAATTCAACCTCTGCAAATGATCCTGGCCTTCTGAGAAATTTGGACCTTCTCTCAAGTGTTAGTCTGAAATACCACTCATCAGCTGATAATTCAAATGCAGCTCCAGTAACATCTCAACCACCTCAAATTTGTACCAGTACTGCAGCATATCCAATGGGCACAGGTATAACATACGCTACCTCTGCAACCAACGGCACACCAGCAACACAGAACTTAAGTATTTCCAACCACTTGCTCAACAACACATCAGGTGGAAGTGTGGTGTTGACCCATAAATTCCTTGACAGTAATTTGAGGAACAGTACCAACCTCCCCCCGCTTCCCCCCTTGCTGTTTGCTGGTAATGGGCCTGGTCAGGGATATCCATATAATCACATAATATCACAACAGCAGCAGATATCGGGTCAGCCTGTTCCTAGTGCTTCACCATCTATTCTAAAGAACCTGGCACTTACGAGCAAGGCCCCAACACTGTCGTCAGTGGATTCAGGTTTAGGGGATGACATGTCCAGCAGTGAATGTGGAGCCATTGACCTGTCCAAGCCTAAGCAACTCAATGTTGCAATGACCACCCCCCAAAATTCTGAGAAAACTTTTGACATTTCTGCATTATCTGGGCTGCCCCATAATTTTGCACAGCTGGTTTCGGGAAATGACAACCCCAGAGAAATGTTACAGTGTCTGATGAGGATGTCCAAGCCTGCCAACCCTGTGGCCCCAAGTAAAGGGTTCCAACCCCCTGAAAGCATCATCAGCAACAAGCAGTCAGATTCCAATTTACAAGCGCGCATGTTTGCCAGTGCCAGGAATTACAAAATTGATAAGAAAATCCCCAGCATTCCACATGTTCAAGCTGTCATTGCGTCAACCAATCGTATCCCCACCAATAAAGGTGGAAAATCTGCGGTGCAGGGCAGCTCCCAGGGGGATGAGATCCACTGCGGATACAAGTGGAGCGGTTCAGGTGGTCTAGTCAAGGAGCGGACACAAATGGTTCGTGAACTTGTACCCATGGATGTCATGTCGAATCTTCTTAGTAAAGCTGTTTTGCCTACCAGTAATGCACAGCAGGTAAATTTGAACCTGATCTCTCCATCACAGGCACTGGCCCCTCACCCACCAATGTTGCTGTTACCTTCCCCGTCGTCATGCTCACCTGTTAATAAGTCACAAGATCACAATGCACCCCAGATTGCCTTAAATCTTACCACAGCTAAAGCAAACAGGATTCCAAGTCCTCGAAAGGCTGGGCCTGGGCGTCCTAGAAAATCTGCCCAGAATCTTTCTGTCCCTACTTCACCCACCTCGCCTGGCTCCGCTCCCAGTAGTATCCTTCGATCTTCTTTGTTGAATCCACTTGGATCAAGTTCACAGCATGGGGTCGGGCGCATGTCCTCGGATGCAGGCAGTGGGCCGAAATCACCTCAGAAGTCAATGAATTCTACATTCATGAACATTCCCTCACCAACCTCCATGCTCTCCTCGGCTTCCACCACACCCACCCCTCCTTCCAACTGCACAATTTCCAGTCCTTCTTTGGCAGCAATGTTGCGCCAGCCGGCCTCAACAAAGCATGATATGAATCACGTGGATGCCTTCATGAACAGCCATCGTGGGTCGCCCTTGGTGATTTCACACAATAGTCCCATCCATGTTGGAAACGCGATGATAACCCTGCCTGGGGGTGTGCAGATTAAATCAGAACCATCAGACAATTACATGCATGATTCATCACAAGCCAGGATTATAATGTCGTTACCTGTGAAAACAGAAATGGTGGGTCAGCCTTTACACAAAGGAGACGGCCATATGACCAGTGATGACGACAGCTCCTCGACCGACCTGATCATGGATTTCAGAGGGGAATACCCAGCTCCCAGGTATGGAGAGGATCTTTCTATGACACACATCCATTCTGTGTCAAGGGCGGCTGACAGAAATTCAGATAACTCGGCAGTTAAGTGTGAACATTGAGATGTTCCACATATTTCAAGTTTGCTAGCTGTGTGTTTGTTAAATATGTTTTAAGTTTTCTTTGTATCTAAGGGGGCATTATTGTTACACAATCTCATTGCTTATTGCGAAATAGTGTTTTTAGTATAATATTTACATATCTACAATAATGGATTGTATTTATGACTATGCAAAGATACCTATGATTATTCTTTTACTTGTATAGTATAGTAGCGTATTAATGAATGAATTCTTATATACCTTCATCTATAGTTATACCGTGAAATCAAATCATGCAACTGTTGCAGTCTTCTTTTTTTTGATCAAGTTCATGAACATGGTTCATAAAAATTTCAAGAGCCTCTGTGCACATTCATCTTGGAATTTAAAAAAAAATTTGAATCCTAAATTAAGATGCGTCACCAGAATTTTTGCAAACAAGCAGGTGACTTTTGTATGCTGAAGTTCCAGGCTCTATGTAATATTGGATTTATGACAATGTTAACAGCTTTCTAATGAACCTTCTGGTACATACACATTAAAGTGGTGTTTACAATATATATATAATAAATATATTGAAGATGTGTACCTTTGTATAACGTTCACATTACTGTAGAAATAATGGGATGAAAAATCAGAGTTTTGTTTATTTAGCGGGCAACACTTATTTTTTTTAACAATGAATGCACAAAACTTTATTTTGCATAAATTCTGCACTATTTTATGTTTGCAATCTTAACAACTATTTTTTGTGAGCTGAAGATAAAAATTACTGTCAAGAATGAATGTCTTAACTACTCTTAATTCTACAAGGTGTGATGTGTTTAAAAAAAGTTATTTAAATTCTTGTGTTGCTCTATGATACCTCACATTTAGTAGCCATATTTATATAGCAGTTGCATCGCTAAGTTTTTACTAGCTTTCCTATGTTATTCACACAACTTTTTCTCAACAAGCCTTATTACAATATAAAATCTTCTGTTGGTTTAACTTCAACTCAGGGGATGAATGTATACACTTGTATTTTGTTGCTCTCCTTTATGAAAGAAGAGGATGTCTGTCTCTAAACTTCATTGGTGGTTTTCCTTTTTCAGAATTACATTTAAAAAAAAATTAATAAAAAAATGTTTCAGGACATAAAACATTTATCTGCATGTGCATCAAAACCCCAAGTGAGGCTGGGCTTTGTTAATGGCTTTGTTGCAGAAATCATTTAACTTTCCTTTTTATTCAATAACGTTTCTTTTCAAGCCAGCAGTATTCAAATCAGATGCATGTTTTGTCTGCAATCAAGTTATGAGTATAAAATGTGAGAGAAAAAAATGGCCAGAGTACATAAAGATTTCACTGATAATTTTGTGTGTGCTGTAAACTATTTATTTATTAGAAGAAAGATAAACACACATAACCTCAATCTTTTAAATTATTAATATGTCGTTACATAAATATACCCATTGGGTATAACCTTTATTTTCAACCTTCTTTAGTGGTTTGCAAATTGTATTGCAGTGTTTTTCATATAATCAACTAGACCTCATTTTATGTGTACTGTGGAATTAAAATTAACTTAATTTAAGACAGCTCTGTTCAAATTATACTATAGATTGATTGATAACTAATGCTTGAAATCAAGATTTCATTTTTTAAAGAGTGGATTTCAAATTTGAATCCAATAATAAATCTATAGATTTGAAAAAGAATGATTAATTGATTGCAGCATCTTCAATATATTCTTGCTTATTTGAAAATGTACTTCCATAAATTAGTTTGTTTCAAGACTTACATTTATTTTATTAGATTTAATTAGCTATATAAGTAACCACATTTTTTTAACATTGTAGTACACTTTTCATGCATTCAAGAACTGAGACAAGCTAAAATCTTTTTAGTCACATTTAAAAAGGTATCTTATAATTAAAATTCGCCTTCTGCTTAAATTCTACATCATTTTCATTTTAAAAAAAAAGGCTTACATTTAGCATTAGATTTCAAAAACCAAAAGTATATTCTTAAATGTAGGTAATTAATGGAATCTGGCCCTGCATACAATTTTTATCCCATATTATGTAGCAGTATTTCTTAAATAATATACAGGGAGACTAAATATTTATTGTTTTCTGCCCTTCAGTTGATTTTTTAAAATCAAAACAAAGCACAGAATAAACCAAGAGTCTTCAACTGTGTACTTTGTATTGCAGAATATATTTAATATCCCCAATTGTTTTTTAACTAAGATGCAATTTGTTTGTGTGCGAGTTTAAAAGTAATATGTTATTTTATACTTAGTTTGATTTGCCGAATAATAAAATATTTTTTTGCAATTATCAGAAAATTACTTAATCAATGAGGAGAACTACATATAATTAACAACTAGTATAATTATTTTTTATCACAAATAAAAGGATATTTATTCAAAGGGTTTGCTGATAATACTATTACCCAAAATTGTAAATTGTGTAGTCTATTAAAAAATAGATGACTGTTGAAATACAATCTGTTTTTACAAATTATGCTTTTTTTAAAGTCTTAGTCTAACAAGAAAATATCAAAACTTAT
This sequence comes from Ampullaceana balthica, assembly GCA_944989445.1. Lineage (NCBI taxonomy): Eukaryota > Metazoa > Mollusca > Gastropoda > Lymnaeidae > Ampullaceana > Ampullaceana balthica. The sequence continues at coordinate 54,991 of CALYLW010000998.1, read as the reverse complement.
CATATAAATATGGATTAATAAAAGAAATGTTTAAGTTATAATGACACTCGGGAGGAGTTTAAAACCAGGGACTTATGTACTAGCTGGCTTGAAAATAAAAATTATCTTGCCTCTGAGTGGAAAGGGTGATACACTTTAAAGGACAGACAAATTGACAATATGCTGAGTGGGCAGTGGAGACAGGGAGATGTCAACAAATAAATTGAAATACACTTTAACATCATTTATATCAATATTCATTTCAATACTAATTTAACAATGTGAAGTTTATGTCACCCCAATAATTGTGTGCCGCATTATTTGTAATTGTAAGATTGATCAAAGTCGTAGTTATTCCAGTAATGAAAGCACCAGCTTTTTTATTTGATCTACGAACATACAAATTTCATTTAGCAGCTTTACTCTTTTTAAATACAGGCATTGGCATGAATTAAAGATGTCATAATGAATATTTTAAAACACTGAATACTAATATAATTATTATGGGCATTATCAATAATTTATTTCACTTTGTAAACCTTGCTGTGCTTTGTGTCAATTGTATTAGTTATTTATGCATTTACCATGTCTTGTTATTCATTTTACATTAAAAACCATAGGGCTCCTGTACCCATATACTTTTTATTTAACTTATTTTGTAAGTTTTATATGTAAGAATAGTATTTCGTATTTCAATCTGCACCACAGAGTTATAGAAACATTGTAGTTTTATTGGATTATGACCATTTTCAGTATACTTGTCTAAATTTAATTAATTTTAAATTTTATGATTGTGTAACTAAAACATACATTTTAAGATACACATTAAAATAATTTAAAAAATTACAAAATTGTTCGCTTTAAACTTCCGAAAGTTTAGGAAATATTTTAAAGTAGATTAATAGGTTAATACTAGTACCATTATAATTTTAAAAAGATGAATTGTTTTTGTTTGAATTCATTAATAATGTGATCCACATGAAACCTCAGTCTAACATTCCAGCCTTTCGTTTCCACTAAATTTATTGATAGTCATTTCTCATACTTGTCTTATTCAAGACTAGGTCCCTGTTTCTTGATATCTGTTTTGCAACATTGTGTTTGATTTTCTTGTCTATTAGCTTGATTAAAAATTCAGGAAAGTTTGCATAATTTTTATTTGGTACATAGGCCTGCTTTTTATACTTTCTAAAAGATTACATGACAAAATACTTATAAACCGTAAGGTAATTACCGATGAAAGTTTTTTTTGTTTTTTTTTAAAGAAAAGGCATATGCAATTATTCATTATTTGATCACAAAATATACTCTAGTGCTTCATCAACCTCTATTTATATTTTGCTAAAAATACAGGCAAATCTCTCAACTATGTCACAACTCTTAAGTCCCTAATTTATATTTAACACATTAAAAAACTTGATTCATGTAATAACTAGTTATGCCTACTGAAGAGGAAAGGGTGGGGTAAAAACACAGTTATGACAGTAAATGCAACTTGTGTCCTTCAGAAATAGTTTCATTGGTACATACATTATATAGGGATATATATATTTATATATGCATATTATGCAGAAATAATGGGCATTATGATAACTCAAAATTGTTTACATATATCTTATTGCATCATCATAATGTAATTCTATTTATTGATTCTTAAGAATTGTATCATCAGTGTAAAGTTTACCATTTAAAGTTTCTTTCATTTGTTTGGCTGCCTTTCTTGTGTGTTTTTAATAATTTATTAGAAGATGTGTCTGTTTGATCAATTTCACTTTTAAAAAAATGAATTTAGCACAATGTTTAACAATTTCATGTTAAATAATTTGTATGTTAAATGGAATGGACTGGTATTTGAATAGTTGACATAGAAAAGTATCCATCTAACTGTTCAGCTGAGTTTCTTTCTTTTTTTTTACATAACCTTATGCAAAGTTTATTGTTTACTGTTTCAATTACAATTCACAATTATAATTTGAACTCTGCAAGAAGTTTTCATTTGCAGGTTTAATTATTTTTCTGTAAATTAAAAAGAAAACAAAAATTATAGGAATATTTTTTTAAAAATTTAAAGTTTGAGAATTACAGGTCCTGACTTTTTGATTTATAGTAATTAGTAATATATAGTGAAGCTCTTTTCAAGATGTCAGATTCTTCATTATATTGTATTGATTAAGAAGTCACGTAGAGCACTTTTTCTCATTATGAATGAATATTTCATTGAGATGAAATGAAGTTTAAACATAAGTTTTTGTTGTGTTATATGAGTGTTTTGAAGTTTGGTTTACAATTTTATTTTTATCCTTTTTTCACTAAGCAGAGTTTTGTTTTAAATGTAAATACAATTGTGTTCTTTGTTTTTTCACTTTTCGTAACATGTTCTTTAAAAGAGGCAAGAGGTTTTTTAAAATCTCCATTCAGTGGGGCATTAAAAGAACTTGTTTTTGTTTTACTGTATTAATTGCCTTGTCAACCTTTTTAACGACTCATTCAAGATGATCTTATTACCTATGAGATGGGGAAAAAATATAATAGAATGTCTATTTAATGTTCAAGAATTAGCTGTTGTCAGAGTGATAAGATGTGAAGCTCTTCATTTGTCAGTTTTAACTTTTGGGCCAACTTTGACAATTTTTTTCTTTTAGAAGTTGAACCAACACTTCATTAAGAAAAAAAATAGAAATTCTCTTTTGATGTACTGTTACGATTATTATCTGCTCTGGAAGTGATCTTTGAATAAATAAAAAGTTACAATAATTTCACAAAATTTTGTTGCTGATTATAAAAAAGAGATGTTTTCTTAAAACTGATACACTTAAAGGTAATACAATCTTTAAAAAAAATGTGCTATTAATAATAAATAAGGATAGAAAATGGGGTAATAAGCTTGACAGCTCATTTTTGCCATGAATTTTCTGACTCTGCTTTTATATGTCATTCGTTAAATGATTACATGGCAGCTATTAGAATAAAAAATCATGTTGGAAAACATTTTAGTGTTGTAATTTCCTAAGTATTTGATCAATGTTCACTGTATTGTTAGAGGTTTGCCTTTTTTATCTTGTTAGTGGCACACTAAAGCTGTGGATCATGAGCTTTCATGGACTGGAAATAAGTTCATGTTTTTTTTAAATATTCCATTGTTATTCTGAAACGTGGCTTTCCTGTGAAATTGATCCCTCTGTGTAATCAACATATTCATATAGTTGTGAAAAAAATTAATTATTTTGACTATTAAGCCACCACTGTAGAATTTTGTTTTTAAATGCTGATTAAGCTTGTAGCACTAGAAAATAATTTTAAAATTGATGTAGTTCTCTTTGATGTGCTTCATAATTGATAAACTCTTTTGTTCTAAACTTGTTCATTAGATATCTGCAATGTTGTATTTAATTGGTTTTTTTTCCCATTGAATATTATACTTGGCTGTTTATTTGAACATGATTGATTTTTTAAAAAACATCTTGTTTCTTTGAATATTAAAAAAAAATTATTGTAACATTTTATAGATAAGTTATTTGATTAGTATTTTGCTTTCATAATCTTACTTTGAAATAAAATAAAACCACAGTGTAGCTAAGAGGAAAGCTGAAATGAATATTTAGTTCCACCACAAGCTTTTTTTTATGAGCTATAGATAGCTATGATAGCAGTTGGCATATTTGTTAGTTTTAAATTGATTAGAATTAGGAATTTGAATAAAATAAAAATTTATTAATTTTAGACCTATATTTAAAATGGCAGGATCATTAATTGAGGTGGAATTTTGGTTGAATTGTTTGCATGTAGATTTAAGCTGTCATTAATATTGAATCAAGCATGTTCCTAACTTGAAGAATATTTGAAAAGAATGTCGCTAGGGTGTGCAGCAAGCTCTCAGGAAATATGTTTCCCAGTTTTTGTAACCACATCTTTATTAATTTGTTACTAACCCAATTAATTAGAAGCATGTTTTTATTTAATTAATACAGAACTATGATCTAGAAATGTATATTTTGATTCAATCATCCATGTAAACTGATTGAAACCAAGCATCTTCAACCACTCCTGTATTTTATTTAAGCCTCCTTCCATTTTCGTAAAACATATGTTAATGTGCGACAGAAGGGCAATGGCAGGGACTTTTAAAAAAAATTGTACATATTACCATAGACTGCAGTGTGAACCTCTCATTTTTAAAATTGTCATCACTCAGGTCCTAAATCATTGGGCATTGCTTAGAACTAAGATTTAAATTTGAAGATGAGTTATCACAGCTGTGTTATATTATATGTAAACATAAATATATTCTATATATAACTCTAATTCTAGATTTGTGATATTTTTCTCATCTCTTTCACAATAACAATTACTTATATACAAAAAATAACATTTAAAAAAAAAGAGGATACTTGCTCCAATAACAAACTTTCCCCCTATTTCTCCTTCCAGATTTACCATTTTATTGTATAGAGGAATCTAATGTTATTTCAATAATACATTTTGTTAAAAATTCGATACTTGTGTTTGTTTAATCACTTTTTAATATTATATGTTAACGTCTGCAAAATTTTAGCACTCCTATTTATAGCTACTTAGTCCTGAAATCATTATTTGAAGAATTCACGCATCAGTTGCATCAAAAATTTAAACCTTATAAAAAATTTCACATTGAAATTTATCTCATTTGCTCATATGTATATGATTAGGTTAATTCATTCATAGCAAAATCAAAGCATGTCTAAACACAATGAACAAATTCGGTTAAATAAAAAGTATTTATTTAACTATTATACTCTACAGTAATTTACATGTATATAATAAATAATATATATGTCTTTGTAAGAAATTTCCCTGCATACATTTATAAATTTTCTTTACAGTTGTGGACTTCCTATTAACCCTTTTGAGGCGATTGGGCCGTTTAATCGACCAAGCCATGACATGCAAAAAAACACAAAATACCAACAGGTTTTAAAATACAAGCCTCGTGATTTTCTAGCTAGTCATTGTAACAGCTAATCAGATTGCTTCTCCAATTTCGGTCTCCTCTCACCATTTTAATGTCAGCTTCTAACATAATTTTCAACCCAAATTTTTTTTAAAGTGTTTGAATATTTTTTCCTGTTACTTTGAATTTGATTACAATGTTCATAAGGACAAAATTTAGCCCTCAAGAATAAGAAATTTCACAACTCTGCAAGTAAGACAGGTTTGTTTTAGATTTAACAAAATTTTAGCTTGCCATAAAGCAGAATCTCATTTGCAAAATTGAGATTTTAAGTTCATTAATAAAAATGTTATTGGTTTATCTATACGTATATATAAAAATCAAAGTATGTATGCTTAATAGCTGACTAAACCATTCATCCCATCACCATGAAACTTAAGGACATTGTTGAGTATGCTTCCGGAATGATTTGTTAAAAAAAAATGTTGAACATTGACACTCATGGGTCCCAAAATGTCTTTTTCTTATATGAGCTATATAAAAGAAAATGAATGGATCTTGACCAAACTTGATACATTCAAACTTGATAGCCCATATTAAAATACCATGGGGCATCAAACTCCTAGTGTCCATTCCTTCGGGGCCAGGGGCATTAAAGACGTTATTCCCATTATGATTTTAAATGGTGTTGAAGAATATTGATAATATATATCTATCATTATACAGATTGAAATAAACAGGTATTTTAAAGTTAATGTGTTGTACTGTCTTGGGCCCTAGGGCCCCTTAATGTCGTTTTTGCTTATATAAGCTATATAAAACTTGTTTAAGCGTTAACAGCTGGGTAAATGGGTGTATCTTGACAAAACTGGGTGTATAATAACTTGATAGTCAATATTAAAATACTATAAATCTTAATAAGTATATACCTCATATTTAAAAAAAGACAGTTTGGATCCCATACCACTAATGACACGTAATTGTAACAGAAAGTTTGCCATTTCCTTTGCAAAAGTGTATCCAAAGATTTCCATAAGATGAAAGGTGTGTTAAGGTTTATCAGAGATACATTCATTTTTAACAATATATTTATACAGATGACACCATGTAGATTAAACATTATCTTAATGATGTCCTTGAATTAATTTCTTAGGAAATCATTGCAATGTGCGAACGGGTATGCTAGTTTTATATAAAAAATATTTGAAGTAAGTCAAGGATTTGTACATAAGGGCTCTAGCCTTTTTTTTTCTTCAGATTGTCCAAAAAGTCTCTTCACAAAAGTTTAAATTGATTCACCTAAATGAGATCAGAAAATAATATATATATAACATAACAAAATATCATTGGCATTTTTAAATAAAGAGAATGAATGAATTTACATAACATTGATGTAAATTACAAAAATACAATTTGATATAACAGCTACCATCTGACAACAATGTTAAAACATGCATGTGTATCAACCTCCAGACACATACTATGTAATACATAAAGAAATAAAACCATAAATTTGTAATATGTCAGTAGTATATTATTTCATAGAAAAGGGACTAGTTACTGTTTCTCACCCCAACCAGATGCCATTTCCTTGCATTGGTAAACGTCTTTGTAGTCCACTTTTTAACATTTTTTTTTAGCTTAGTTGAAATGTAAGATTTTGTTTGTTCTTAAAAAAACAACAGATAAGCATTCAGTAAATTCAATGTGAGTAAGTGGTACCCTAAATACAATATCACTGAATAATAGTATGCTATTGTGTAATAGGATAATAAAAGGGCAGTTTGAAATTAATTTAAATGTTTACAATGAATATGAGTATAAGATTTAAAAAGTAACTACAGTACTTCATTACGCATTTTAATTAAACCTATTATTAAAATAATGATTTAATTATATAAAATGTTTATACTTTAATAAATGAATTGATTTACATAATCTGTAATAAGCATTATCATTTTCAATGGTTAAGTTTGGTTTACAATGTAACATTTTTAATAAAAAATTGTTTAACTCTATTTTTAAATGCCAAAGCCTTGGTTTCATTTTGAGAAATAGTTTACAAAAACTTCTTGTATAAACACATTAAAAGGGAGGACCACTGACATACACCTTTAATTAAGTAAAATAATAAAACAATAATAATTGCAAATTTAAATTTTCATTGACATAGGCCTAATGTCTTATGTTTTTATTCTTTTATCTGAACTTAAGCTTAATTATTTGATTTACACAAAATGTAACATTAATCTATTGGATACAAACACATTGTAGTTTTGTCCCATTCTATGCACATATTTTCTCCTACAATTCAAAACTCTATTTGATTTTGTACAAAACCCCCACAAGCATCTCATCCTATCATTCAGTTGTAGAACAAAATAAATGATGTTAGGAATTTCAACTCTAAAAGTAAAGTCTTAACTTCAACAAACTTAAATTGTCAGCAATGTGGTTTTAAAATCTTCAAAAGACAAACGTTGGCCTTGGCTTCTGTCAAATATTTGAAGTATGTCTAGGAAATCCTGATGGGATAAGGCATATCCAAGCATTGTCAATGACTTTCTGAGCTCTGTCTCCTCGATGAATCCATTGTGATTGTGATCAAAGAATTTGAATGATCCACGTAATGTTTTAAATTTTTTCAGCAGCTGTTGAGAAAATAATTTTCAGTACATCTTATCTTATCTTATCTATACAGACGCTCCTTCTATGCAGAAGATAATTGCGTCCACAGACCATGACAGATGATCTGTTGGCAAGTGAAGCAGCGTTCACAGGCCACGGCTTTGGGGGTTCCACGCATTACCCAACCGCCTAACTAGTGTTAGGTACCCATTCGGAGCTGGGTGACTCAGGGACGCCCTAGGCCTCGGGAACAAATCCTTGCCTTCACATGGATTCGAAACCCTGACCATCGATACGCCAGTCGAGCACGCTGCCACTCGACCACCGCGTCCCATAATAAATTATATTTAAACTGTATTTAATTTAAATTTGTTAATTGTATTCTTAAACATTTAATGATCAGTTTAAAAAATTAAAATACATTTAAAGCCTCTCTGGTAATTTAAAATTTAAATAAATTCTTTTCAATATTGAAAGATACACTGTACCCCCAAACATTAATCAGCATCTTAAAAAATATACTTTTACCTATATATAAAAAACATTAAGAAATTTGAAACAAGAACTGCATTCCATTACATACCAGTCCTTTAAGTTCACATAAAAAGTCATGTACTGTGATAGCCATGGAGGTGGGACCAGCCTAATTAATAAAAAAAACATTGTTAGTGAATAAATATGGAAATATTCAGGAAAGTGGATTCTGTGTAACATCCGTAAATAAATAAAAAATTAATTTTATAGAAAAGTTTAGTTGTTTTCTAAAAATCATTCCAATTTATAATCAGCCAAAAAACAAGTAAAAAAAAACCCCCAGAAACAACAATTGACAATGTCCACTTTATTGTAATGAAGGAAATTGTCTATGTTATTGTAAAGATCAAAACAATTAGCCATATCCACAATTAATGGAAAAGTATATGGCCCTATAATGTATATAACAATATAGCAAATATATTTTAAATGAAAGTTAAGACTAAATATTGTAAATAAGAAAATATAAAAATATAAATTCGCTTTACTCTGTAATGAGGTGATCAAGAATATATGTGCTTTGAGGTCAAATTAAAAAAAAAGAAATCTTAGTTAGGTTTACCTTCTGATGCAGACGTTTTGTGTGTATGTTAAAAACACAAGGACTGACTTCAGGAGTTTGGGACAGCTTCTTAATTGCATGAAGGAAGGAAAGATAATGGAACCATCCATTACCATAGATATCAAAATAATTGCAAAGCTCATCACTCTCCAATGATGTCAGAGAGAACTTCATTTTGTAGATGACATCCTGAAACAATTATTAAGTGTTATATTTCTTTACTCTAGCCACATATTTACTGATTTTTACAACACCTCCCCAAAATCTTAAAAAATATACCCTTTCCTTTTCTCAAATAAAATGTCAAAAACTTTGCAAACCACCTCAATTAAAAAAAAAGAAACAAAAAAGAAACAAACTCTAAACATTAGAGAACTTTCAACCATTAACAATTTATATTCCACGAAAAGTGGTTCTTAACATATTACATTTCTTAGTGCACATTCTACCTAAACTATTTGATTTCCTGTATTTAAACATTTTTTTGGTACAACATAATTCTCAAAAGTATTTGGGGGGGTGGTAAAATGGTTCTGAAATTTAGTAAGGGTTGTTGCAGTGCAAACTGTGTATACATCTCCACCCTAGAAAAGTCACTAAATGCAAACCCCCTCCCCGCCAATCATTTTTTGTTCCATCCCTTGTCATGTAGTAGCCCTAATTACTTGACACATAACCACATAAATTATCATGGCTTTGGATGTACAAAGCTGTACACAACAATTCTCCTCTTCTTTTGTGTCCAGTAAAATGAATAGGGTAAATTTTATTTTTTTTGGACCACCCATACCTGTACTGATACTCTCAGTAATAACAACTAAAATATTTTACATGTTGCAGACATATTTTTTTAGAATTATATGTACATATGATTGTTATCTAGTGCAATTTTTGTCATGTCACACATCCAACTCTCCCATCACAAAAATTTGCCCCCCCTCCCCCCCCCCAATGCCGGACATCATTAATGGATGAACCCTTAAATACAAATACCCTTTCTTTTCTTTTTATTTATATTCACTTAAAAAAGTGAAATGAGTAACAGGATTAAAATTCAAAACACTTAACAAGTATTAATATTATTTAAAGTTAAAGACAAAAGTTGCAACAAAATTCCTACTTTCATATCTTGAACAGCTATTGATGAATAGCCATCACGATCAAGGGTAAGAAAGATGGAATATAGTACATCCCAACGGGCCATCACCTGGCAAAGGAGGTTTAAAACATCAATAAATTTGGTCCAAAACAATTATAATAAAGGCGAATGGAATCAAACTCAAAAGGCATACATTTTAAACTATGTCTATATTTTCACCTTTAAATTTAATTATTGAAGAAAGTTTTAGAAAATGCATTTGAATTATTTAAATCTATTTAACTATCAAACATGAAATTTTGGAAACCTCTATCCGGCTTGAATTTTCTTTTAAAAAACTAGGCAAATATTATTTTTTTAAATATACTTTTCTGTGACACTCACATCATCTTTGACTTTTTTAATTAGTTCTGTTAATCTCCTCTCTTTGGCACTGCCAGTTACAACCTGAGGTTGTGGGACTGTTGCTATGCTAGGAACTGACTTGGGTCTGTCCTCTGTTCCCACTGTTGCCTTTTGGGACATCCTTGAGGGACATTGTTTTTCTGTAGTGGAAATTAAACAGTTATTTCAATGTAAAAGTTTCTCATATTTAAAAACTTACCCTCATTACCCTCAGAAAACTAGGAAATAAACATGCAGAAAAATGTAGATCTAATAATTAGGTTGCTTCGTGTTAATGGATAAAATAATTTTTTTAAAATAAATATTTATGTAAGAAATCAAAAAAAATATATATGTATAGCTAGCCTATTTTAGAACTACAATTTTTTTAAGGTAAATGCAAGAGAAATAATTACAAAGGGATGTAACTAAGGAGAGATAATTTTAAACAAAAAAAGGAATGTTACAATGAAAGTTTTTTTTCTTACCAGCTGTCTCTTGCTTTTGGTGACCAGTGGTAAATGTTTTAACTAAGGTGGCATAACTCAGTGTATTATCTGCAGCTGTCTCCAAAGTGGCCCATAGATAATCCAAGTCACTAACACTCAAAGTGATACCACATCTAAGATGAAATTAAACAAAATTTACACCCAAACTTAACACGTTGAGACATGTGACCAGACTATCATTTACTGATGTTTTATGGACATTGTTAATATCAAAATTAGTATACTCTCCTACCTATCTAAACTTACAGTTTTATTAGGGCTCCAAACTGCCACTTGCTCATGTAGCCACACCTTTTCCTATCCATGTCTTGAAAGTTCTTTGTTAAAAAAAAAGAACATTTAATCATTTAAGGAGCTCAAGTTCTTTTAAGTCATAGAATGATACTCCTGATATCAAAGAATTTATTGTTATTTCATGAGTAAATCCCATAATAAAAAATAAGAAAAGATCAATTTAACAGTTATAAGACAGTAATTGTATCAGACTAATAGCAAATTTTGGCAATGCAATATTCTTACATCATCTATTGCGGCAAAAATTATTGAATTGAGGCCTTGAGTTTGAAAAATATTTTCTAGTTGATGTAATTATTCAATTATTTCCTCTCCTTTAATGAATTCAAGCATGAAATATAATTTATGTCTTATTTTATCTTATCAATTACAGACATTCCTGGGAGATTATTATGTTCAATTAAACATTAGAAGTATGCACCTTATCAAACGCATGGAATCTGTTAGTGAAAAGCTTTGTAAGGTCTTTCTTTATCTGAAATTAAAAAATTGATTCATAATAATGAGTAAAAAAAAACTAATTTAGAAAAAACTAGTCTACTAGCTCTATTGAAAAAAACTTTTCAGTGAAAAAAATAATTTTAATGATACATCTCTAAAGACATACAGTGCTCATTTTAGGAGTAGCTTTAGAAATGCAGCAACAAAATTTTTCCAACCTCAGTTACCCGACTGTTGGAAACTAAAGTCTTCTCAGGAGAAGGTGCCATCCATGTCTTTGCTTTCTCTTGTAGACGAAGAACTGGAGAAACAGGGGTTATATCGCCAAGCTGATACTTTTGAGTGATAAATTGACTATTTTTGTTTCGATTCCAATGTCCGGGCCTGAATAGTTTTTAAAACAGGCTTACGTTTAAAACATGTTATGTTGAAGTAACTTTAGGAAAATAAATCAGCTATGTCTTATTTGATAAATAAATAAAGGTAAAAATGATAATTAACTAGTTTTTTTTATATTTGTGTTATTTAATCTTAACTATAAAACAACACTTAGTGAGTAATTTCTGCTATAAAAATGGACTTACTCTGAGTTGAAAATGTCAAGAAATAAACTATAGTTAATCTGTGGGCTACCATTGCTGGACTTTTCACTCAATCTTTGAATTAATTGCTCAAACTGCAGGTCTGACATTTTTATCTTCAGAACTGAATTCACAGCGCTACGAAGCTCTTGTGCATTCACGATACCTGTGTTGTTTTTATCTTTTTGCCTATTGGCAGATTTTGATTTAGAAAAAAAAATTATATTAATTATTCTTGGTTGAGAAAATAATAGGATTTCTATTAAAATTTCATATTGATCCATCCCCTCCAAAACACAACCAAAATTGTTTTAAAAGCATTATTAAAGGAAAACAATATACCTGTAGTTGTTTAAAATTGTTATGAATAACTTTTTATACTTTTGGTAGAAAAAAAAATTGTTTTTTCTGTCCATAAAAATTTGCAAGACATTTGGCCAGTGATTCAGGTTTATTTATAATAATTTGAATAATACAATTTAAAAAGGCACACAGATGATTAATATTATTGAAAAAAAAACCCAGATTAAGCATTAATACATGTCTCTATTGCTTCTAATTACTTTTGCCAACAATTTTTTAAAATTTCTCCATTGATATAATGATGAAAACTAAATACACCGAATACCTACTTTAGGAGTCCAAGCAACTTAAGATAATCAGCATGGAAATAGTTGGATACTTTTCCCTCCATCTCTTCAGCTCTCTGAATCTCCTCCGTCTCAAAACGTCTTACATTTTTGTGTAAGCTGCCAACAAATGAAAATGAACAATTTAATATGATGACAATTGTCACTTAGTATTTTGCTTTCTGAGACTTATAGTTACTCTACAGCAATAATCTTAGGCATAGAATGGGCGTCTGTAATAAATAAAAAAGTTTTGATATAAAATAACATCAACCTCATAATACCATATACTTCTTTTTTAAAGACTTTTTATTTAAAAATACCTCATAATAAACGAATTAGAGTCCTTTATTTTAATTGATTTGGAGTACTGATTAATGTGTCAAGTTTGCCTTTTTGATTCAACTTGTAATCTTCTTCAGTTTTGTTCTTCACTATTTAATGTCATGCTTAATATATCATCAATTACCTTTCTCCATCTCTTAGCATGACTCTTGTCATTATGCTAGAATCACCTCTTGATTGGTACTTATTCAGAAACTGCTTGTAGTTTATTAAACCTAATTGATAAAATGAAAGACAATTAATTGTTTGATACACATGTAATGTTAGATAAGGGAATTGCTTTACATCCAGTTAACAAACCATTCTTTAAAAAAGTCTAGAACAAAATTAGCTGCACCATAGTCACGATAGTCATATAGCAGGCTACACTTCTATTCCAACAAATTTTGCCATGAAAAAATAATCTTATTAAAAATAAAAGACTACTTATTTTTAAAATTAAACATCAAAATAAAATTCATAATTATTTAGTATTTTGCTAACTAATTTTTTTGTTTTATTTTTTTGACAGTTAGTTATCCTCCAGGAGCAAAAAAGAAAAATTTTGATTTTTTTATAGCAGTGATTAGTTCTAAAATATATGATCAATCCCACTGTCCCCAAAATAACTGACCTTGAACTACACTGATCCCGGCTCCAGCCAAAAAGGCATCAAGATCAATGGCAGCTATTTCAAAACCAAATTCTTTGAGAACTCTCCTGAAATCAATTCTGGCTATGTAGCCGTCGTTCATAAAGTCGAATAATCTAAAAGCTGAATGGAGGTTGCGGTAAGTCTCTTCAAACTAGAAAATATAAAATGTATATTCTTTGAATCTTTTAAAAATTATTAATAGACCTTACAAAATATATAGTTTACATTTAATTTCTACAAGTAAAGTAAAGTTAGACAATGAGTGAAATCTTTCAGATCACCATGTGAAGTTTATATGCTATTTTAACTGTAAAGTTTTTTGGTGTGACTAAATAGGCTGAAGGGTAGAGAACCATATGCCAACTAGTTCAAAATCATGATGTGTTTTTGGCAAAGCAATATAAATGTTTTTATTTTTAACTTTATTGTGATAAACCCTGCATAATATAACTTCATATTTCGTTGTATTTTTTAGTAGTAAAGAAGTTGTGAAACATTCTAGAACCTTTAAAATACTAAAATATTTTAAACAAAAAAAAACAACAAAAAAACATTGCATATAAATCAAATTATCAGTCAAAAGATTAAATGGTTGGTTCTGATTTTTCCATAACTTGGTGCAAAACCTAACTTTGTTAAATAGAAGTAATGAGTAGTAAATAGTGCAAAACAAAACATTGACATGATTTTCATTTTAAAATTTAAGAAAAATTATATTTTTCATACATTTAAAAAATCTTAAATTTAAATAGCAAAAGAGCGATTGTTGGAAAACACTATTAACAGACATGGATTGAACAAAGACCTTAATTATATAATTTAAAAAAAAGGAAATGGAATCACTGACCCAAAAATACCCTAAGTCTTTGGCATCTGAGGGTTTTTAATATTTTCAAGGTGCAATAAAAAATTAGAGTTACTTTTAGGAAGTTAAAGAAAACTGCATGACAAAATGTATTTAAATGCCTTTGTATTTATTTAAGTTAAAATTTTCAAAGCAATTTGTTTGGTCCTCTAACTCAATATCACATTAACTTGATTTAAAAAATGTAAAAAATAAAGATGAAACATTTTTACGCATTTAAGGTGTTTTTTAAAGCTTATTACAGAATATATTTATCATTAAAAAATATGATAGTCTATTTAAGGTAAACATTTTTAATCCTGTCTTACATGCATTATTTATTTGATAGATCGTTTCAAAGATGATTTTTTTAGAGGCATTCAAAATATTATATGTTCTATGTGCTAGCTAGTAATAAATACTTTAATTATCATTAGGTAAAGGAAACTTTTCAAAATGTATGGGGTTTTCAATCCAAAAATATATTCTGTCACTTTAGCTGTTAAAAGTTCTTGTTAAAATACCTGTACAAAAACATGCACATAAAGTAGGAGAAGATAATAAAACAAAACACTCCAATTTTGAAGTATTTAAAATATATTGACTGGTTCTCTTTTGGAATCTGTTCATTTTATGCAATTATACATTAACATAACGTAGAATTTATGTAAAATTATTTTAGAGAACTGTAACACTTTGTTATGATTGTGGTGACGGTGATAAAGTTCAATTCATAAATATTTCTTGAGTGCAACAATTATTTCCAATTTCTTTAGCAGTTTTTAAAGTGTCATGTTGAAAAATAAAAAAATTCAGTGTGCAGATTTACGCTTATTTCATGGAAAATGATCTTTGGGGGTAAAATGATAAATAATAAGAAGAAAAAAATGATTATTTGTTAATAGAAAAAAAAATTAGTTAACTTATTACACTCAAGAGGTATTATGAGGTGTAAAACATCTAGAGTTAATCATGACAAATAAATGATCTACATTACTTTTAAAAACATGTTGAAAACAATTTTTTAAAGGTTGGTGAAAAAATACAAAACTATTATTATTTTGGATGCAGATGAAATATGATAAACAATTATTTTGAATTATTTCACCTGTTTTTCACTGCTATTTATACATTGATTATTTTGTATCTCACCCAACACAGTTTGTTTTATTTATTGGATTCTGTCATGATTAATCAAAGAAAAGTGAAACAAAATGCAAAAAAACCTTATGTTTTATCATATTGTAAATGGTTATTATCAGTCACCTGTATTTGAGTGGCATCAGTGGCCTTGCAGACGATTGAGGAAAAAAGGCAAAATGAAAAGAAATCATTCAGGGAAGAAATAAAGTAAATTATTAAATTATTTAATGAAAAATACTGCAGAATCTGGGGAAATGAAGCTTGTTTGATGAGAAATGAGAATGGAACCACGGGCACATCAGCAGTAGATTGAATTTGAGCCACAAACAAGTTACAACTTATATATATTTTTTGTTCCTATAAAACCACACGTTGCATATAAAATGTGTTAATATCATATGTACAATAATTAATCTAAAATCATGTGAGAGATTCCAAAGCTCATGTAACTTTAATAATTAGTATATGTTGTTAAATTTTTGTTCAACTGATAAGTGTTAATAAATTTTGACATTTTAAACAGAGAATAATGGTCTTGTCTCTTACCTTAAAGTGCAAATTATCTACGACATCATGAAACTGAGGTGGAGATTTTTTGGCTTGAATCAAAGAGCGAACGTGAGCAGACAACTTGGTGTCATCAATCAACTGTTCTCTCTTCTCAGCTGTAGTTGTCTTTGTCCGCTTTGTTGTGATGGTCTCTGTTTCCTCAGTGGTGGTAGTCACCTCTGTTGTGACTTTTTGATTATCAGAGGCTTTACCTCGTTTATTCTCATTCCCACCTCCAAGAACTTCTGCTCGATTTCCATTGATTACAACCGTGTCGACCTTTGACACAGAAACTGATGTATTTTGCCTGTTTGTGGTTGACATCTCCAACTGGTCAAAACGAATAAAGAAATATACATTTTGTTCCATATTGATATGAATAGTTGGATTATTTATTTTACATAAACAAATTGTGAGCATTTAATGGATGATAGTGGATTGGAACTAAAATAATTTTGCTTTTAATTTTTTTTCCTCTAAAAATTGTATCATTTACTAAAGGGATAATTAGTAGGTTTTTGTGTTTGATAATGCACTAGGTCAAATAAACATGTCTAGGGCAGGGCAGAGACCAATTGATAAGGACATACAAAGCGCAAGTGGAGATGGATTGGCCACACTTATAGAAGTTCAGAGGATAGCTTGGCAAGAATGGCACTCAACGAAAATCCCCAGCTTGGCAAGACTGGCACTCAACTGAAATCCCCAGCTTGGCAAGACTGGCACTCAACTGAAATCCCCAGGGGAAAAGAAAAGTGGGCAGACCAAAGCAGATTTGGAGGAGGTCAGTTGAAAGCAAGGCAAAACCGTTGGACCTATTTGAAGGGAGCTGACCTGTGCTCCCATGGGGATACACAAGGTTAAGTCAGTAAGTAAAGATTAAATAGGCCTTCTCGACAACAAATTTCTGTAATAATCAAAACGTAAGCGCTTCAGTGCTACCAATTCAGCTTAATCAGATTTTTTAGATAAAAATCTGTAATGTTCATGTTATGCAATAACTTCCAATTTTCTGTTATCATAATGACCTGAGTTTTGCAGCGCCTTTCTGTAGATTCTTTTCCTTTGTCTGACTTCTTTGGTGTCCTAGCACTTTTGATAGCTCTAGGATCTGACAGAGGAAAACCATTTTGGCTTAGGTTGAGAGTTTTGTAAAAATTCTTGATGGGAACAGAACCGTTGTTGTCCGGGTCAAATCTACATGTATTTGGATAGAAAAATAATTGACAAGGTGATTTGTTGAATTATTACAATGTATGCACATACTTAGATCATGTACAGATATGATTAACTTTAAATACACCAGTTACAGTAATGATATTATTAACTTATATATGTATAAAACACCAGATCAAGTAGTGATAAAATGTTCTTACTGTGTTTATATGATTTATATAATATGACCTACTTATTCCAAATATGTTGAAACTCTTGGTCTGTAAGTCTGAGCCCAACTACAGCTAAAGCTTCTCTGAGTTGTGGCATTATCACCCTTCCATCATTAAGGAAGCAAGACTCAGGGAGCACGTCATGAATATTTACTTCCCTGGAAACAAACCAAAAAAGTTAGCAGTCCTAGTCGGCTTAGTATTGACCTTTAAAAATAAAAAAATATTATTTTTAGTTAATTTAGTGACAGGGATTTACTGCTTTTAATAGCAGTGGTAAATCCAAACATTCAAACAATAACGCTGTATATTAGGTTTATAACTCTGACACATATGTGTATTTAATATTCTGATTTTAGATATGATCTGCACCACAGTATGAGTTCTTTGTCACTTAAGATAATCTAATACAACCCTCAGATAGACAGGGATAAAAACATTTTTCTTATTCCATTATGCAAGAACAAACAAATACAATTCTCGTTCTTCCCATCTGAAATTTGGGTATGGAATGGGTTGCCTGATCAAACCAGGAAAACCAACACACTATTAAAATTTAAAACTCTAATAAAATGCAAGACTAGACAAAAACCATGGATAAGCATATAGAAGGAGTGCCTGCAAATTGATAAGATAAGATAAAATACCTGGAAATACATGTCACACAGGTGGAGTCAACATTGTTGTAGGGCACAAAGGTGTAAATGTTGAATTTATGTTTTAAATAATAATATTGTTGTAGGGCACAAAGGAGTAGTAAATGGTGAATTTATGATTTAAATAATAATATTGTTGTAGGGCACAAAGGTGTAAATGTTGAATTTATGATTTAGATAATATTTTATTTGAGAAATTGATTTCCCACTTCTACACTTTTAACTGGATCCGTTTTGGTGGATAAAAATAACTGGTACAACACTAGGTGTTGTCATTTCTGATCTTGTTATAAAGAAATGACATACTAACCCTTTCTGTAGCCTTTTACGAAATATAACAAATGCATGAGGTGCAGTTGTAAAGGGATACCACTCAAACATGTCCTGTTTTTTCAAGTTTTCTTCTAGATTATGTTTTGTTTGTTGTCTCCTAGCAAGTTCTGCAACTTGGTGCATGGCCACAACCTGTCCATAAATAGTCTAGGTATTAAATAATTGCAAACTGACACAGGGCTAAATAAATCTTTAACATAAGAGGACAAACAAAAATATTATTTTAAAAAAAACAACAAGGAATTATTTTTAAAAAATAATTTTATTACCACTAATATAAAAATTATATTTATAGATTTAGGGAACAATTTATTGCTTTTAAATGCTATAGAATTCTAGTTCTTTTAAAGCAATACACACTTACTGGGTTGTCATGGAAACGGACAATAAACTCATCAAAGCTGATGCATGATCTCCAGTGAAGGTTAATTCTGTAAAGAGTCAAGCCAAACAAAAGTTCACTCATCATATGGCACCTCTAAACTTAAATAGATTTTACCATCTGCTAAATAAGATAAACTTCTTAAGAAATGGTGTAAAATCAATTCCCTTGCTTAATTGCCTACTTACGTTTTAAGAAATGAGTCAAACTGATCCCTAGTCACATGACCTACCAACGTTTTTATGATGAGGAAGAGACCTTCTCTGTAGGAATAATATATTTTTAAAAAAAATAGCTGATTAAAAACATAAAGAGGACTAGTTTTCATCTTATTTAAAAGAGTATATAGTCTATTATTTAAAATTATACAATTCAATGTCTACTAAAATGTCTACTTTCTATACTAGAGTCTGGTGATTGGACAATGTGATACTTTCTATACTAGAGTCTGGTGATTGGACAATTTGATACTTTCTATACTAGAGTCTGGTGATTGGACAATTTGATACTTTCTATACTAGAGTCTGGTGATTGGACAATTTGATACTTTCTATACTAGAGTCTGGTGATTAGACAATTTGATGTAAACAGCATGCCGCACTGTACTGATGAAAGTCTAAAGTCTAAGTCAACCTTAAGATTTTAACTCATTAAAAATGTGTTTACATAAATCTGGCTTCACTCAAAGGGTTCAAATCAGCTGAATTATTGCCATGTAGGCAAGACACAAGTGAACATGTTTGAGTTTCATAGAATGCTAATTAGTGCTTGTTTACTTGTATTAATAATATTATTTAATACTTGATACTAGGTGGTTGAGTCTCTTATTATTTGGAACCTAAGAGGACAAAGAATTTTTTTACCTACTATTTATAGAATCACTCTCTCATAATTATCACAGAAGGGGATAAAATTAATTTTACCTAGTAACTATGGATTCACTCTCTCATGATCACAGTAAGGGGATAAAGTTAATTTTACCTAGTAACTATGGAATCACTCTCTCATAATTATCACAGTAAAGGGATAAAATTAATTTTACCAAGTAACTATAGAATCACTCTCTCATAATTATCATGGTAAAGGGATCAAATTAAATTTACCTAGTATCTATGGATTCACTCTCTCATGCTCACAGTGAGTGAATAAAATAAACTTAACCTTGAAGCTATGGCGTGGATTCAGTCTCTCATTATTACCACCACAGTAAATGCATAGTATGAACTTCACCTTGTAACTATGGAGTCAGTCTCTCATTATTATCACCACAGTAAATGCATAGTATGAACTTCACCTTGTAACTATGGAGTCACCGTATGGGTCCCTGGCCTTAAACAACTGCCTGACACCTTCCAAACCAGTGGTCAGTTTATCTTTGATCTGGTCCATCAGCTGCAGAAAGACAAACCTGTTTACTGTACTTTTTCCATAGTGTTTGTTTGTAAAAGAGAAGTCATTGATGGTCTAGTACAGAGGTCTCCAAACTACGGCCCGCTGGCCAGATGCGGCCCGCGAGGCCCTCTCATCCGGCCCTAGGAGACCTTTTAATATCCAAAAAAGATACTATTTTTACCTTTAGTTTACCACAAAACTGTTTGTAGTCAGCCCCCAAACTGCTGTTTGACAGTTAATGCGGCCCTCCGGCAGAAATGTTTGGAGACCCCTGGTCTAGTATGTTGGCATTGTTAACTAATGTAAATAGTAATTTTCATACATGTTTAAGTTTCTGAATAATATGAATAGGAGATTTTTTTCCCTTCAAATTTAACCACTCACAATATTTGTTGTTGGACCACAAATTAAGTTTAGTTTAAAGTAAAAATATAATTCTTTTGTTTAAATTTCGAGTCCAGTTTTAAATAAATTCGTAATGTTTTTTTTTAATTTTGTGCTAAGGACATTTAATTATCTGACATAAATATTTGAACATGTAATTTTTCATGGGGATGAAAAACTATTGAATTATAATTACATACTCCCATAACTGTATTATTTTGTTATTTAATATATAACATCTGGATTTCCTGAAGCCTTTTTATTTAATTGATATTGATCAATCAATATTAGCTTATAAAGCTTGAGTTAACATGTCTGTTGAAGAAATTATATCTGAGCATGCATGCCAAGATTTTGAGGGCATTCACACATGAACTCTTGCAGCATGATTATCTTAATTTTCACTTCTTTGACTTCACAAATTAGTTTTGCATCCTGGCCTTCCAATTTTTTTTTGTTTAAAAAAATGCTTTTTCATTTTATAACCAGGCAGCCAGAATTAGGTATTTGATCAAACAAAAGAAATTTGATGTTTGATAAGAAAGAAGACTTTGTGTTGGAAATGATAGCAGATTTCAAGTTTGGCATTTAGTTAGATTTAATTGGTAGTAAGAAAAGGAACATGAATAAGGTTTGGAATTAGGCAGTTAGATTTGGGTGAGAACATGAATCAAGTTTGTCATTCGGCAGTTAGATTTGGGTGTGAACATGAATCAAGTTTGTCATTAGGCAGTTAGATTTGTGTGTAAACATGAATCAAGTTTGTCATTAGGCAGTTAGATTTGTGTGTAAACATGAATCAAGTTTGTCATTAGGCAGTTAGATTTGTGTGTAAACATGAATCAAGTTTGTCATTAGGCAGTTAGATTTGGGTGTTAGTCCAAGCAAATGGGAATCAGGTTTAGATTAGAAATAACTGGGTTTTGAACTTAGCGCTAGTGCACAATGCAGTCTTCAATGTGTACACGAAGAAAACCGTTAAAACTTGATCTACACAGTCATGTTGTCTTCAATGTGTGCACGAAGAAAACCGTTAAAACTTGATCTACACAGTCATGTTGTCTTCAATGTGTACACGAAGAAAACCGTTAAAACTTGATCTACACAGTCATGTTGTCTATTGCACACAAAATCCCCTACAGACCATATCCTTGTGTGCTGTCTAGAGAACAATAATAGTGCATTACTCTTTCCCAAAATGAACATAAGTTTACACGCTTTTGTCACATATTTGTATACCTCATCGTCTGTCCTCCATGCTGTGGACTTAGGCACGATTTGCCTCCCCTTTTCTGGCTTCTGCAAGTGCGCTGAGTTTATGTGTGACGAAAATAAAAGCAAATTATTGAAAAAATAAAATCATCAATTTTAACTACTTTAGACAATAAACTGTTTTTTGGGCATTCTAAAACTCGATTACCGTAAAATTCTTTTCAAATAGAATGGGGTAGTGATTTTACGCCATTATTGTTGTTGAAATATACGTGACCTTGACACATTACAGCCTATTGCCTCCTCCATTCTAAACTCCGGTTCCCGATACATCTTCTGCATGTAAGTAATTTTTTTTTAAAAACGTGGTATTTAATATCTTTTTTACAAATCAGTTTATAGTGTGACCCCGTTAAGTCGCGCTTCGTTATTGCGCGAAATCGGTTAAGTCGCAGTAATTCCATGGCTCACAGATTTTGTGACGTAACATAGTAATACATAATACGCACGTATGACGTATGATTTCCCGCGGTTTAATGTTTCTGTTTCCCGCGGTAGTTGTAGTTAATTGTTGAAAATTATTTTTTTTCTAAAATGTTATTTTCGAAAGAGCTGGAAAAACCAACACGTAAGTTAAGGATTATACTATCGAGGAAAAACATAATATAATTGAGAGAATTCGGAAAGGGTTCAAAACAAGCAGATATAAGCAGGGAACTTAATTTGTCAGAGTCTACCCTACGAGGCTGGTTAAAGAATGAATCTAGAATTCGTGAGTTTGTTGATAATATGGAGAGTGATAGGGAAGAAAAACACGGTTTTTATTTGCATCATTCATTATCGCTCATTAAGTTACACTGAAATCTGTACTAAGTGACGATAAATCGCGATTCACCTAAGTCGCGATTACATAAATATGGACCTGAAAGACCGCGACTCTATGGCGGATTAAGGGGGGTCGCTGATTGGCCTAAAGCTAGGGAGCCCCCAATGATTTAAGGGCCCCAAAATTATTTTATTGTACATTGTATAATAAAGGTGGCTGAACCGGGCCCCAGATAGAATTGCAGCTATAGGCCCCGTGTAATCTTGATCCGCCCATGCCGCGACTTAACGGGGTCGCACTGTATATATCACTTTGCATCGCTTCCTTTTTTTTTACAAGGGTACTTCCACCCGAAACAAAATCGGATCAAATCAAGAATACACTTTTTAGAATGGACTAAAAAAATTCAAAAATTTCTGCTCTGTTAATGTTATTATTTTTAAAGAGCTGGGTGTACTCGTGCGTGCCGGTGTATCAATGCGCCCACAGTTGAAGGAAACCGTAATTAATTGCAGTAGATCTGTCAACACAAGTTCAATTTATGACGATCTTAGCGTCATTAAGTCGGGAGAGAAGCCTTACCCACGACTTAGGACTTAAGTCCAAATTAACGACCGACCGCACACACACGCACGCTGAATTAAAATGTGAAAATGCATTAGTTATAAAAAAATTCGAAACGCTTCCACACACATCGCGTGTTAATTGTTCCATAATTCTAACAACGGAAAAGACCGGAAATTGCTTAGGGGTCATTGTGAGCAATTTTAAACCACATTCGTTTTCCTTTTGATCTTTAGAAGACAAAAAAAAAGTTTCCGATCAATAAAAGTGCTTTGTTTTTCATTTTATTGTTGTTTTTTTTCAAAAGTTCATGATAATTAATAATTGAGATGAAACAGTTTAACTAGATATTTGGGGTGTTCAAATATTTAGCAAAGGAACAAAACTCTGCGCGTTTGACGCACCAAGGAGCGTTTTCAATGTACAAAGGGGCGTGTTAAATGTACAAAGGGACGATCTCAAAGTAACAAGGGACTTGTTCGCTGTACCACGGGGTGCTTTCGAAGTATCAAGACACATGTACCGAATGGTGTGTCCGATGTAAACATAGGGGACGTCCATATATTTCATCACGCACCGGCGGGGGGGGGGTGTCACACATTTGTGACAATGCGTGACAAGGGGGTGTTTAAGAAGTGTGGCGTCACACCAAAAATGCACAATGCGTCACACAAAAAAGTCCCACTTAAATATTTGATTGCTTAAAATTTATATAATTACGTTTTTAATATGGCTTCACGCTTTATTAGAGTGCAGCCTTACTCTAAATACATACTTAAATTACAATAAAGTTATATGAAACGTGTTCACTTTCAAATAGGAAATACGACTTTATGGGTGGTGAGGGGTGGGTGGCAAAGCTTTATGACGTCATATTTGGGAGGGGCCTAATTTTTTCTGACGACGGGTGATGCGGGGGAGGGAGGGAGAGGGGGGAAAGCGGCCAAAATCGCGTGACGTCTTTTATGGACGGTCCCTTATGGCGGAAACATCCCAATTATCCAGTCCATATTAATGGGGATTTTTTTAAATGTGGCACTCTACAACAAGTTGACAGCTGCCAAACTAACGAATTTCGACCTTTAAATTAATTCAAATACCGTCAACTCTCTGTTCTGTACAATAAATATACTTGTAAAATTTAACCATCTCGATTTTTAGAAATGATACATTCTTCATGTACATTTGTTAAGCCTTTTAAAATCATTTACAGATTAGTCGGACAGAATCTTTTTTTAAAAAAACCAGCAAGAAAACTTTCTTTAGATTTAACTATTAACACAACAGAGACTTAATATACATTTTTATTACACAAATAGAATTGTGGGCTTTTTGTATTAAAAAAAAACTATTTGGATCAGAAACTACTTCACGAATGGTGCATGTGCACGTTTAACTGTTTACTTACGGATGACAACATGTAGAGATACTCAGCAGGGGATAGAAACCAAATTAAATGGGGGGGGGGTACGCTTAAGTTGGTTTGCGTGGGTTTAATAACATATATCAATACAAGACAGAGTGCCAATAGGACGGGGTGCCGACAGGACTGGGTGTCACCATGGCAGGGTGCTAATAGGAAAAGGGTGTCACCATGGCAGGGTGCCACTAGGACCGGGTGTCACCAGGGCAGGGTGCCAATAGGACGGGGTGTCACCAGGGCAGGGTGCAATCAGGAAAGGTTGCCAACAGGACAGGGTGCCAATAGGACAGGATGACAGTATTTTTTAAAAATAAATTGGGTAAAAGCAAAGAGAACGGTGCGCTCCATATTATATGGTATTTTTGGGTGCTTACTACTATTGTTTTTGTTCTATTTTAATTTTATAAATAGACAACTAAACCTAACCCAGACCCTAAAACTACAACCTTAATTAGAAGTACGCTGCCTTAGCCTTAACAACAGTGTATATAGTTGAGAGCACCGTTCTCTTTGCTTTAGCCATAAAGGTACCCTGTTTGGCCCAATTCGTGGATTAAAATGTAAGCAACTGCTGCAATGAAAAATCGCCGAATTGAGTATTATTGTGCATTACAAAAATACACCATTTCTTCTTGATTAATTTAAAGAAAACAAAAAAGATTTTCATTACATAGCCATTACAAAAGCAGGTAAAAGAAGAGACCAATTATCTTTGCGGGGTGACTGGTACGGTATGCAAGACGATTATTTGTGACAGATATCGATTAAATCGTACAGATCATATCAATGCCGCAGTGGAACAGAGGCGTTATTTCTCGCGATGTTGAGACTGTGCTCTTTCCACACTTCCGCCGTCTGATTTGTCACATATTTGGCTCTGCTTCCTTGGACATGCACGGTGCTACACTCAACTTCAAGTTGTTTGTGGTGTTCCCTCTAAGGTTCGTTGGTCCGTGTGCAAAATAAAAAAAATCGGTGTGCAAAGTTGCACAACATCCATCTTTTAGCAAAATTGCATATGCCTAAAACATCTACGTTACATTATCTTTATATAAATTTGCTGCGTGGTCATTCTTAGCTGATGCGCGGCATCGGTCAGATATCTGCGCGGCCGCGCAGCCTAACGGTAACATTGTTAGCAACGTTTCCCCTTTCATATATTTATATAAAAATGAGAATACCATTTTATACGTGTCCAGAGATGGGTTGCTACACAGATAACAAAAAAATTAAAGAGTTGCATTTCGTGATTTTGATACTTCTCCTTTCAAAACGTTCCACTTTGCTGATGGTTCAGTTTGAACTGGGATGCTACAAAGTAATATTATGGGTGTACCGGTTTCAGCTCCGGCTCTGGAAAATCCGGAATCCAGTCATTTTTACAAATCCGGCTATGGATCCGACCGGATTTTACTTCATAAATCCGGCCAAATCCGGCTCCGGTCGGATTTCAAAAATTTGAATCCGATACAGCCCTGCAAATTATGATGAGAGTTCAATGTTAAGTTGAAGGCGCACATTTATTTCATTGTTTCACCAACTTAAACCATGCGTATAACCTGACTGCTCCTATCACTTACCCAGTGGCCAGTGGAGGATTCTGGAAGAGTCTGGGTTCAAACCGGGGGTCGGTGTTCCAGTTATGGTAAGGTCGAGTTCAAGGGATTGCTGGGGGACTGCACGGGGCTGGGAGGGAGTTCTTGGACGACCCCATTTGGCAGAGCCGGTGCGAGGCCTCGTGAAAGAGGTGGTCATCCTCACTCAATCACTGGACACCAGGGACATAAATAGGGCATTGTTAGGAAATTAATCAGAGGTAATAAGACAGTACAATGTATACATATCTATTCTTTTTTTAATTCTACGAGTATCAGAAATTTAATTAATTAATTAACGACACAAATAAGTCTTTCTAATATATTAACATTCAAATTCAAATGTTACAAATAAAAAAGTATATACATTTTGAAATAATATTTACACAATGAAGAGAAATTAATGATAATAAATGAAATTCAAAATGTTAAATCATTGAAACGAATTATTTGTTATGGAACGTTCGCCAAAGATTCTCTACGATTACAGTGCCATTTAAACCCTATAATTAATTACATGTTATAAATAATCTCAGTCAGACACTAGCCTAATGTACACACTGAAAGTAGGAAGCATTGTAAAATTTATCTGGAAAAAAAACAACAAACAAACGTTCTCACCGCACTCTGTATTGAAGTTAACAATTGTCAACTATATTAAGCTAGGGCATGAATCAGTAATGACGTCAGGTAAGTTAAGTTAGTCTTTTCACGCTCTCTCTATCTCGCCAGGACGTCCCTCCCTCTTTCTCTCTCCCCCCTCTCTCTCTCTGCCTGGCTTACGATTATGTTCTGTGTGGCTTGTTCACTGTGCCTCAGATTGTCACAATCTATTTCTCACGATGTCTCACTCTTTTTCCCTTGATATCACACTCAACGCAATGGTTGTCATATTTTTTTCGATAAACTCACTCTAGGGCCATCAGAAGTGGTTTAATTTTACGTTGGAAAACTTGAAAAATTGCGGACAGGAACAAAAGCAAGTTAATAATAAATAGAGGTAAAAAAAAAGATTTAAAAAAAAAGTTTTTATAAGTGGACTAAAAAGGAGAAAATAATTTAAAACTTATAAGTTCAGTACTTTGATTTAATATGACTAAAAACGTTGGGCGTTATAAAAATTAAAGATTTATAATTGAGAAGGCAAAAGAGAGATCTATAAGTGAGAGAATGAGTGAACTGCATATGAAAACCTCATAAGCGCCAGCCCCACGTTTTTAGTCATATTAAATCAAAGTACTTGAACTTATAACTTTTAAATCATTTTCTTCTTTTTAGTCCACTTATAAAAACTTTGTTTTTAAAAATATATTTTTTACCTCTATTTATTTAAGTCTCAGAAGAAACGGACACCTTATAGATAGACTAAAGGGTAGTAGGTAGGAGTTAGACTTTGGTATGGGTTTCCATTCATTGATGTAAGTCAGTGGAGTTATTGATCAATAAATACAGTACAGGGTGAAAATAATCCAATACCACTGGAGGCAATGCCTACTCTTATCAGCCTGAAAAACACTGCTTACCATTATTAGGGGCAAGGCAGTGACAGAATTATGGTGACATATTGACACAATTGAAACAGAAATATTGTAACATATTCAAACATAATTTAAACAGTGTAAAATAATTGAATTAATATTACACAAGCAATTATGAAATGAAATACTGTCTTTTCCTCATTTACGATATTCTCAAATTTTCCATTCAAGTTCTATTAATAAACTACTGAAAGGATAAAAGCAATACCTATTAGTAAAGATCAAATCACATTTAAACGTCCTAGTATTGCTATAGTTTCTAAAAGAAATTGTAATGGTATTAGCTAAGCTTCAAAATTCATTTTTTAAAATGTCATTTACATTGATATTTCCATGAGATAAAATAATAAATGTGTCAAAAGGCCTAGAGAGACTAAACAAAATAATCACAATGTAATGTTCATTTCTTTGCAAAATTTAAGCTTTCTTTTACACATTTTAGCCACTTTAAAGGATATTATCTGCTTATAAATAATTTGAAAATTTTAATGATAAAAAGAGAGGGGGGAAACAAAGCAAATTCAATATTTTCTAATTTAAAAAAAAATTATTAAAAAAAAACAATAAAAAATTCTCTTTCACAGAAATTTTAAAATAATGTACATGTAGAAAAAGAACACAAAATAGCTAAAGGTACAGCTTAAAAATTTTCAGTTTAAGCCCCCCCCCTCTCCCCACTAAAAAAAGCAAAAAAATTTAGGGATAGGCTTAACTGACAGTTGACAGGAAATTGTAGGCTTATGAAATTACTGAAGCATTTCTGGAGATTTAACATTTTTTCAAAAAAGTCAAATAAACAAAACAAAAAACACAAAAAAAATATTCATAAGATATAAACATTAGATATAAAAGAAATATTTAGAAATGTAGGCAAGTCAAAAGTGAGAATAAAAAAATTAGAATGTTTACTTTATTTTTTACCATATTTCAGTTATTAATGAATTAGAGATTGGAAAACACTTCAAACATTTCATGAATAGATGGCCCAATTTCTTAACATGTGGCGTTTCAACAAAGTCATTTATACAAATACAACAGAATGATAAGTAAAAGCAAGCAAAAATAATATAATTTGCAAATTTAAGTCAATCTCAAGTTAAACAAAACAATTTACAAGTAGAAGGATCAAGATAGACAAATGGCATACAGAGGCGAACAAGACTATGATAAATTTAAAAAGGAGTTAGAGAATATTCCCAGATTATTATTTGCTATAATTTTATAGACATGTTCTGAATTAACTTTTACATTAAAAAGAAGGTCTATCCACATATGGCGGCCTAGCACTGGACTAATATGATGAGAGTGGTCATTGCCGGCCACGAGGGACGAACAACAACATCCATTAATTCATTAATCGGCTTACCTAGTAATCATGAAATTTGATTATGAGAACTAATGTTTAGTATTAGTATAATTAAAATACAGCTTTTGTCGTAACTGTAAGCACATAGTATAGTTTTTTTAAGTCTCAGCAGACACTTCGAAAACTTAAAAGAGCAAACTTATACTTATAGGTCTACATATTAGTATTGTTACATAATAATTAATATTACTATTAGAAATGAAAATTCAATTTCTCTAAGTCTAAGTTTAAGAAATACTTGAAATATTATATCTAATTTCACCGGCTGTGTTATGAATGAATGATATAATTATATAGAGATTAAAATTAAAGATGTATAAGCATAGTATAGTATAAATGATTCATACTCTTAGTTCTTAGTAAGCGCTCTTAGATTCATACACAAATAGTAATTTAATAACACTTAGAATTAATAGTAATAGCATTATCATTATGATTATGATGATTATCACTGTTGACTGTTGGTTTAAGTCAAGTTAAGTTCCCCCCTCCCCTAAATCACATGATTGCTTCGACTTCAAGTACTTCGACAAGCTTGATTATTTAATATAGTATAGATGGAACTATTATAAATTATAGACTCTATACTCTATAACTATACTACTGTAGTTGTAGACTGTAGACTATACTTTATTAATTATACTTTATATTTTTTATAGTACACTACTATACATACAGCTTAGGATTCGTGGACTATGGGAGTGATAAAACAAATACAAATTTGAACATACCAGGTTTAAATTAATTAACAATTAAATGACTAATTACTTATTCCATAACAATTGGAAAAGTGCCAAAATTACCTGAGCGAATGAGCAGAATATTAATGCAATCAATGACCCGCCATAAATAAACAAACTGCTTAGCGACAAGAGATATTTTAGTCATGTGACTATACGCTTCCGGTTGAAATTATTCTTCGGAAAAATAAAATATTTATTANATTATTCCTATTATATATTATTATCCATTTATTCTCCGTTCTGTGCTTTAAAATAACGTACATATATATTTAAACGATTTAAAAATTCCTAGAAAAACTTTCACGGTTTTATCAAGCATTATGTCAAAATAATCTGATATATTAGGAAATGAAATGTCTAATTACAACTTATATGTACACCAGTCGCCATAAATCCGACTGAACGATTGCGTGCTGCCCTAATTGTTACATTGTCACAGGAAGGCGATTAATTCAGACACAGCAGGATTTCTGTCATATTGAATATTTTTCATGTAACGATCGCATTAAAATATGGCGTGATAGCCAGCAGAGGTAATAAAAGTTGTGGGTTAATGAGCAGACACTACTTGTCGAAAGTTCGTTAGCACCAATTTAATTAGCCCCTTCATTAGCTGTAGTTCATTAATGTTTTTTATACTGTATTTCACAGAAATTAAGGGGTTATATTTCAACCAGAGGTGTACTTAGGGGGTAGGGGGTAACTGTTTACCCGGGCGCCAAGCAATGTTCCTTCTCAGGTACGTTGGTCCGTGTGCAAAGTAAAAAGTTCCGTGTGCAAAGTTGCACTGCATCCATTTTGTGTGTGATGTTTTAAAAAAATTTGCTGCGCTGTAATTGTAAACTACTGCGCGGCGTCGGTCAGATATCTGCGCAGCTTAAAGGGAAAATTGACGCCAAGATATTTGGGCGCCAAAATAAGAATTTTTGTCTCACATTATAATAAGTGAACAAGTGTTAGATATTAATTTTATGGGAGGTGCGAGGGGGGGCTCCAATTTTATAGTTTGTCCCCGGGCGCAAAATATCTTAGCTACGCCCCTGTTTACACTTTTAACTCAATAAAGAGTTTCAAACTACAGAGGAAATGGGTGATCTCCTTTTTAAAGATATTTATAAAATGGACAGATAGTTTCCAAATTTACCAACTTTTGCCTTTGACACCATCTGGTAGCATAGGCCATCTCCGATGTTTGTTAAATGCGTATCGATTTGTGCCTCCCATGTGCGCACCAAACTGTGTGGACGTGTCTCTAAATTAGTACATTATTGGTCGAAATTTGCAAAGGGCGGCAATGGTAACTGTGTCAAAAAACTCAACTGCTGATTGCAATTATTTTGACAGGGTCCGAGTATTTTTAGCCCGATTGCGGATATTTTGAGCCTGAGTCCAGATATTTTGAGTATTGCCAAGATATTTTGAGCTAGTCCAAGGGTTAAAATAAATAAATAAAATTAAATTAATTTATTAAACATATTTTCTTATGTTCTCTTGTTCTGTAAACGCCTTCGCCCAATAAGAGATGTGAAAATGCTCGATCACATTGACATTATATGTTACAGAGCACAAAAAATACTACACACATATACTTTTTAATTCATTCGCCCGTCGTGATCGACGAGGACCACTATCTACATCCTGTCTATGTGCTGTGGCAGTTTGGTGAGTTCATTAGAATTATAAAGGACCAATCTTGACCCCGAGAGTTGTGCCAGCATATCGGACAAGAGATGTTTGGGATTTCTTTAAAAGGGTTTTGTGCATGACTGCCTTCCCGGACTGTCTCTGGACTCAGTCTTTTGTCTGCACAGAGCATGCATATATATATATATATATATATATATATATTATATATATATATATATATAATATATATATATATATATATATATATATATATATATATATTATATATATATATATATATATATATATATATATATACTTTCAACAGTTCTAAACTTCGTCTCTTACCAAGCTTTGGTGTTGGTGAGATCTACATCCTTTTTTATCACTTACATTGAAAAAAAAACAGGTTTTGAGGAGGGAAACAACGCACTCTTATATTAAATAATATTTTTTAAAAAAGCTTTGGTACTGTTATTTTGATCCAGCACGGAGGAAAGAGAAAAATCGGGATTAAGAATGATAGTCTCAGTCAGCCATCCGATGGAAATACTTGGATCAATTTTTACACACGTTTGTTATATTGTTTATAAATTCACGCACATCGTTGCCATTTTATAAATTCACTCACCTTGTTACAGTTAAAGTTTTGATTAATTCACAAAAATTAGTTACATTTAAAAAAAAACAAAACAAATTCATACACCTTGTTATCGTTTGATAAATTCACACCTTAGCGAAGTTTATATTAATGTGGCCTGTTTAGATCCAAAAGCTTCAAGTTCCAGCTTCTAGCTTTGGGGAGATAAAAAAAATATATAAAATAATAAATGAAATAAAAGATAAAAACCATTAGCACTGGGGAAAACAATTATTAAAAAATTTACAAAAATATTTCTGTAACAATATCTGCTAACATATACCGAAATTATCACGGATTAAAAAAAACAATACAGAAGTTAGACTTAAATAACAATAATAGTAATTACAAGTCACTAAAAATATTGTACTTTTCTTTAGTCCCCTCTATTGTTGTTCGTTTATTGGTAGACTTTTTAATTTTAAAAGTTTCAACGTAGTGAATATAATTTATAAATATCAGTAAAATGAATAGCGTGACACAAGCCTTCCCTGGTCTAACGATTTGATTCACGAATGAGTGTCACATTACATACATGTTATTGAATTCTAAGACATGTCTTTAAAATGAACCACACTCACCTTCACACAAACAGTCTAGCTAAAAAAATATCATAAACAAAATCATGAAATTAAAAATATATTTTGAAAACTAGTCGCATGGCTATAACCTAGACAATATAAATAGTTACACAAAATTTGCAGACAACATTATTACGTTCAGTCATTTTTAGATTCATTAATTAATTAAAGTGAACTTCACAAAAACATTATTGTTACACACACACACACTTTGTTTAATGGAAAAGGGATGGAAAATAATTATATAGTGTTATAAAATTATAAAGACTATAAGCAAATAAGAATGGAACAAATTACACTCCTTATTAATCTGTTTACGCTTGGATCTGGTTCCTTTTTATTGAGGCTGAGATGGAGAAAATTTGTAGTGCTAATACTTGACCAAGGTCAGCTCTGAAACCCAGGCCATTAAAAGTTTTCTCACTTTAAATAAAACAAAAAGTAGGTGTGGATTTGTTTTGCCTTGAACTTTTTTTTTCCTAAGATTGTTTCGACTAAATGTTTTCTTTAGCTCGAAAAAAAAATATTATGTGAAATTTTAACCACGGAATGACTTGTTAAACCCATGATATTTAATCTTATCTTATCTTATCTATACAGACGCTCCTTCTATGCAGAAGATAGTTGCGTCCACAGACCATGACAGATGATCTGTTGGCAAGTGATGCAGCATTCACAGGCCACGGCTTTGTGGGTTCCACGCATTACCAGACCCTCCGAGTACTAACCGCCTAATCTACGTTACGCGAACTGTTGCGCAAGATAACGTTGGCGGGGTTGATATAGTGCGGGATGAGACTCCAGAGGATCGGGGTAGTGCGTGGTGTTATATTCTTCAGGTTACGCCGCGTCGGTTGCCCCTGGAAGCCAGCGACCCGTTCGGCTATCACATTGGAAGGTCTGTGGTTGTTTCGGATCGGCGGGTGGACGGGTGTGGGGAGGGCGTCTGTGGGACTGCATGCAGTGGTGAGCTAGAGCGTAGATCCGACATTAGGGCGTGGCGCTAGCATCTTACTAAGTAAATTTGCGTATGGTGGAACGCAGGATTATGTCTCTCATTCAGGTGGTAGTGCGTACGATGCTAGTGCCACAGTACATTTGGCTATCTGCTCACAAATGAGACAAATTTTCAACATCAAATGATGAGTCCCTTCACTTGACTCTCAAATGCTGATCAAATTAATGATAAAAACATTGGTTTTCTGAATGGTAGTTGCGCTCATACCTATTGCATGCGATGCACTCCCAACACTACCCCATCTCTCTTTTTTTAAGTAACGAGATAAAGATAGGGTGCGTCAGACGCGCACTACAAAGGTTGAAGTATCTCGATTTGTTGGAGGGGTTCGTCATCCAGTAACAGGACAACGCTTGATTTTTCACCTCGCGGTCCGTCTACAGAGCGTTGCGCTCAATGTTGCGCGAGAGCTGCTCGAGGTATGCTTTTGAGAGAGCCCGATGAGGACGATATTAGCATTTGTGTAGTGAGAGCGAGGAGGCAGGGAGGCGTCATCGGCGAGAGGACGCGGCGATGATCTTGCAGACACACAGTTTAGCTGCAGTATCTCTCCTTGACATTCTCGGTTCGGGTGTTCATATCTCTCTTCTCCGGATTGATTTTAATTTGAATCTGCTCAGTTAAGTACGGATCTCTCGGGTCACTATTTAGGCATTTGCGTTTGCTGATTTGGTGGTGAGGGGGCAAGGGGGGCGGAGCAGACAACTTTCTCTGGTTATAGATGAACGCGCTGGCAGGCCGTGACCATATACAGCGGACAGCTGACCTTACGGGCACAGGTAGGTGGGTTGGGATGGTTACTCGTATCCTTCAGAAATGCGGGCTGTGCTCATGGGTACAATACATAAGTGCCATCAATTAATAAGTGAGTTACATATACATCCACACCACATCCATTATGCGACTAAACTGATATATAAGAAGGATTTTGAGGTGGTGGGGTGACCTACGGACAGATAACTGCCAATTAGGAGAGAGAGCGGGAGGGTGAGGGGGGGACATAAGTATTTATATACATCACCAATACTTATTTAAAGTGGTTATAGAGCTCGACGATGCCGTAGTGTCAGTTACCATATATTAGCATTGATGTAGCTGGTGCTGCCGGTGGATCGAGTGAGAGTGAACAGTAATTCTATGTCTTGAGTGGCGAGAGCTGTCACGTCGCTACACAGTATGTATGTAGCGCTCGCATCGCACGATCCATATGACGCGTATAGCCGCCCTGTGGTCACTCTGATTGGATTTCTTGGAACGAGGACGTGCTCGCAATATTAGCACACTTAGTTGTCACAGAGAATATGAAGTGCGAAATGTTGTCTGACTTCTATTATATTGACTAGATCTATGCTATATTTTTATGTCTCACCCTCTTGTAGTAGGGCTGTGTGGGTCCTCGCGGTCTGGGACGTCAGGTAGGAAATGAGAGTGAGGGTGGAGGAGGGTAAAAGGCTATAGCATGGCTGAACACAGCTCTTGTCTTGAGTATGGTATTGTATTAGTATGTGATGTCTAGTGTGTTGCGCGAGTTGGGTGGGGGATTGTTTATTAGAGGTGGGGTAGTGTGATCCATCAAGACACACTAGCGCGGGGGTGGGATATAATCTACTATATGGGAAGAGGAGGCATGAGTGTCGGTAGGTAGTCGCACGTGTGGGAGGGGGGGTGTAGTATACTCTGTGTGACTGGAGATAGGGGGGATTTCGTGGTATTGTATTGTGCATTTGGTTGTATAACATGATAGTATACAACACAGGTAATTTGGCATTTACGCTGGTAGGGAAAGTACGGGTTGTTATTATGAGTGGGTGGTGGGAATGTAGAGCATGTGGGCACGCAGTGTAGAAGTATGGGAGGCTGGAGGGGGGGGAGAGTTGTATAGTGGGCGGGTGTGGGTTGGATTACACGTGTTCTTGAGAGGGGGGTGGTAGGATATGACATGGGTGTATGTGATTTGGATGGTGTCATGTGGTATATATGTATGTTGTGTAGGAGTATGTGGGGTTATACACACACACACATAGTCGTGATCTATATATTTGGGGGGGGGGGGGGGGATATTGGTGGGGGTTGGGGTGTTTGGTGGGTGGTGGGGGGGGGGGGGGGGGGGGGGTGGGGGGGGGGGGGGGGGGAGGGGTGGGGGGGGGGGGATTTGGGGGTGGAGGTTGTGTGGGGGTGGATGTTTTGGGGTGGAGGTGATTGTAGGGTGTTAGTGGGTGGTGAGATTGATGAGAAGTTATATTAGATAGGGGAAGGTGGGTAGATGATTTGGGTGGTTTTGGGGGGTTGGTGGTGTTTATGGATATTTATGTGGGAATACTGTTGATTTTGGTGGTGTACTGGGAGGGGTAGTTATAGATATGTTGGTTGGGATTTTGTGGGTGATTGTGTATGGGGTTATGAGATATAATTATGGTGGTGTGGGAGTTGGGGAGGGTGGTGGGGGTGTGATTGGGGGTGGGGAGAGGAGAGTGTGGTGAGAGTGGATAGTGTGTGGGGTTGGATGTGTGGGAGTGGTATTGATTTGAGGTGAGTGCTGTCATGTAAAGTGTGTACATTAGTGTGGGGATGGGTGGGGGGGATGGGTTGATTTAGATAGTTTACTGGGAAGTAATTTGTGGTTGAGTATAGATAGGTGTGGTGGGTACAGGTAGTGCGTGATGTTATGGACGTTGAAATGTGGGGAGAGGGGAAGAATGAGGAGGTGGGGGGTCATACAGGTGAGATGGGGACTGTAAAAACTAGGAGGGATGTCGAGCGGTACATTTTGTGGTATGTAATAATTATGAGAGGAGTGAGGAGTAAGGAATTGATATCTACATGAAGGGGATGGGTGGCGAGAGATTGGAGAACTTTATGGCTTGAGTGGTGTTTTTTTTGGGTGTGGTTGTATGCATGGGGATTTTTCATAAGTGAAGAGATTGAGTGATGGAGTTGTTTGTGTAGTCATGTTGGGGTGTTTAGGGGGTTTGTGGAGGGGAACAGTGGTGTAATACATTTGTGGTTGAGACTGGGTTGTTAGGTAGACATGTTATTTTCTAGATGTGTTGTTTTAGTAACACGTAGGTGTTTAAGGATTGTGTGGTGTGAGGTGGGATGGTGGACGTGTGTGTGGGGTAGGGAGTGTAGTAAGTTGTAAGTGTGAGGATGAGGTGTGAACTAGTTGAATGTTATGTGGGTGGAGTGTTGTGATTTTTTGTGTTGAGTGACATTATTTGGTACCAGAATTTGAGTTACGTGGAGTAGTGTATGTAAAAGAGGGGGGGAGCAGAGGGAGTTGGTTCTAAAAAATTCTGAAAAGTAAATGTTGGGGAGTTAGGGTAAGAGAAATAGGTAATGAGTAATTGATTGGACAACACTATATATCTATATAACTTTGGGGAGATTTGAATTTATCAAGAGCGAGGGAAAATAGTGAAAATTAGGGGGGATTGACATGGTATAGGTAGTGTGCCTGATGAGAGGTGTAGGGGTGTGGAGGACACAATTTAGTATTGATGGATAGATTTAAGTATTATGGGAGAGAGATGATGCGTGGTGTGTAGGGGGGGGGGGGGGGGGGGGGGTGGGGAGGGGAAGTAATATGTGTCTATATATATTGGAAAATAAATGTAGATTTATTGGGAATATGTTGGACAGACATTGGTGGTTTTGTGAGGATAGAAGAGAATTGTGATAGTAGTATGGGTAGACAGGTGGGGAGGAGAGTGTGTGGTAGGAGGGGAGGATTGGGGTTGTGTATGATGTATGGGATGGTATATGAGTGACTGATTGGGGGAGCTATATAGTGGGTGTGATGGGTGACTACTTTGAGGGGTAGTGGTTCACTTGTTGTTAGTGTTGGGATTGCCAGTGGGTTAGGGGGGGGGTAGGTGTTGGTGTAGTTGGGTGTGGAGAGTTGTAGTGGTGAAGGGGGAGTTAGGTGTGTGAGTGTTTGTGGGAGGTGGATGGTAGATGTTGTTAGATGGTAGGTGGGGGTAGAGGTATGGGGATGGGGTTAGGGTTGTGATGTTACTGGTTGGGTTGTGGGGGGGGTGGGGGGGGGGGTGTGTGTGGTGTGTAGGGGTGTGGGTTGTTTATATGAGTGTGAAATTGATTTGAGTGGGGGGAGTATGTGATTGTGTGGAGGGGGGTGTGTTATGAGGGTAATTGGGAAATGGGGGTCTCTATGGGGATTTGGGAGGTATTAATTATAGTTTGGCTTGGGAGTTGGATGTATATATATTGTATATTGGAGGGGTGATATTATATTAGTGGTTATGTGAGGTGATGGGCGGTAATAGGAGTATCATGGAGAGATGGGGTTAGTGTTTTTATTTGTGTGAGGTAAAGTGAGTTGAGATGAGGGGGATTAGTGATCGCAGTGATTAGTCAGTTTGTGAATTATTTTCTGGGAGTCTTTTGGTGACTGAATGTAAAAGTTGGAATACGGTTGTCGGATGTTTTGTGTCTCAACTAAGCCTGTCAACGGGTACCTAGGAACCCACTGCCATGCAAATATCCGGGTATTAAAATTACGCCCGGGTACCCGTGAAAATGTGGCTGCAATGTCTGCACCAACGGTGGTCACACTGCGGCTTTGCTGTGTTCACCTTGCGGCTCACGAAAATTTATTTTTTTTGTTAGAGATATTCGCTGTGAAATACGTTTAACACGAAAACGCTTCAGAAGAAGTAACCGTAAAGCGGAATTAATGTAATTAATGTTTGAACATAAAACAAAAATGGTAAAAAAAAACAACACATTTTTTGGTTCTTTGAATGAATCAATGACAGGACGCTAACTTGTCCTTGAAATACACATTGATTTTATCGAATCATCTCACTTTTTTCTCCACTCCTATCCTGACATACTAAAAAGCACCTCGTCTATTATTGGGTATATATATATATATATTTCAGTCTTTCAAAGACATTAACTGTAAAAACAAAAATAAATGAAAAGTTTTGTTTTTCGTTTAAATCGCCGAAAAAACCAAAGGGTTGAAATAATTTCAGCTTGGTTTAAATTTGAAAAGTTGAAGGGGAGCGATTGGTTTGTATATGGTTGGTGACGTAAACTGTCACCACCTGCCCCCAGGGGTCGACACACCACGCTGAAACAATTTAAAAAACACGCACCCTTTCCTGTGTAGGCCTATCACCACCAACTGATTTTAATAAGACGTCCAAAGTTGTCAGTATGTAATGTTAATAAATTTAAATGGTCAAAACCGCCGCCTAGCGAACATAAACATTCAAGCTGCTTGGCCCGTATGACCTGACTGAACGTTACGTCATTGTTGTTGACATTTAATTTGAATGTTCAATTTACTGTAGTTTCAGTTTAAGAATATGATGAATGCATTTACAGCAGGAATAAAAGTTTGTAATGCACAATAGTATGTTGTTGGGAGTATGCCGTTGACTACTGTGTGAAATGAGTTGAACGGATGCTGGATAGGCTGCATTGTATAGCCGTCCTGACTGCAAAAATTATGGGCGTTTTGAACGTGTAACCAGGGTACCCGTTCGAAATTCGGACGGGTACCCGGGCAGCTTTTTTTCAACAATATTGACAGCCATAGTCTCAAATCTTATTTTCACTTAAATCCACCAATTACGAAATTCTAAAACAGGAATCTGATACATGAGGGGCATTTGAGGCCAGTGGGGCGATACTTTGAGGCTCCCTGCTTGCCAGCAAAGTTGAAAATTCATGCATGCCCCGTACATTTGTTACCATTCTAAGACGCAAAGAGACTTGTCCTGAGTTATCCAACCCAGGATGCTCCAGCAGATTACGTGTCTATACTGGAGCACGTATTTGTGGGGGAAAGCTCTTTCCGGCATGAACTGAAATAAGTCAAAGTTCAAGGTTAATGGTACCGATGGCAATCTTCATCTGCTTTATCACTTATAAGTCACATTTTGCTCAGCTGTGTAGGAGGGGAGTATAAGAAAATTATGTTAATTATTATTATTTTTTAAAATTGCATTTAATTAAGTTTTATAAAATTTTATTAATCACACTTTTATAGAAAAATATATATATATATTTATATTTGCTTTGAATATTTGATTCAACTCAGAATATAATTCCATTGGCCTCCAGATAACTTGTGCTTTATGTCTTTACGCTACACCGCTGCCATAGCTGTATTTATGCTACGTGCTTGCTGGACAACGTTGAAACGAAACATACTCATTTCTGCTGGCAATTAAAGAAAATCTGATATTTACACCATTTTAAAGCCAATCAAATCCATTTTTGGGTTCCATTCGTTTCAATTACCATAGAAAAAAATAGTTTGTATGAAAATAATTGACTAATTATATATCATTTTTCAAAAAATTGTATTTTTTTCTTTTCGAATGTCATGTAGCATTGAAATTCTCTTGGATGCCGGAGGCTCTTTTTGTTGTCAAGGCGACAGACGCATATGTAAGGAAAACAAGTGGATCTTTCTAAAACATTCAAGAATATATTTTTTCCTTTTGTAAACCAATTTCAAACCTCTTTAAAATCTCAGTATACCACAGAAACAATTTTATTTGCTTTAAAAAAAAAGTTTATAGAAAGGTAAATTTAGAAGTGGTGAGGTATTAAAGTAGTTGAAATTAATACGTAATGATCCTTCACGCCTAGGGTCATTTTGACTTTTGAATAACTCCTGTTAAATAGCTCTAATTTGATTCGTTTGCACTGAACCAGACACCATTCCGATCGATTTCCAAGGTTTAGAAGACTATCATTTCTAACGACGTCACGTCCGTTATTCTCTAGTGTATCAAGGGAGTAGGAGGCATCCCCTTGTCTTCTAATTAACGTTTGGGGATGGGGGGGGGGACAATATGTCTAACTATTACCATTGTAGCTACGTCATTTATTTATATAGTTAAACCCCGTTTTGTGCTGTGCTCGTGAATGTGAGAAAAGCTGTAACTGTGAGTAAAGGTGTAACTGTGAGTAAAGCTGTAACTGTGAGTAAAGCTGTAACTGTGAGTAAAGCTGTAACTGTGAGTAAAGCTGTAACTGTGAGTAAAGCTGTAACTGTGAGTAAAGCTGTAACTGTGAGTAAAGCTGTGACTGTGAGTAAAGCTGTGACTGTGAGTAAAGCTGTAACTGT
Source organism: Ampullaceana balthica (assembly GCA_944989445.1). Classification (NCBI taxonomy): domain Eukaryota; kingdom Metazoa; phylum Mollusca; class Gastropoda; family Lymnaeidae; genus Ampullaceana; species Ampullaceana balthica. The sequence continues at coordinate 14,134 of CALYLW010000998.1, read as the reverse complement.
GAGTAAAGCTGTAACTGTGAGTAAAGCTGTAACTGTGAGTAAAGGTGTAACTGTGAGTAAAGCTGTAACTGTGAGTAAAGCTGTAACTGTGAGTAAAGCTGTGACTGTGAGTAAAGCTGTGACTGTGAGTAAAGCTGTAACTGTGAGTAAAGCTGTAACTGTGAGTAAAGGTGTAACTGTGAGTAAAGCTGTAACTGTGAGTAAAGCTGTAACTGTGAGTAAAGCTGTGACTGTGAGTAAAGCTGTAACTGTGAGTAAAGCTGTAACTGTGAGTAAAGCTGTAACTGTGAGTAAAGCTGTAACTGTGAGTAAAGCTGTAACTGGGAGTAAAGCTGTGACTGTGAGTAAAGCTGTGACTGTGAGTAAAGCTGTAACTGTGAGTAAAGCTGTAACTGTGAGTAAGCTGTAACTGTGAGTGCTGTAACTGTGAGTAAAGCTGTAAATGTGAGTAAAGCTGTAACTGTGAGTAAACATGTAGATGTGATTAAAGCTGTAACTGTGAATAAAGCTGTAACTGTGAGTAAACATGTAGATGTGATTAAAGCTGTAACTGTGAGTAAAGCTGTAACTGTGAGTAAAGCTGTAACTGTGAGTAAAGCTGTAACTGTGAGTAAAGCTGTAACTCTGAGTAAAGCTGTAACTGTGAGTAAAGCTGTAACTGTGAGTAAAGCTGTAAATGTGAGTAAAGCTGTGACTGTGAGTAAAGCTGTAACTGTGAGTAAACATGTAGATGTAATTGAAGCTGTAACTGTGAATAAAGCTGTAACTGTGAGTAAACATGTAGATGTGATTAAAGCTGTATCTGTGAGTAAAGCTGTAACTGTGAGTAAAGCTGTAACTGTGAGTAAAGCTGTAACTATGAGTAAAGCTGCAACTGTGAGTAAAGCTGTAACTGTGAGTAAAGCTGTAACTGTGAGTAAAGCTGTAACTGTGAGTAAAGCTGTAACTGTGAGTAAAGCTGTAACTGTGAGTAAAGCTGTAACTGTGAGTAAAGCTGTACATGTGAGTAAAGCTGTAACTGTTAGTAAAGCTGTAACTGTGAGTAAGCTATAACTGTGAGTAAAGCTGTAACTGTGAGTAAAGCTGTAAATGTGAGTAAAGCTGTGACTGTGAGTAAAGCTGTAACTGTGAGTAAAGCTGTAACTGTGAGTAAACATGTAGATGTGATTAAAGCTGTAACTGTGAGTAAAGCTGTAACTGTGAGTAAAGCTGTAACTGTGAGTAAACATGTAGATGTGATTAAAGCTGTAACTGTGAGTAAAGCTGTAACTGTGAGTAAAGCTATAACTGTGAGTAAAGCTGTAACTGTGAGTAAAGCTGTAACTGTGAGTAAAGCTGTAACTGTGAGTAAAGCTGTAACTGTGAGTAAAGCTGTAACTGTGAGTAAAGCTGTAACTGTGAGTAAAGCTGTAACTGTGAGTAAAGCTTTAACTTGAGTAAAGCTGTAACTGTGAGTAAAGCTGTAACTGTGAGTAAAGCTGTAACTGTGAGTAAAGCTGTAAATGTGAGTAAAGCTGTGACTGTGAGTAAAGCTGTAACTGTGAGTAAAGCTGTAACTGTGAGTTAAACTGTGACTGTGAGTAAAGCTGTGACTGTGAGTAAAGCTGTATCAGTGAGTAAAGCTGTAACTGTGAGTAAAGCTGTAACTTTGAGTAAAGCTGTAACTGTGAGTAAAGCTGTAACTGTGAGTAAAGCTGTAACTGTGAGTAAAGCTGTAACTGTGAGTAAAGCTGTAACTGTGAGTAAAGCTGTAACTATGAGTAAAGCTTTAAATGTGAGTAAAGCTGTAACTGTGAGTAAAGCTGTAACTGTGAGCAAAGCTATAAATGTGAGTAAAGCTGTGAATGTGATCCCAAGTAAGATCAGAGTTACTTCCACGTGAGAAATGTTTGGTTTGTTTGCTTAAAGTTTTTTTTAAAAAATTTGCTGGCTAACAAGAACTTTTAAAAATATTAATTTTGGACCAAACTCCTGGTTCTCATAGCGTACTGAACAGCCATTCCCAGAGTTGGGGATACTCAGACCTAAATGCCAGAGGAGAAGAAGTTGAGGAATGGCAAACTGAAAACAGTCTAATTCTCCTAAACCAACCAGAAGACACTCCTACCTTCTACTCCAGAGTATGGATGACAACATCAACACCAGACTTAGCCTTTGCTACAAACAAATTATCCAAAGGAAGTAAAAGAGAAGTCGCTGACCAACTTGCTACTAGTGACCATAGACCAATTCTCATACACATAGAAACCATTCAACTGCCCATAGAAAACTCCACCCTTCCCAGATGGAATTACAAGAAAGCAAACTGGGATCTCTTTGCCCGCTTAACAGATGAATATATGACGAACATCAACTGCAAAACAAACCGGGTAAACAAATCCTACTCTGATTTCTCAAGAGCTCTCCTCAAAGCCGCTAAGGAATCTATCCCCAGGGGAGCCAGAATAAATTACATACCAAACTGGTCTCAACATTTAGAACAACTTCACAACGAATCCATCAACGCAAGAAATCTAGCAGAAAAATCCCCAACAGTAGAAAACAATATCCAACTAAAAGCCGCAAATGCAATCTTCAGAAAGGAACATCTCTCTTCTCTAAGGAAAAGCTGGCACGAAAAAACCGAACAACTAAATGTTGACAGAGATGGACACAAACTATGGAATATTGCAAAAACTCTTAACCAAGAGGAAAACCAATCTTCTCCAATAGTCCTAGAAGCAGACAATAAAAAACTCACAGGCCGTGAAGCTGCTCAAAAATTTCTAACCCACTTTAGTACCGTGGGTAATATCAGTATCAGTGAAAAAAGATCCAAAGAAGTTAAAGATAAAATAGAAAAAGCTCAGACATTGGCTACACCACACTCTCATGGAATGATTGCAAACCTAAGTTTGAAAGAGCTCAATGACTCTTTGAAACTCCTCAAACCCAAACAAGCTCCAGGAACAGACAAGATCTCAAATGATATGCTCATTCACCTAGGACCCCTAGCTAAGAAGAAACTACTACAAATATTCAATGCCAGCTGGAAGTCTGGAAATATCCCAACTATTTGGAAAAAAGCTATCATGATTCCAATACCAAAACCTGGCAAACCAAGGAGCCAAGTTGACAGCTACCGCCCAATAAGTCTGACCAGTTGCGTCTGCAAACTGATGGAAAGAATGGTTAATAATAGGCTGATGTGGATACTTGAATCCGAAAATCTACTTGCAGATGAACAGGCAGGATTCAGGAAGTGCAGATCAACGGAAGATCAAATAGCATACATAGCCCAAGAAATAGAAGACGGCTTCCAGGAAAAGAAATCAACCACCGTCGTCTGGGTTGACCTAGAAAAAGCATTTGATAAGGTCTGGAAAGAAGGTCTAATTCTAAAGTTACAAAACACCCATGTATCCCACCGAATGTTAAACTGGATCACAGAATATTTAACAAATCGCAAGGCTCTAGTCAAAATGCAAGGAAAAAGGAGCAACACAGCTACGATACACAATGGAGTCCCACAGGGAGGTGTTCTGTCACCCACACTGTTTCTTATTTTTATAAACGACTTACTACAAATTATTCCTAGAAAAATAAAAGGCAGCATGTACGCTGATGATCTGGCTCTACTTAGCACAGAAGAATACACAGGCACTTCAAAATTTAGGCTACAAGATGCACTGACCAACCTCAACCTATGGTCTAAGGAATGGGGTATGACCATAAATTCCAAAAAAACTACCTACACAATCTTCTCCCTTTCAACCAAACAACAAAGCATCAAACTAACCTTAGACAAAATAGTCCTGGAAAAAAATGACAATCCGACATATCTAGGAGTTACATTTGACCCAAGGCTAACCTGGAGAAACCAAATAGATAACGCACAAAAAAAAGGAATCCAAAGACTGGCGCTGATGAAAAAACTAGCTGGTTCAGACTGGGGCGCAAACCACTCCATCCTGAAGAAAACATACACCAGCTATATAAGACCTACCCTAGAATATGGATCCACAGTGTGGAGCACAGCAGCCAAATCCAACCTCCAAAAAATAGACAAAGTTCAAAACCTAGGGCTTCGAATAATTACAGGAGCAATGAAAACTACCCCAATCAGAGCAATGGAAGACCTAGCTACCCTAAGCTCTATGGAAGTTAGACGAGAAACAAAAACCTTAACGCAGTTCACCAAATTAGAAGCATCAGTACATCACCCTCTAAAACCCAAGCTGCAAAAATCCTACTCAACTAAAAGACTCCAAAGAACAAACTTTATACAAGAAGCCAAACATCTAAAATCCAAACATAAAATTGGTAACATTGTGATTGAAGCGACACATCCCCACAGCCACTTCCCACCCTGGGACCTAATTCCACCTCTAATAATCAGAGACAACTTAATCAACATAGGAAAAAAATCTGACTACACAACAGACATACTAAAAGTAACAGTAAATAACATCATCAAAGAACAATATCCTGAAAATTCCTGGATAAGAGTCTACACCGATGGCTCCTCAGAAAAAGCCACAAAAAATGGAGGAGCCGGCATTCTTATAGAGTGGCCTAACGGAGAACACCTTGAAAAAGCAACAGCCATAGGAAGTCTCTCAGATAGCACTAGAGCTGAAAGGAAAGCACTAGAGCTTGCCGCAAAAATTCTAACAAGTGACCCCCACTCTAAAAACAGTCAGATTGTCATCCTCACTGATGCTAAGACAGTGCTTCAGTCTCTCAAAAACCCAAACACTTTGATCAATCAGACACTCAGTACAGAACTATTGAAACTGAGCAAAATAACAAAAGAACTTATTCTCCAATGGATCCCTGGACATGTGAATCTTGAAGGAAATGACACTGCTGACTCCTTGGCAAAAACTGGAGGCAGTCAAAACCAGGCAGAGCCATCTCTACACCACGAAGAAATCAAGGCAATGCTCAAAAGAAGTGAATCTGAAAGATGGTCCGAGCTCAAAGAAAACCACCCAAAAAGTGATGCATACTTCAAACTCCCCCGCAAATCACAAAACATCATTTTCAGGCTAAGGACGGGCCACAACAAACTTAGGCAACACATGTTCCGCAAACTTCGAATCGGAGAAAGCGAAATGTGCCCCTGCGGGATAGCTGCGGAAAATGCGGAACATGTTCTCCAAAACTGCCCTCTGTACCACCATACCCGGACAGTCATATGGCCCCAGGAAGCTACCCTCGATGACAAACTCTATGGTGGACTGGAAAAACTGACAGCCACAGCGCAGTTCATCACAAATATAGGACTTGCTATCTAAATCCTCTATCAAAAGATTTTGAGAACGAAGAAGAAGAAGAAGAAGAATAGCGTACTGTGTGGTGGTCACCGTATTTCAATCTGCTGAGTTTCACACGCTGTAGCAGCACAATCCCTTATCGATTTGACGCTGGTTAGAAATGTACAGGCGAGCTTGGAGCTAATTGGTCGCTGGAAAAGAAAAATAACCATTATTTTTTTTAACACGTTTTTATTAACTCGCTTTCGTTGGGCATTGTTTGTTTGTTTGTCCAAGATTTTGTCAAATCTGCCAACGTAAAATTGAACCACTTCTGATGGTCCTAGAGATCTGAAAATTTTACCACAGATAGATCTTGGATGACAATGCATTGTATGAAAATTTCAGATCGATCGAATGTACCGTTATTAAATTATTGAACTTTTAAAATTATCTATAGTCTATATAAAAGCATCTGTACCGTCGGCTTTTGTTGACATCCGTGAGTTCGCCCCGTGACCACATCACAATGTTTTTAAAACGTTGGGCGGGCGCTTGTGAGGTGTTTGGTAAAATAAATAGCGGTAAAAAAACAAACCCGTAAAAACAAAGTTTTTGACTATAAATCCCTTATATATGAGATATAACTAACAGTATTGATTATTTTCAAACATTTACAGACTGAATCTGTCTTAACTCAACTTTGCATCATAACCCTAGTGGGGGGGGGTGGGTGGGGGGAGAGGGGAAACGTCTGGTCACCGATTCGCTTGACCGAGCTCAGAGTGACACGTAAAATGTAAACAAAAGCGCCCGTCGCTTCGTTGGGTCGCCTCAATGCGTCAGCTCAAAATTTCACGTGGCAAAAAAAACAATAACAAACCGTGAATTTAAACTACATACCTCATATAAGGATAAACTAAAAATGCATTAATTTAATTACGGTACGTTCGATCGATCTGAAATTTTGATACGATGCATTGTTAGGTTAGACGGGTCCGTGTGCCAAATTTCAGTTCGATAGGATCGCGGGAAGTGGGTCATTTTCGACTTTTGTTTTTCCGCCCGCCGAGCCCATGAGAGAGATGATGAGAGAGACGGCCGCGAAGTTAATATAAGGGATTTAAAAACCAGATTGTTATAAGTGGACTAAAAAGAATAAAATAAATAGAAGTAAAAAAAGATTATTAAAAACTACGTTTTTATAAGCGGACTAAAAAGAAGGAAATAATTTAAAACTTATTAGTTCAAGTACTTCGATTTAATATGACTAAAAACGTGGGGTGGGTGTTTGGTATAAAAATTAAAGATTTCTAATTTAGAAGGCAAAAGAGAGATCTATAAGTGAGAGAATGAGTGAACCGCATATGTTAAACCTCATAAGCGCCCGCCCTACGTTTTTAGTCATATTAAATCGAAGTACTTGAACTAATAAGTTTTAAATTATGTCCTTCTTTTTAGTCTGAAGGAGCGTCTGTAAACAGATAAGATAAGATAAGATAGTCCGCTTATAAAAACGTGGTTTTTAAAAATCTTTTTTTTACTTCTATTTATTTTCTGAAACATTAGAGGCATCTACTAGGGTCGGAAATTTCAAAGACATTGTCCTTACATTAAAATATAAAACCCCATCCTATTGACACTACTGACCTCTATGACGCAAGACAATCTTTTGTTTCTGTTAACATATGTTCATCTCTACGCACTCGAGCCTTATAGACAGAAAAAAATACCAACATTGATTGACCGGTAGCCTACTTATAAACTACTTTCTCCCATTTCTTAAAAAGTTAATTATAATTACTTAAAGGGGAAAAATCGGGGGGAGGAAACTTGCTTGACAGCTGCGGGGACAGGAGGACACTAGTGATGTGTCCAGAATTCTACCCCACCCCCTCTGCCGCCCTCACGTTTTCTCCATGCACATTATCTCACCCCTTCAGCCCTACTCCACTCTCTCCCCTCCTCCTCCGCCAAAGTGGGTGTCACTGAGTTTAAGCTAACCGAACAAGTTCACAAGCGATGACAGTTTTTGTGTGTGCTGGTCTCGGTCAGACAACGAGAAGATACTGTAAAGTTGGAGCATCATTGTCGGCTGGCTGACGGAATACATTGGCCACCTTGAAGACATGGAAGTATAGATGCAGCAACATGATGATACATTTCCTTTGGATATTCAACAACAGTGATGATATTTCATGGAATAATTTTTTTAGCATATTCGGAAAATCCATTACATTTTAAATAGTAAGCAACAATTTAAATAATAAATGTAGGTTTTGATAAATATTTTCTAATTTAATTTTTTTTTCATTGAGACTGTTTAAAAAAAAATTTTTTGGAGAGGCTTCAAAACAGAGCTTGGAGGATATTTTTAAAAAAATTTTCTCAGCCCACAAACCCTGTCATCCACTCTGACGAGTGTGAATCTCTCACACAGGGAAAAAAAAACAGAAAAAGAAAAAAAAACACGCTCACTTTGGCGCCACCTGTCGTCAGGTTCACGGAGATATCAGCCCCCCACCCCGCACCTCCCCATAAAAAACCGCCCATCCACAAAATAAATAAATAAATAAAATAATAGCTAAATTTAGAATGTTTTCATTGTTTTTCTTTTTAAAAAGTTATATCAAATGTTGATGCATCGATTAAATTTTAACTTTATTTCATTATTTAGTTTTTTCGAGGGACACCAGAAGATCCTCCTCTCTACCCTGTCAGAGAAACATGGCAACAAAACTTATTTATTATTCAAAATAATGGACAACCTTTAAACAGCCCCACATTTTACACGCTTTTATTTAAGTCACAATGTTTGTATGTTGTATCCATCCACCCTTCCTTCAAATCTTGCAACGTAAAATTAAACCACTTCTGATGGTCCTAGAGATCTAAAAATTTTACCACAGATAGATCTTGGATGACAATGCATTGTGTCAAAATTTCAGATCGATCGAATAACCGTAATTAAATTAATCAATTTTTAGTTTATCTCTATTTATCACTATTTTTAGAATGTATAGTCGTCTGCTAGAGTTGACCTCCACGGCTCACTGGTTTCACTCCAGCCCTGGTTTACCGAATTCCCGTGTTTTCATCAAGGGCAGAGGAGCTCAGCGCGTTTCAGTCTGTAAATGTTTGTAAATAAAAGCGTGTCCTTTTTTAAAAAAAAGATTTTTTACATTTGACTTATTTAAACACATTCAGGCACACAAGTTTTAAAAGATAAATCTAATAAAAATCTGGATCAAACGCTAAAGTCGTATTTCTAAATTAAATGGAACATCGTCTCTGAATGACAAGCTTCATTTAGGGGGCAAGGTGGTCGAGTGGCATGCGCTCTCGGCTGCCGTACCGATGGTCACGGGTTCGAAGGAATTGTTCCCGGGGCCTAGGGCGTCTCTGAGTCCACCCAGCTCCGAATGGGTACCTAACATTAGTTAGGGAAATAAAGGCGGCTGGGTAATGCGTGGAACCCTTATAGCCGAGGCTTGTGAACGCTGCATCACTTGCCAACAGACCGGCATGGTCTGTGGACGCATTAATCTTCTGTATAGAAGGAGCGTCTGTATATATAAGACAAATGAACAATTCATATTTACTGGTTTCAATTAACATAAAAAACATAATACAATTCTTTTGTTAAAAAAATAGCTATTATTTTAAAAAAAAATACTCAGGCCTTTATTTGTGACAGAGCGGATTGATCTGAATGTAATTGAATTTTTAGAGAATCATTTTCAACGAAACAAAACAACACCCCGCCAACAAATGTCAAAGTAAACATTACAGAAACAATTCTACTATTAGGACGCGAGGTTTTCTTTTCTCTTTTTAAAATTATTTTGATCAGTATAATGCGCAATAGCCGACGTAAGTAAATTTTGGTTTTCTTGATATGCTCCTCTAGGGTCACCGTGCTAACAACTATGGAGGCCACTGTAGCACAAGACATTTTCCCTTTTTTCCTTAACTCATCAGAGGTTTCCAACGGAACAAACGTGACGGAGGTTTTTGTTTCACGGCGACCTTTTTTCTTGGCAGCAGCGATATACCTGACCGTTATAGGTGAGTGAGTATTGTTGTATCAACTCCCGATTTGCTATCAGTAGGGCCAGGATATTGACGCATGAGAATTAATTATTGAACCTTTTGACCAGAAATAACTGAATTTCAAATAGTTAGCTTTAAAAACAAAATCACGAGTTAAACTGATGTTTATAAAAAATATCTTGTCTTCGATTCCAAAGTTTTGTCGACAAATGGGATTTTTTAGCCATAATAAAAAATAGTATTCCTGTAAAATTTAACAAATAGGCATATATAGATATTTTATTGTGTTGTGGACCAAGACATGAAAGGAATTACTAATAGTTTAATTCCAGTCATCGTCTAATATTGTTGTTTGAGTTCTTATTGTAATCAACTTTGCTTGTAATCGGTATTTTAGAGGATTGATATTCGTTCAATGGTCTGTGAATTTTTGGGTGTATAGAACTTAGGGTGGGGTGGGGGGCTTTGACTTGTACCCAGCTCAGTTAGTCATTATTATTCCCAGTTTTAAGGTGCGAGAGTTCATGCCCTTTAGGACATCTCTAACAATCCTATAGCCACGTAACTTGCTATCCCGGATGTGCCAGAGTTTCCATCGTGTTGACGTTACTAAAACTTTAAGAGCAGTGTAAGAAAATCTTTATTAATTTATGTTGTTGACTCTATAGAACACTACATCAAATGGAAACCTGAAAATTGAAACCTTTCGCTGGAATGAATTTGAGCTGTTTGATATTTTACAAACACTTAACTGAATGTTTCAAAGTTTGATAATAAGTGGGAGACTGCAAACAAAATAGGTCAAACAAAAATCAGACCAACAAGCTCTGGGAACATTTCTTTAAAAAATATTAAATACCCATCAAAGTGTGTCGGCACGAAGCCTTCTTAATCAAACAAACAACAGTAATAGCAATTTTAAAAATAAAACTTTTTATCTCTAATGTAAGGGGCCGTCCATAAAGTACGTCACGCTCCAGAGGGGGGAGAGGGTGTAAGAAAGTGTGTCACTTTGTGACAGGGGGTAGGGGGTCCGGCCATGTGTGACGTCACGATGTTTTATATTAGATTTTAATTATTTTGTTAATTTTTTTTTCGAAAGTGTGACGTACTTTAGTGGGGGGGGGGTCCGAGATTTGTGATAGAGTGTGACAGGGGGAGGGCTGGAAAATGGTCAAAAATAGCGTGACGTACTTAAGGGACGGTCCCTAACATTATATCAGTAAATGTTAAAAATAAGGAAAGCAAAAGAAAAAAAAAGTCGGGGGGAGGGGGTGGTCAATTATTTTGACAGCAACCAGGTAGGTATGAATGGAGGATGAAACCAAAAACCAAATGTCGAAAATCTCCAAGAGTTTCTGTGAGCGAATCTCAATCCTTGTATCTGGAGGACAAACAACTAACAAGTCTATCCACAAAATTGGACCCGTTTTAAATATAATATCCTCACCTTAGATGTGCCCATTTCCAACAATAAAATTTTGACTAATTTCAACTACTTTCTATGAGATATACAGACATCCACAGTTCCTATGCCCTTAGTGTTACATTTATTTCCACTTTCGATCAAACTTGTTTTTGTAATGTATAAATATCATGTCATTTTTTATTGGACATGCAAAAACTAAAAATGGAGAAAAATTAAGGAGGGAATATATATCTTGGTAAATGCGTCGAACTATTCAATTTATCCTATCCTATAGAACACGTGATTAAAACTTAACTTAATAGAAAGCTAAATTCAAAAAATGAAACTGAGCAAGTGCAGTTGAAAAAAAAAGAATGATTCTAAAACCGTCTTATGCCTTCAATTTTATCTTGATTTCAATTAATTTCTGAACGCATCGCAAATTAAATGTGATTATGTATTTAAGGAAACGAGTTTTCTTTCTTTCTCTGGCTGTGAATTCTGAAGCTGTTATCATTTGTTGCTTAACCATGTCAGCCGAGATCTAATTACAAACTTTTATTAGATGTTTTAAATTTTAAAAAAATATTATAAAAATAAACACACACACACATGGCCACGGGATAGTTTATCTTTTTTAAAAAAGATATAAAAGTTATCTACATCAGTATTTTACAACAACAGTTTGTTTCAACAGTTTCTTTCATACAACAGCTTTATACAACATTTGTATACAACATTTTATATCGAACAATTTGAAATAAAGTAAATGTATGTATACATTTCTATAATATTAACACAAACGCAAGAATATGAGGTCTAAATACGTTTCCCCCTCCCCTACCCTTCCGCTTGGACCAAGATCCTTGATAAACAAGAGATGAGGAGGATAAATTTGATGTGAAGTAACTAAAAGAATTATAGATGTCATTATTTCAATTAACTGTGGACACATTTTTCATAGCAGACACACGCACTCTTGTCTCAAGTCACGCATTAAAACATTTGTCAAAAAGTATTTCTCTTTATGTGCCCCCCAAACAATGTGATTCTCTATTATTGCGCATTCGTTGTGTTCCTACAACTAACCTTCAAGACTGCACTGAAACATATCTCTTCAAACTTTAACGTCCAAATAAACAACCAAATATTTCTCTGACTGATAAACGTAGCTTGTGTACACCATATTGTCATTTTATGTTTTTGTAATTATGATATGAATGTTTTAATTTGAACGAATTTATAAATAAAAATATATAAGTGTTTCTATTTTTAAGTGAAGGGCTGCGAGACCAGCTGCTTGCTGCTATATAAGTTCTCAAATTATTATTATAACATTTCGTCATCACTGTGTTATTTTGATTTAACGACATACACGCAAATCCCTGTTGATTAAGAAAGATCATTCACACGAATTAAATCCAGAATCTGGTTAAATCAATGGATTCATGCCGACCGACAAAAGTTTGCTTCAGTAGGAAGCAGATGTACGCTGACCCCAATTGTCACTGTATCTGGAATATCTAGTTCGGACTAGGGCTGTCAATTTGTTGAAAAAAGCTGCCCGGGTACCCGTGAAAATTTCGAACGGGTACCCAGAGTTACCCGTTCTAAACGTCGCATAATTTTCCCCGTCATGACCGCTATACAGTGCAACCTAGCCACCCTCCATGCACCTCATTTCACACAGTAGTAGTAGCCAACGGCTTGCTTCCAGTAACACTATTACTAATGCACTACAATTAACTATAATGCACTAAAAACTTTTATTCAATTCCTGCTGTAAATGCTTTCGTCATAATCATAAACTAAAACTACAGTAAACTGAACATGCAAACAAAATGACAACAGCAATGACGTAACGTTCAGCGTCATACTACTCATACCTTTAATGTTAATATCCACTTGGCGTCGGTGGTCGATGCTAAGGGCGATGACGGATGCAATACTGCGGTAAATCTCAAGTGATCGTGCTTTGGTCAGTGTTACTGCTTTTGTTATTAATGTTAACACCAAAATATTTCTGATATTGGGTGGGTCGGCGTTTTTTTTTATCAATATCAATTTTATGAATAGCGTTCAGATGGCGTTTTATCGCGCTGGGTTGCCACCCTTCGCAGACACAATTTCATTACAATGTTGCATTTTGCCGTGTCACTGTCAACTCACTTGGCATGACATCTTACCCATCTTATTAACTTTAAAAACTGACAACTTTGGGTGTATGTATATCAATTTTTGGGCTAGGCAAACACGTGTTAATGAACACAAGAAACACACGAGAATGCGAGGGGTGGGGTTATAGCAGTGCTTCTCAAAATTGTGGTCCGCGGAAGTTATCAAGAAAGGAGAGAGAAATATAATTTTAATCCTCCAATTGCTACCAATAATACTAACACAATAGAATTTGCCATTTTTGACAATAAGCTAATAAATGAAAGAAATAAAAGGAAATAAAATACATTTCGCTACCATGTAAGTACCGGGAAAATAGTGTACCGGTTCCTGGTGCAATGGAAAAAATTCAATTCCTGCCGGTCCGCCATACTAAAAAGTTTGAGAAGCACTGGGTTATAGGAGTGAAGAGAGATTGGGGGGGGGGTAAAAACGACATTAGATAGTATCAATCGGTGACCCACTGTCGGCTATTTCAAAGCAAAGTTAGTGTCAAAGCCAATGTGCTTTTATGAAAGAAAAAAAAACACGGCCTCTTTCTTCTCTATGCAGTCCATCCTCACGGCGACGTCTGCCCATCCTACACTGTTAGTAACTATTTAATTTATTAAATTTAAATACTGATAACCTTGTACGCATTAATAACATCAGTTTTTCTAGGTCACCACGTGTTACTGAAGACAAGAAGTATAAGCGAATGCAAGGAGTGAAGGGAGGAGAGAGGGGTAGATAAGCAACATTAGCTAGACTACTAGTATCAATCGGCGTATTTCAAAGCAAAGTTAGTGTCAAAGCAAGAGTTGTTTTTTTTAACAAACATAGCGTCTTTCATCTCTAAGCAGTCCATCCTTATTTTTGGCAGAGGACTTTTGTTTTCTTTATATGATTCTTTTAAAGAACCAAAACCTTTTTGTGTTTTGCGATTTCTGTTTCACGTTGAGAGAAAAAAGATGTATTAAAATACATTGTAATTTGTTGGGACCGTATTTTATTTCCCATTGACAGATACTTCCCGTTGACAGAGTCTGATATTTCTCCATAGATGTACTTCACAGCTCATTTAAAAAAAAATTCATTTGATAAATTGTTTCGCGAGCCACAATGTAAACACAAAAAAGCCGCATGGGAGCCGAAGTTTGGCCTCCGTTAATATAGAATATAGACATTGAAGCCACATTTTCACGGGTACCCGGGTGGAATTTTACTACCCGGGTAATCACACGGCAACGGGTACCCGGGTCCCGGGTACCCGTTGACAGGC